>OX104064.1:55635610-55701449 GCA_944474145.2 Dicrocoelium dendriticum | reverse complement strand
TGAATACACAATGTTTTAACAAGATTCGTCACGGCTACACTCAGCCAGACAGCCACCACACATCCAGGACAGTGCTAGACGGACGTTTCATCCTATTGGGACTAGTCAGTGGCACGCACTTGCAGAACCCAGCCGGATTCGAACCCACGACCTTACTCTTGCGAGTCAGCGACTTAAGCCAATGATCAATGCTCGACGGCAGCGGACTGCTATGAATGATATCTAACCGCGATATAGCGCCGCTCATCCTCCACTGTCATGCACGTAAGGAATATATGCAGAGGACCGGGCAGGTAGCCAGAGCAACGACTTGCTTTGCAGGCCGCTACCAATCGAGGTGGCATGCAAGCTGCTAAGGCGACTACTGCTTATTGTTAAGTAGTAGGGGGGTTAATTTGGCTTTGGTGAACATTCGTCATAGTTAGTTCCAGCCAGACAGACACCACACATCCATGTAAGCGCTTGCAAATGAAGTTGTTGCTCTGGCTACCTGGCCCGTCCTCTGCATATTCCTTACATGCATGACAGTGGAGGATGAGCGGCGCTATATCGCAGTTAGATATCATTCATAGCAGTCCGCTACCGTCGAGCATTGATCATTGGCTTAAGTCGCTGACTCGCAAGAGTAAGGTCGTGGGTTCGAATCCGGCTGGATTCTGCAAGTGCGTGCCACTGACCAGTTTCAATTGGACGGAATGTCCGTCTAGCCCTGTCCTGGATGTGTGGTGGTTGTCTATCTGAGTCTAACTGCGAAGAAGATTCACATATACCTCTGTCATTCTGAGCACAAAACCGTATCTAAAATGTGGATGTTTCAGAGTTGCTCCTCCTAACATCTCATGACCGGTTTTATCTTCTTTTGGACAAATCAGATGGATACAGCGTTATAAACGGTTTGGTTCGCGTACTGAATACAATGGAGTACTAAAGGGAAGTTGAATGGTATATGCAGAACTTAATAACATCTAAGCTCAGTCAGACAGCCATCATACGCCCGGGAAAGCTCAGTACGGCAGTTTCATCCTTTCGTGAATTGTCAGCAATACGCGGTCCATCTGACCCATGTGGGGCTCGAACACGTAACGCGACTATTGCTAGGATGTAGCTGACATCACTGTGCTACGGGACACGGTAATGACCGACGTGATTAAGTTATTAACTGTGGTCTAGTGCCACTCAACAATAGCAGTTCTCTAATTTTTATGGACGGAACCAAATTACCACCATACCGTAACTTGCAGCATCCGTGCCTAGTACATCATCCAGTATTCAACAAGCCTTGATCACCTCGCATCTTTGCAGGAAGTCGCATAACAAGTATCCGAGAACAGCATGTTTCTTATCTGCCCAAATTCATAAACACTGTTAAAGTGCACGATAATTGGACAATGTAAGATTGCTGTCCTAGAATACCCCATTATATATCCATAATAAAGCATCCTAGAGTAGCAACCAATCCATTCGGAAATGGTGTTTAAATAATTGCACGGATTTCTGGACAACCCTTGTGCCATGCTTGGGCATCTCCCTCATAGTTTCGCAACCGGAGAGATATGCGTCGCAAACGCAAAGTAACAGCGCTGCGATTCCCCGCTTTTTGCATTCGCACGCAGAGCATGCGTCATTTCAACTTATTAATCTTTGCCTAGCTAAAATCTCTCATTCCCCTTTTAATAGCACGCAACGTAGCACAAATCATATTTTGAGCTAATTATCATTAAGAACAAATGTGCTCTCTGATGACTTATAATAGGTGTACATTTTTAAATAAATGAAAACATTACCAGATATATCTATAGTCAACCGTTCATCAAATAGCTGCTACCGATGTGTTGTTCTACATCAAACACATGAAGCGGAAGTGACTGGACCGGAGAAAAAGGAGCGTTCGTGTTTTTCAAGGCATCCAGATAATCATAACAGTAAACAGAGCGCTGGCCTGTTTACCTTCTAGCCGCATTCTCATTATGCCTCACCGATCATGCATACAGTCTGCTGCTGCATCGATTTTACAAGGCATACGTCATCTATTCATCCTGACACACCATTTTGCTTTACAGCGTAACATCCCTGGTTTACCAAAAGCACTTTGTCCCCAAGTCACTGATAAACTGGTATCAAGAACCACAAGGAGCGTAAAGTAGCGGATGTTTTATTTGTAAGTTAGTTAGTCTACCTGTAAGATCTATCCAGTACAAATAATTAGTGCCCAGATCGTAAGTAACCTGATCTGGCTTGTCATGCTTCTGTCTAATATTTCAGTTGCTATCCGTTCTGCTGACCTGGTGAGGAATATATAGTGATGGCAGGTGTTGACCACTGTTCTCAGCAAAGCAGAAATACCACTACATTGCATGCCGATTATCACGGGCAGTGTGCAAACTTATCTGTAGCTGCCTCTGTGCACCAATGATGAAGACAAACGTTGGTCTTGTCAAGAGAGTGAAATAGGTAAACAGCGCCTCTGTGTATCATGGAAGCAAAATTGGTAGGACGAGACAGAGTAAGCAATTGGCGGAATCATTACTGCTAGGGGACGTCTGGATCTCATGGGTGACGGGTGTGCGGAAAGTTTTACCCAACCCCGTTGTGTTCATCTGGTTTGTAACATTTCTGGTAGAGCAGTTCCTGTAAGTTAAATGCATTTTGCAATAAAATGTGACCAATGTCCATTAAACTCAGTTGTCGATTTCTGAGTTTGGGGGAAAGTTTTCGTTGTTAAACTAGGCTTATCGTTTGGTATTTAACAAATTCAATTACATGCGGAGAACACCGTGACAGTCTGTTCAGCAACTAAGGTAAAAAGGAAATTGGATTATGAACAGTTTATGCAAAATAGAGTGCACAACATTCATCCAGGCAAAGTGTCCATGGTAGTGGCCTAATGGTTGTCGAGTTTGCGCGTCCGAAATTTAGTGTTCCGATGAGTCAATCAGGACTGTTGGACGAGGTACAGTCCAGTGGTGTATGCATCAAGGCTGTGTCTGCACGAAGAGGGAGAAGACGAATAAACGCTTTTTCGAGAGCAAATCAAGCATGCCAAGACATACATGCAACTATACAAAATGAACAAGAATTTACATATATTATTTCGAATGCATGTTCAACAGCTGATAGTGCACAGTGAAGGAATTCGCTTTTCTTCAATGGTAAATGCTGGTTAAACACATAATCTATTTCACTGATGACCGTAACGTGTACTTGCAGCCCTATTTTGCTCAGTAAAACGCGCCCATCTCCTCAAGAAAACTCAACCTAAGTAAAAGCCGTTCACTCACTGGTCGGCGAAACTTCAATGAATACTGAATACTGTATTATAGAGCAAGTAGAAATGGATTCTGTACAACTCTTTCGAAATATAGCGAAAAACGTTATAAAAGTTGTCAACCGTGAATATCATTGTCGTTCTCATGTAAGATTTAAAATATTCGACTTACAATATTTCAGGATTCACAAATGTGATTTGTCATCGTAAGTGTGGAGTCGTTCTCTGAATCGAATAGTGGCAAAATACAATTCTAACAACGTTTTGAACTGTTGCACAGATGTTGCCTCAATCACATGTTCAGGCAAACTGTTCCAAATGTTTACCACTCTCCGTTCGAAACACAGTGGGTGGGGAACACGTTTCATATCCGGCACGACAAGTTTGTATCTGTGTCCGCGTGTGCTGCATGGCCCTCGTAAGTGCAGCATTGGTCTTAACATGGGGAACTCACCGAGATGTAGAATTCTGTAGGTCATAATGAGGTCGACTCGCACCCAACGGTAGGACAAGGTGTAGAGTCCTAGTTTCTCGCACCGGTCTTCATACCCAAAGCCACGTAAACTCGGGATCAGCCTGGTAGCAACATGTTGGACCCGTTCGATCTTTTGTGCCTCGCCTCGGGTAATCGGAAAGTAGGCGAGCGAACCGTACTCTAGCATAGGTCTAATGATAGAAGAGAACAGGCGATTGGCGACCTCTTCAGACCATGTGCCGAAGCTATGTTTGAGCGCCCAAAGTATGCGCAGTCCATTACAATATAGCCTGTTCGTGTTGTCCACGGACTTCAAATCGTAGCGTGAGAGTACACCTAGGTCCTTCACGGAGGGTGTGGGATATAGCGTTTGGCCGTCAAGGGTGTAGGTTGGGCCGTCTGCACCCTTCCCCAGGCTCATAAATACAGACTTGGCTGGGTTGACCGGGAGAAGAACTTCTGCAGACCATGTGGATGGTCGGTTGAGGTCATGCTGAAGTATGCCACAGTCGTCGGGTGCATCAATTTCTTTCCAAATGTTCATCTCGTCCGCAAACAATACACTGAGCAACCAGAGAAGCTGAGATAGATCGTTGCTGTGAATGAGGAACAGAGTGGGCCGCAGCACAGTGCCTTGAGGCACACCACTTGTAGAGGGGTACCAGTCAGTTAGATGGTCGTCGACCTGTACCCTCCACTTTCGTCCAACAAGAAAGTCGCCGATCCACCGGTGCAGTGAGCCACTGACACCACACATGCTGAGTTTGTGAAGGAGAACCTCATGACTGACCTTGTCGAACGCTTTACTGAAATCGATGAATATCACGTCGACGGACTTCCCCTTGTTTATTGCCTTCAACCGCCCATGCCTCTTCACAAGCAGGTTCGTAATGCAAGAGCGACCTTGCATAAAACCGTGCTGTGGGGGCGTTAGGACCTCGTTTGACTGTAGCAACTGCAGCAATCTCTTCTTCACGATTTTCTCAGCAACCTTTGCCAAAATAGGTGTCAGACAAATTGGCCTGTAATTGTCTACTTTGCTAGGATCGCCGCCTTTCGGAATAGGCTTCACCACCGAACATTTCCAGTCAACCGGCAACGAACCTTCGGACAGCGACCTGTTGAAAAGGTCAGTCACGACAGGAGAGATGATGGTTGAAAGTGACTTGAGAACCAGTGGGTGAAGCCCATCAGGTCCGGCAGTTTTGGTGCCGTCAAGGTTGGCGAGTAGTTGAGCTACCTCTTCAACGCCGCAATGCAGACTATCGAGTTCGGTAAAAGCGGTACACGTTGAACTCGGAACAGACACTTGGTTATTCGCAAAGACAGAAGCGAAGTGCGCCGCCAACGCGGACGCACGCTCAGTGCTGGAGGTTAGGGGCTGTCCATCCGTGCTATCCAGCACTGGCACATCACCCGCCGGCTTCAGGCGTCGCTTCACGTATGCAAAGATTCTCATTGGGGCGGTCTTCGCGGCTAATGCGAGCTGCTCTTCAAAGTGTCGGCGTTTATTCTTTTCTGCACTGTTGCAGAGATTCCGCTGACATTTATACCCTTCATAATCATTGGCAGAGCCAGAGAGAAGGAATTTGTCCCACAGTCTGCGCCGCCTTCGAGCCAGGTTCCCATACTCCTTATCAAACCAATGAGGCTTAATGGGTCCAACCATTCGACATTTCAATGGCACAAACTGGGAACACAATAATGTCAATCTCTCTTTTATAAATATCCAACAATCTTCCACAGATGCAGCTTGTGACAGAGACCAATCCAGTTGGCTCGCGGCTAGAGCAAGACCATCGAAGTCCGTTTTCCAGTAGTTGGGAGCTGGTTGCAGCGGATGTGAATACGGCAAAGATAATTCCATATCAGCTATCAGTACTGAGTGGTCGCTCGTAGCCAGGGGCTCCAGGATCCTAACGTCACGCACTCGTTGTTCGTAGCTCGTTAACATCAGGTCGAGACAGGACGAGGTTGAACGTGTTGATATGCGTGTTGGCTGGCATATGTGTTGCGATGCACCAATTTCAAGTACCAAATCCACGAACTTTGCTTCAAGCTCACTATGTCCAGGCATCAAATGCACATCAGGCCATCGTATTCGAGGACAGTTAAAATCACCCATAAGCAGAAAGTGTGGACGACTCATGTGGGCCTGAAGATGGGGCAGCCAATCCAAACAACGACTCAGGGGACTGCGATAAACTGCGCCCACAAGCAGTTCTCTGCGCCTGGGGCGGATGCAACACCACAGTAGCTCACACAGGCCATCGTCACTTCGGTAGGTGCTCACAAGTCTCCCACGCAAGGAAGACCGGATGTAAAGTAAGACACCACCGTGGGCATTCTTTAGTCTATCGCATCGGAAACACGAGTAACCGTTGAGTTCAAGTTCTTGGGTGTATAACTCTGCATGCAGTCATGTCTCTGTGAGACCCACTACATCTGGCCGCTCAGACGCAACGAAATAACAAAGCTCATCCCGCTTATTCATAATACTGCAAACGTTTGTGAAGGCTACTCGCAGGCCGCAGCAGGAGCCACCGGTCGTGCTTGAAGTGTGAGCAGCCTGTTTATCCTGAATCGCGGATTGTTGGAAACCACCCGAAAATTTACGATACGAAGATTTGTTTCCCCCTCACCAGTGCGTCTTTTCAACTCAATGATGGCAGACTTGAGCCGCTCCCTGTCTACTGGGTCCAGGTCGGGACGAACATGGATCTTCAAACCTTTCAGCCTACTTAGGCAAAACATGATCCGTCTTGGACTGGCTTCGTCCACAAAAGTGATTCTCATAGGCCGATTTTGTTGGTCACCTTGCTTTCCAAGACGGGTAATCTGCCTCGCTTTTACCGAGTCCTCACCGGCGTCGAGGAGTCTATCAATTAGACCCTGTAAAAACTCGACATCGTGATCGTAGCGCACTTGGGGTGATGGATCACTGGACTCCGGTGCGTGAAAGATCACGAGATTATAACGCCTCTGGTCGGACGAGGTTGGCCTTGCAGGGCGAATTATACTACCAGCCTCAAGTGGTTTGGCTAACTGTTGGCTTACAGAATGTAAACGCCCAACGTTCCTTCGTAATGTCGTCTTCTGTTCTTTCCACTGGTCTTCAGCACTCAGACTTTCACCTGCTGGGACATCAGTGTCCGGTGGACACAACAAAGGTAAACAATTTAGCCCAGGTGCAACTGGGCTTCTCACAACGGTTGGACTTCGTGTCAGTGAGTTTACACGGGTAGAGGAGGACGACTGATATGAAACCTGAAGGCACTTCGCGCTAGGTTGTTGGGCCAAACACACGGAGCTGTTCGCAACGAAACGCTGAGGCCTACACGTCGGCTTTACTCTTTCTGGCTGTATCTTACTTCGGCAATTTTCACATACAGTTTGGATGAAATCGTGTTGGATCTCGCGAAGACGATGAAAATGCTCAACTGATAATCCAACACACGAAATGTGATATTTAACTTGGCACAAAACACACGTGAGGGCATTTGCACGGTATCCGACTAGTTTGGAGCATGTACCACAGGATGACTGCTTCGGCATTGTGAATAATCCGAAAACAAGATGGCGGCCAATTGGCGAAGAAAATGGCGATAGCAAGATCGCCGAAACCAAGCGATGAAAACACAAGTATTTATGGCCGAAAATTTCAGAATCGGAAAAGAAACTGAATCGTAGCTCAATTTCCACGAAATACTTCCAATGAACGCAGAAAGTTAACACAAAGTGATCTTGTCAACACAGCCAAAAATAACCGACTGGAGGACGCTATCCGCAGATATAAGTTGTACCACCTCCGAAACATTGATTAAATCTGAGAAACTTTCATGTATGTACACTAAAGCCCAAGGGATCGACAGTAAAATTACCGAACTTCGACTACCTAAGGTTGCGAATGCTTGGGACCTAATTTCTATTACCGAAACTTGGTTACACCAAGAGGTGACTGATGCTGAGGTTGAGATAGCCGGAATGTCACTCATCCGGAACGACCGCCCCAGCAGAGGATGTGGGGTCCCACTCTACTACCACAGTGATCTACGATGCACAATAGTTGCTGATCTGGAAACACACGTTACCGACTCACTCTGGTGCAGTCTCCGACTGAGACACAACGACGCATGTCTCGTAGCCATCGTTTACCGCCCCCCAACGTCCACTCAGGAAATGGATTCCCGCTCGATCCGTGGCCTGAACAGAGTAACACGCACTAGGTACAGCCACATTCTCATCTCCGGGGACTTCAATCTACACAATCTGGAGGTTTTGGCATCGCGCAGTGAACAGTTCAAAGCAGACTTGCATGAACTGTTCGCTAATATTCATGTGTAAAATAAAGTCACCACGCCCACTAGATTCAGGACAGCAAACAAACCGTCCATACTGGACCTTGTGATCACGAATGAAGAGCTCATGGTTGACAAGTTATTGATGGATAGTCCATTAGGTCTCAGTGACCATGTACTAATAACGTTTAACTATGTGTGTTATGCAGAGTATCCATACGAACACTCGGAACTAACTCATACAATCACACGCTACCACTTATTGAAAGAACTCGCCGACGCAGCTGCTTTGCAATTCTCCAACAAAAGTCCCTTCGACAACGTTTAGGCAGAGTTCGTTAATAGATTCAGCGACATCATCAACAGAGCATCAGGGACCAAGCCCCTTCGTCCTGCAAAAATGCCATCATTTCTAAGGAGCAGGACTCGAAATTGCCCGGCGATAAGGGATGCAGCTTGGCGTACTTACATGATTAACCCCGACTCAGTGAATTGGGGCAATTTCTTGATCCATCACAACTATTGCATTGCACTTGCCCGTGAGGTCAAAGTAACTTATCAACAGTGCCTAGCCAAAATAATTCATGGCAAACTACAAACTGCTATATGGACATGCCAATAATCTTCGTAAAGTGAAGCATTGAATCCCTCCACTTTTCACGACAGGCGGTAGAGTACAAAGCGCCGAAGAAGCAGCTAATTTCCTGCGGCTGCAATACACCCCAATTTTCGAACACGCAACCTCTACCTGTCCCATAACGTCATGCACATTACCGACACCATTGTTTACAAATGTCATTTTCAACGCATCAGTTGTGTTGTGGAAGTTACTCTCACTGCGTGAGCATAGTTCTCCGGGAGCAGACAACATCCGCCCGAAAGCACTGAAGGTTGTGGCCAACAAGCTAGCTGAACCACTGTCACAGTTCTTCCAAAGGTGCATTGATGGACAACAAGTCCCCACTATGTGGAAGTGTGGCATTATCATCCCTATTTTTAAAGGCGGCAGCCGTTCAGATCTTGCAAACTATCGTCCAGTGACTCTCCTCCCTGTGCTCGCGAAGATGATGGAAGCAGTCGTCGCTGAGGCTTTAATGAACTACCTGGAAAAATGCAACGAGTTGGTACCGGAACAGCATGGCTTCCGTCAACACCGGTCATGCACCACCAACCTACTCATTGCACGAGGTAGTTGGACGGAAGTGGCTGATGATGAGGTCGGAGTCGATGTCATCTATCTGGACTTCTCCAAAGCTTTCGACCGCCTTGATCACCGCATCCTACTTCAACAGCTACAGAGTTACGGAATCGGAGATCCTGTACTTGGTTCGATTGGAAACTTCCTTCGCCAACGGAAGCTTCAAATACGTGTCAGGCGATCCCTCCCCAACCCAAATGAGGTGGAATGTGGTGCTCCAAAATGCTCAATGCTGGAACCGCGCTTATTCCTGGTGTTTATCAACGACCTGACATCAGTTATCTCCTCTAATTTCCTACTTTTCGCCCATGACATCAAGATATGGCGGGCGATTAGTAACAAGCCAGATCACACTCTGCTCCAACATGAACTGGATTGCATTTACGAATGGTCAAAGAGGAACATGCTTCAACTGAACATAGCTTAGTGCAAGGAGATACATCTGCGTCACCAGCTGGTGAGCGCTTACAAGTTTGGAGACCACACCATGGAGTAAATCTCTCAGGGGCGTGACCTGGGTGTATTGGCACAGGAAGATCTCGGGTGTTCAAAACAAGCAGAGAAGGCGACGAGAACCGGCAATCAACACTTCGGCCTTATTTGCAGATACTTCGGTCGGTTTGAACCCTCAATCTTTCCCCAAATGCTTAGCACCTACGTGCGACCGCAAGTGGGATATGCTATTCAGGCGAGGCAGCCGTGGCAGAAACAGGATCTCGTTGCTCTCGAGACTCCTCAACGAAAGGCAACCAAGAACCTCGGAGGCCTCTTTCATCTGCCCTATCAGCTTAGACTGTAATCTCTAAGAATGTACAGCAGTCGATATCGGCTTTTGCGGGGGGATCTCATAATGGTTTACCAGATTCTGAAGAACCCAAACCACATTTGCCGTCCGCTGCTGGAATTAAACCGCAACACTAAACTAAGAGGTCACCCTGTGAAACTGACAATTCAGTATAGCAGGCTTGAATGCCGTAGAAATTTCTTTTCCCTCCGTGTTTGTCAGCCTTGGAACGCCCTCCTAATTATGTCGTCTCTGGTCACAATTTGACGATATTTAATAAACGTGTTGACGACGCAGTGTTTCACTTACATTTCCTTTTATGACTTGTTAGCCAGTGGCTATAAAACGCAATGCAACAGTGTCTTGCCAAACGCCTAACCAATGGATTTATTGATTTATGCGTTAAATACGCGAACATCTCCGCTATTTCACATAAGTCTATGGTGACTCCACCGCAACGCTTTTCACTTTATCATGCCATCGATTTTCACAATAAATTCCATCCCACGGGACTTGTTAAACAATGGGTTTTAACCGTAATGTGCCATTGTTCCATTTTTCCATAATTTGGTACGAGCCAGTACCTGGTTTAGGAATGTTGCTAGCACTTTATTGACCTTGGATTAACCCTTAAGAAAAAAATGTACAGCTGGACGAACTCTAGTCTGAAGAGTTTAGTAAGAAAGCACAAGTTGCTCGAAGCGCACATTGCCCGTGTCTCTTCAATGCCAGAAATGTTGGCATATATATATATATATATATATATATTACAAATTGGGCCTCTCACGTTCTGTTCTTGATTGCAGGTCATGGGAATCGAAGGCGGTTGATCAGAGTGCATGGCGCGATCTGATTACTAAAGCATTTGCCGAAGTGCAGGCGAATGACCTCATACATTCAGAGAAGAAGCGACAAGTACGGAAGCGGCAAGGAACGAAGGGTTGTACTCCATCGACATCGAGCGCGTGGTGCTGTAGCACATGCGGTCGCGAGTGCCTGAGTCAGGCAAGCATAGTGAGCCATGAGCGAGGCCACTAGGGACCACTATCGAAGCGACGACGGGTCCTCCAGAGAACGTAGGCGGAACCAGCGCTGCGTTCGATTTACTAACCGCGTGCTTGCATGCTAAGTCCATTTATTTCTGGTGGTGGGTTTTCAATGTTGTCCTAATGCTTTGCATTCTCATATAAATTTCTACCTGTACTCTCTGCTATGAACTTGCACACGTAGCTTAAGCCAATTGTAGTTAATTTCGATAACATTTACGTGTTCGTAGCATTTCCGTAAAGTATACTTTCTGACCTCGTGAACTTACCTCGGGTTCGTTTGTAAACAACTTATTTCATACGCTCACTAAGTTAAGATTTTTGTCACGTTTCCTTATGCACTACTCGATTTATTTTCTTTGTTACCTTTCTCTCAAGAGATTGGCTGTTGCTTGAGATCCCCGGTGTGGCTGCGCTTGATGTGCATGTTGACAAGGTGCCTACCTCTCTATTACCCACTACCTCGTCCAGCTGGCTCCAGGAGACATTTGGTCGTTGCTGGAGGGGACTGGGTGCGCGGTCCTTGTGGCCGTGTTAAGAACAGAGTGGTTCCATGCACTCAGTGTTGAGCGGACTACGGTCCAGCCACCGCCTTGTGTGTGCTTGATTCCCCACATAAAGCGTGATTGTGTTTGCCTGTGAAGGAGTGTGGGCCGGCTCCGTTGCTGAAAAGTGGCTCCCATCCACCTGCCTCCCGGTCTTATTCCTTCGGGTTTACACTGTAGATGGTGTGTGTGGATGGAGCTGTGGATGGTACAGCGCAAGCCACCCATGGTACCTGTTTAAGCGCAGGCCTCCTGTGGCTCGCCGCAGTGACAGGCAAATCCGAAACCGGATGCCGCCAACCATATATAGATATATATATATATATATATATTAGATGGCCACGAAGTCCCTTGACTATGTTCATAATTGATGTTTCTTGCGATACCATTTACCATTTGCACATTTATCATAATATTTAATGCATATATGTACTATACTTCTGCCATCCTTTTTTCAGCCGTACGTTTGAGAATCTACCGACACAAGTCCCTACAGCAAAAAGGCATAGCTGCTGTTTGGACACATGAACAAGTGCTGGAAAAAGGATTAATGACAGACGCTCTCACCAAATTTCAACAGCGTTTCAAGAAGCGTGCAAGAGAAAAGACAATTGTTGGCATCAAAGAAGAAAACATTTGCATCTCGATCTGTGCTAGATGCCCCTCGCTCTGGACGCCCTACCTCCCGAATAGAGCATTTGGAAATCATTACGCAGTCACTTTGCAATTTTCCAAAGATGTCGACTCATAAGAGGTCTACTGAGTTGCATATTCTCCGCTCCACACTCCAAAGGGTACTCAAAACTAACCCAGGCATGTCAGCATTCAGGCCAATGCAAGTCAGTGAACGGTCTGATATTGATCGACAGAGTCGAAAGAAAGCGTGTCAACAGCTCCAAAAATGCCCCACAAAAGTTAGCAGTCACAATGTCTTCTTTAGTGATGTATGTGTTGTTCGTCTCAACTCACGATCACGTAATGTTAACATTTGTAGCAATATTAACCCATACTATGCGAGGAAATCGCCCAAAACCCACCGCACGTTATGATGTGGGCGGCAATGTCAGCCACCAAAATTACTGGGCCATTCTTTTCCAAAACTTAGTGAATCAGCTCACTAACCGAAAAATGTTGGAGACCTGGTTCATTCCACAATTGGTTTCAACTGGAGTAATGCATGTAGTTATTCTGCAGCAAGATGGTGCTACTGTACAGTTTGCTATCTCAGTGCGCTGGTTTCCGGAGGCGAATTTCCCTGGCCGGTGGATTGGACATGGAACACAGCATCAATGGTCAACTTGCAGTCCTGACCTCTCATCATGCGACAATGACTTGTGGGGTATGATGAAGGAAGACATCCGAGAAACGTTACAACAACACAGAAAAAGTTAAAGTTGCAATCCGTGCTTCACTGAACTCGATTTCCCCTGATGTTCTGCAACGTATCTCAGCACGCACTTGGAGACGTATTCGTCTGTGTTGAGAATGACTGTAAACACACAGACACAATGGATCCATGAGAGGGTGCTCAGAGGATAGCACATGTTTCTTTCAATAAATTTCATTGATCAGCGAAGAACGCTTCTTTTCCTAGAAAAGTATCATTACCAAATTTTGACATTATACATATATTTACTTAGGTATATTCAACAACGTGGAGTGTTCGGGGAATTGTGGCCACCCTATATATATAAAGTGAAATGAAATTTATCCAGCTTAAAAAGATCCAGTTTAAGTTGGTTTAGTCCAACTGCGATGTAGAAGCGTCAACAATGCAACATCAGCCTCAGCATGGGGCATATATATATATATATATATATATATATATATATAGATATATATATATATATGAGTGTAAGTGTAACCAGACAATTTGAAGGGGTACATTGTTCGACTGCATGATAGGTTAAGCTACTACTTCAACCCAAGCAAAAAGGATGATTATTACACACACAGAATGGGATTCCATTGTTTTTCGCAATTCAGCGAAGCGAAAGAATCGTAAGTTATTATAACCGTAGAAATTTGCACTTTTATCTGAGCTCCACTTGTTTACCCATGACAATCAGGCGCTCGCATGTGGAAGAAACCAACGGGTTAGTCATACCCTATGGTTGCGCAGTGCATAATTGCTAGGCAGCTTCATGCTGCATCCGAATTTGTCCATGCTTCTTTACATTGAAGGTAAAGATCACGTTAGATTGGAGAGATAATCTTGAAGCCCTTGTCTTGTGAATGCGTAGCGACAAGCAATCTCAATGTACACCGATATTTGCATTGAATTGAACCTTTCTCAATTCGATTACTTAGACCGCTGATGACGCGGACTGACATTTTGTTTCCTGCCCATACAACCTTCCCTCCACAAATGGTATGGGACTAGTTTGCTCTCCTTAGATAGATGGGCATATTGTTTTACGCATGTAACTGACTCCACGGCCTTAGCTGAATTGACTCACCACGTGTGGATTGGGGTATCATCAAGTTTCGGATCCTGATTATCGCACCAAACCAAACAGCAAGCTAACTTTTCTGCGTAGCACAGGTTACATGCGAAGTTACCTTAAGTACATTAGAACAGCTTTTGAAATACAAACACTTCTCTTGACTACACCACATATCAAGTGCTTTGATCACGGCAGTTTCGGTTGTTGTATGAGTGATTGAGGATAGCGGTTCAACAACCAGCTCGAGTATAATTAAACTAAACAAGTTGATCGATCAAATTCCTTCGGCACGACCGACTAAGGTCTTAGCAAATGCTCGCTCGTTTCTCCTAGGTGTGATGCTGGTGAAGTTCAAGTACTGGCCGGACTATACCCCCCGTCTATAGCCGGATTTTTTACTGGTTTCGGCCTCCCATCTAGAGAAATTGTCCATATATTGTGAGCATTTTCCTATTTCACTTCACAGGTGACCTGTGAGTTGGTGTGAGAGTCAGTGAGTAGTGATTTATCACGGGTAAGAAAGTAAAGCTTGATAAGTCCTATAGGATGGATGAAGTGAAAATTAAATTTACAAGAATCAAAGGGAAACTAAAGTGTCCTTTTAAGCTTCTACCGATTTAACTGTACTGCTGCTTAAGGATAGCTTGAAATAGGATTGCAACGTGCACACGCAAGTTGTTATGGAGACCAGTTATAGTTCACATACTGCGTGAGAGATAAAAACTACGAAAATGACAACGCTCATTCCTATGCTACTTCAGTTGACCAATGTGATACGTTAATTCAGTTTAGATACATTCAAGCTATTTACGAGGACACATACATGTATCCTCACTACCATGTTGTGGAGAGCAATACCAAGCACATTAACTGGTTCTCGTTATTTCGTCCTCCGAGTGAAGCGGACTGTATATATATGGTTGGCGGCATCCGGTTTCGGATTTGCCTGTCATTGTGGCCAGCCACAGGACGCCTGCGCCTACAGAGGGAACATAGATGGCTTCCGCTGCACCAGCCACAGCTCCAACCACACATCCCATATCCAGTGCAAACACGAAGGAATAAGACCGGGAGGTATGCGGATGGGAATCACGTTTCATCAACGGAGCCAGCCCACACTCCTTCACAGGCAAACACAAGCACGCTGTATTTGGAGAATCAAGCGCACACAAGGCGGTGGCTGGACCGTAGTCCGCTCAACACTGAGTGCATGGAACCACTCTTCGAGCCTAACACGGCCACAAGGACCGAGCACCCCGTCCCCTCCAGCAACGACCAACTGTGTCGTGGAGCCGGTATGAACGAGGTAGTGGGTAATAGACAGGTAGGCACCTTGTCAACATGCACATGAAGAGCAGCCACACCGGGGATATCAAGCAACAGCCACTCACCTGGAAAGACAAGATGAAATAAAACAAATCCAATAATGCATACAGATATAGTGGCATAACTCGTCGCTAAATTAGCATATGAAGTAAGTCGGTTGGCAACGAATCCGCGATAAGAAAAATGTCCACAAGTTAGTTAAAAATGCTACAAAACGCAACAAAGTTACCGAAGATAAGCGCAATTAATGTAAGCAACTTGGCCAGTTAATAGAAGAGTATTCACGTAGGCAGAACAAACCAAATAAAGTGGAATGAAATTTATCCAGCTTAAAAAGACCTAGTTTAAGTGTAAGTTGGTTTAGCCCAACTGCATCAAGAATGAAACATCATGTACCTATGCATATATAAATATATATATATGTATATATATATATATATATATATATAATGCTAGTGGGAAAGTGTTGCGTCAAGGTGTTTTTTGAAAACATTAACGTAGAGGTAATGATGACGTGAGTTGGGAGGGAATTCCAGCTTCGGAACATACGGAGGGAGAAAGTGGTTCACTCCCTAATGCATGAGCTGTTGCTACGACAAACGGAGGGTCTATATTTCATCCACATATCTCTTCTAATAAGAAAACGTAGCTATTTCCATAGATATGCCTTGGTTTATTACCAGCTATGGGAAATCAGAGAGTATATAGCCTTGTGGATTGCTCGTTGCTAATCGACTGATTTGGTAGTACCAGTTAGCTGACACTGAAAACTGACATTACTAGTACGCCATACGGGAGATTCTTTTAGCAATTCGACTGAAATTGACAACGAGTAGCGAGAGCGTTAAACTAACTGGTACCTTCAATCAATAGTCTGATGTAGCTGGACGTTGGCGAACAACGAGTCTGCCTCCAAAGAATACAAGATATCATCGGACAGGCTGGTTGTATCCAGGTGTTTCAGATTATGACTGCGCACTTTAGCTCATTTCCTTAGCGAAAAAGGTAACTTACCAACCAACGTACTGACATTTGCTGGGACAACTTGCCCTGCGAATTTGCCAATAATCGGTCTGTTAGCTAACTGTGCACCTTCGGAGGAATCCCATAGATTGGCTTACAAAATGTGATACATAATTGGTCAGATACTACCTGTAGCGAGTTTCTGTTTGGGGCCTATGTGAGGGTTTCTGTATACGTAAAAGGAGTGTGGCTTTCATTCATCTGCGTGTTTTCGACTGTATATATCATAAGAATCTCTTCGGAATACGTCATAGTTGAGCACAGGTTTGTGACTTTCGTGTACACGGACTGTCGCCGTAAATAAAACGAACAACAAGTCAACTGGGTTGATCTACATGACAAAGTATTGTGCTACAAAGTGCAGTAGAAGAACAGTGCCTTAACTAACAAAGGCAATATCTCCATTACATCTTTACGTCTTTCGACTGTCCGATTTTTGGAGGAGAATGCAAGGTACAACCAGTGTGCATGAATTGGTACATGCGATCCTAGTCAGAACCCCTATTTACTTCGAAACGAACCCTGGGTATCTCAATCATTGCAACCCTATCTGAAGCAGACAATCGTTAATTGTTGGCCTCTCCCACATCGGCTTTCGGTCACTGGTCACATGCATGTTTGCGCGATATTACTTTCAACAGATAGTGGTGATCGCATCAGAAGCCAAAATGTTCGACGCGGAAGCCCACATGAAGACCTTCTTAAAGGACGGGATTGAGAAATGTGTAGATTTAAAGGCATCGGCTTAGCTCACAAAACCTCTCCAAGTGAAGACACTGGGGTTCCTATACAGCACAGCAAAAGCGCTACATCAGACCGGTCCACGAAAAAGTATAAAACACCAGCAGGAAGTTACGAGCATATTTTACTCCAACCCCAACGGATTTCACTGACCTATCAACCATCTCTGCAGCGCTTGCTGCGAAATTCCTGCAGTACACCCAGCATGTGAACTAATGTGAGCTGTATAGGTGGTCAGCACCAGCACGACAACACAACCGTGCCTTTTAGAGTTCACCGCCATCCAACCTCATTCTTGATAGTTGGCCTTGAGAGAAGTTGCGTGCTAATCGCTCACTTGTGCACTCGTGGTTTTTTAACTGTGGTTCAGCGACATTTTGTGGCACACCTTTGGATCCATACTTATTCGTCGTGCTTGTAAAAGCTACACCTTGTGATACCAGTTTCCCGAGTATACTCCAGTGCATCCTACATTTACCCTGATTTCCAAACTCCGGGCAGTGTTTCACCGACATCCAAGCGCCAAAAGTTGCCTAACTCCAATCATCGGAGACATTGTTTGACCTCACTCGATAGACCATTTCAACGGCTTTCGAACGAACTGTCACTCGTTCAAACCCAACATTGCTTGGTGCAGCTACAGGTCTCAAAGCAAATTCACCCGGCGCGATCCATAGGCCTAACCACGAGAATGCTCAATCAAACCTTCGTGTATTCTGCCCAACCTTCAAGTTGACACATTCGACTGGCACGCCAGAGAGGACGGTCTGCAAGCACACAACTGCAACGTGAACACTGTGACCTTACCGACAACGTCAATGACAGAACGACATTTTACCATATAGGGTGAGTCATTCAAATGGTTCGTAACATTTGCTCAACAAGCGTGATGTGCAGTGCGCCACCGACTAAAGACCTATGTGGATCATGTTCCAAACTTCTTAAGGGGGGGCATTTTGTGCCATAACTGCTGCAAATTCTTCCATGCGAGATGCCTCCGAGTTAAACCTAGTCAGGCCAAGTTATTAAACAAACCAAACTCGCTATGGTTCTGTATGGAATGCACGTCGATCCCACTGAGCGTGCTCCTATTATCTCAGAAGTATGACAACCTACTAGCCAAGTTTGAGGAAATGGTGACCACCAAAATCACTACGGTTGGGGTAAGCATAGCGGATTGTGCAACCCAATCCCCCCTTGGTTCTTGCTCCTAACATGCGAAGAACTGTTAATAACACCGTAAGCAACACGACACCTAGAGTCCAGAACATCAACAGCTGTCCCAATACCACACGCAGCTCACATTTGACTAAAGCGGTTCCCAGTTCGATCGGAGTAACTACACGTTAGGCTACTTCCAAACTCCCGATCAAACCGGTACGAGCGAAAGTTGGCTTACGGTTGCCTCCAAGAGGAGCAGTCATTTAAAACTAACATCACCCCCAACTGGATCTGAAATTGAGGAGCGTAGCGGAGTGCAAGCATCACCGATTTCCTGCGGTACTTCTCCGAGTATTTCAATCACTAACCGCGACATGTCGAAAGGTGTAAAGAAACAACTACCTGTACTGAGCGTACTGCGTTCCAATATCCCAGAATCAAAGTCCACATCGATAAGAGGCAGGCATTTGGATGACCTTAACAAGTGGGACATTATTAGTAATCTATACGGACTAGTACTGAAAACTGTACACGTAGTGCGTATTACACGACACCCCAACTCTAAATATTCCGGTGAGCTAAGACTTCTGCGCGTTGTGCTGAGCTCCATCACTGAAGAAGAATCAGTACTACTGTCGACAGGTAGTCTCGGAAATGAACGCTACTCCATCCGTATCTTTTCAGACATCCCATGGGGTGAGCGTTATCGAGTTAACCGCACCTTAGAGGACTACCGGAAGGAAACTTCAACCAGAACCATACTTCTTCACGGAGTTCCTGAAAATGAAGCACGTGATGAGCATGAAGTAACAACCCATGATAATGAACAGTGGTGTTATATTCGTGAAACACTCTGCTTGGATGATGTGTTAGCGAAATCCATGTCACGACTGTGTACCTCACCGAACTACAAAGGAAGTGGCCCGACAGTGTTGAAGGTAGTCCTTCAGTCAAAACATATGGTAGCACGGATGCTAAAAAGCTGGTACATGTTCCTTTGCAGGCTACTATCTGAGGTTCGGCTGAAGACAATCAGCGATACGCATTCTAGAGATGATTTATCACTTAAAGAACCAAATGTGTTAGGCTCTATGAAAGGAAAATGCAACAGTAGTGTGTCGAATGAGCTCATACAACCTGTAGAAGATGATATTGACCAGACACCTTACACTGTACGTCGAAGATAATGCACGGGACAAACAACACGGACAATGAATAAGACGTTAAACCCTTCAACAAGTACACATCGAACAAACGATTAGCCGCCGCCCACTCACTGGTCGGCGAAACTTCACATATGAGATATACAAACTCCGAAACATTGATTAAATCTGAGAAACTTTCATGTATGTACACTAAAGCCCAAGGGATCGACAGTAAAATTACCGAACTTCGACTACCTCAGGTTGCGAATGCTTGGGACCCAATTTCTATTACCGAAAATTGGTTACACCAAGAGGTGACTGATGCTGAGGTTGAGATAGCCGGAATGTCACTCATCCGGAACGACCGCCCCAGCAGAGGATGTGGGGTCCCACTCTACTACCACAGTGATCTACGATGCACAATAGTTGCTGATCTGGAAACACACGTTACCGACTCACTCTGGTGCAGTCTCCGACTAAGACACAACGACGGATGTCTCGTGGCCATCGTTTACCGCCCCCAACGTCCACTCAGGAAATGGATTCCTGCTTGATACGTGGCCTGAGCAGAGGAACACGCACTCGGTACAGCCACAATCTCATCTCCGGGGACTTCAATCTACACAATCTGGAGGTTTTGGCATCGCGCAGTGAACAGTTCAAAGCAGACTTGCATGAACTGTTCGCTAATATTCATGTGTAAAATAAAGTCACCACGCCCACTAGATTCAGGACAGCAAACAAACCGTCCATACTGGACCTTGTGATCACGAATGAAGAGCTCATGGTTGACAAGTTATTGATGGATAGTCCATTAGGTCTCAGTGACCATGTACTAATAACGTTTAACTATGTGCGTTATGCAGAGTATCCATACGAACACTCGGAACTAACTCATACAATCACACGCTACCACGTATTGAAAGAACTCGCCGACGCAGCTGCTTTGGAATTCTCCAACAAAAGTCCCTTTGACAACGTTCAGGCAGAGTTCGTTAATAGATTCAGCGACATCATCAACAGAGCATCAGAGACCAAGCCCCTTCGTCCTGCAAAAATGCCATCATTTCTAAGGAGCAGGACTCGAAATTGCCCGGCGATAAGGGATGCAGCTTGGCGTACTTACATGATTAACCCCGACTCAGTGAATTGGGGCAATTTCCTGATCCATCGCAAATATTGCACTGCACTTGCCCGTGAGGACAAAGTAACTTATCAACAGTGCCTAGCCAAAATAATTCATGGCAAACTACAAACTGCTATTTGGACATGCCAATAATCTTCGTAAAGTGAAGCATCGAACCCCTCCACTTTTCACGACAGGCGGTAGAGTACAAAGCGCCGAAGAAGCAGCTAATTTCCTGCGGCTGCAATACACCCCAATTTTCGAACACGCAACCTCTACCTGTCCCATAACGTCATGCACATTACCGACACCATTGTTTACAAATGTAATTTTCAACGCATCAGTTGTGTTGTGGAAGTTACTCTCACTGCGTGAGCATAGTTCTCCGGGAGCAGACAACATCCGCCCGAAAGCACTGAAAGCTGTGGCCAACAACCTAGCTGAACCACTGTCACAGTTCTTCCAAAGGTGCATTGATGGACAACAAGTCCCCACTATGTGGAAGTGTGGCATTATCACCCCTATTTTTAAAGGCGGTAGCCGTTCCGATCCTGCAAACTATCGTCCAGTGACTCTCCTCCCTGTGCTCGTGAAGATGATGGAAGCAGTCGTCGCTGAGGCTTTAATGGACTACCTGGAAAAATGCAACGTCTTGGTACCGGAACAGCATAGCTTCCGTCAACACCGGTCATGCACCACCAACCTACTCATTGCACGAGGTAGTTGGACGGAAGTGGCTGATGATGAGGTCGGAGTCGATGTCATCTATCTGGACTTCTCCAAAGCTTTCGACCGCCTTGATCACCGCATCCTACTTCAACGGCTTCAGAGTTACGGAATCGGAGATCCTGTACTTGGTTCGATTGGAAACTTCCTTCGCCAACGGAAGCTTCAAATACGTGTCAGGCGATCCCTCCCCAACCCAAATGAGGTGGAATGTGGTGCTCCAAAATGCTCAATGCTGGAACCGCGCTTATTCCTGGTGTTTATCAACGACCTGACATCAGTTATCTCCTCTAATTTCCTACTTTTCGCCCATGACATCAAGATATGGCGGGCGATTAGTAACAAGCCAGATCACACTCTGCTCCAACATGAACTAGATTGCATTTACGAATGGTCAAAGAGGTACATGCTTCAACTGAACATAACTAAGTGCAAGGTGATACATCGCGTCACCAGCTGGTGAGCGCTTACAAGATTGGAGACCACACCATGGAGTAGGTCTCTCAGGAGCGTGACCCGGGTGTTTTGGTACAGGAAGATCTCGGGTGTTCAAAACAAACAGAGAAGGCGACGAGAACCGGCAATCAACACTTCGGCCTTATTCGCAGATACTTCGGTCGGTTTGAACCCTCAATCTTTCCCCAAATGCTTAGCACCTATGTGCGACCGCAAGTGGGATATGTTATTCAGGCGTGGCAGCCATGGCAGAAACAGGATCTCGATGCTCTCGAGACTCCTCAACGAAGGGCAACCAAGAACCTCAGAGGCCTCTTTCATCTGCCCTATTAGCTTAGACTGTAATCTCTAAGAATGTACAGCAGTCGATATCGGCTTTTGCGGGGGGATCTCATAATGGTTCACCAGATTCTGAAGAACCCAAACCACATTTGCCGTTCGCTGCTGGAATTAAACCGCAACACTTAACTAAGAGGTCACCCTGTGAAACTGACAATTCAGTATAGCAGGCTTGAATGCCGTAGAAATTTCTTTTCCATCCGCGTGTGTCAGTCTTGAAACGCCCCCCTAATTATGTCGTCTCTGGTCACAATTTGACGATATTTAATAAACGTGTTGACGACGCAGTGTTTCACTTACATTTCCTTTTATGACTTGTTAGCCAGTGGCTATAAAACGCAATGCAACAGTGTCTTGCCAAAAGCCTTAGCTATGGATTTTTGAATTTATATGTTTAATAAGCGAACATCTCCGCTATTCCACATAAGTCTATGGTGACTCCACCGCAGCGCTTTTCACTTTATCATGCAATTAATTTTTACAATAATTTCAATCTTAAGGGACTTGTTAAGTAATGCTTTTTTACCCGTATTAAACCATTGTTCCTTTGTTCCATACCAGCCTCAAACCTTAACTATGTATCCCTTACTGACAAAGACTAACTTAAGCGACCGATGTGTATACTGACGCAACACTGTCCTGCTGCAGGGAGTGAGCAACCTGGAGCGTTGTCATTAATCTAGCTGAGCCGTTAACCAGGTTTTCCTCAACGAGGCTCTAGTGAGATGTAAATGCAAATTTGTAGACGCGTGCTCAAACCTACAACAGCGGCAGTCGTGCAGAACCCGCTACTTACCGCACAACTCTCCTACCGGCGATTTCCAAATTCACGCAGTCCTTTGTTGCCTATACCTTTATGAAGTAACTGAACAGTGTCCAAATCTTTGCATTACAGTAGCAATGGTTTCACTATAATTGGAAGTGCACCGCAGACCTGCTACTCGCCCTTGAATCCTAGACGCAATTTGTCGATGCTGGAGTCGGGCTTGAGGCAGCCTGCCTGGATTTCTCAGTGGTCATTTTAGTGATGAGTCATCTACCGTGCTCACCAGTAAGCAGTGGCTCCACATTCTAAGACCACAGAAAGGCACTGATATCGAGAAGGCCCACCGCTGCGCATGCAGCAGCAGCTGATCGTGACTCGAAACCTGTCCAAGCAGTAGAAAGTGGTTGGCCTTCCTCGCTCTTTTGGGACATAGTTTTGGTACATTCATCTTTGTTTCGTTTTCATGACTGATAGGAATGCACGAAACCATGACGTCATCCTACATATTGGTTCTTCCGACGTCCCTATTTTGTGCTACAAAGAAAGGTTCTTGTTCCAAAAGATCTATTTAACATTGGTTTCACTAATAGACAGGATAAATTAAACCATGAGGTTCTTCACCGCAGTCTGATAGTGGGCGACGTTCATGGTTATTTGCACCATTGTATCAAGTTTCGTCTTAGACTATAGTGGAAGGTACGGATCGATGGCCATTTGACCGACTGGTATTACCAGACCAGTGGCGGATTCAAAGATACAGTACTGCAGCCTAATGTGCCAATGGCCTACATCAATGACGCACATCGTCATCTCCGTTTGCCGTTTGTCATGTGTAGGGATGACCTAAAGATTTAGAGAGCAGCTGATGCACGATGAACACGGGTGCCGGAGAAGTTTGTTAACCGGGAATCCAGTGAACAACACAAGGTCAACCGTTGCTCAGACAAGCGGGGACCTGAAATCCTCCCGAAAATCACGTGTTAGTTCTGTGCCAATTCCTACGACGCAACAAATATGAACAATACACTTAACGGAGCTACCAGCGTATCGACAGATAGGTTGTGGTTCTGTGACTTTTGTTCAGATAGTCCAATAATTAAGATTGTTCAAACCCTTACGAAAAACTGTGGAGCGTTGACTGTTACATCGGCAGACCAAAAGGAACTGATTGCGGTATTGGGAGGGAAAATCTCAGAACTAGTTAAAGATTAGTGCATTCCGTGGCCCAATTCCCCTGACGGTTAAAAGGCAAAAGCTGTCTGGCATCCATGCTACCCAGTCCAGCGAAAGGCAAACACCGTTAATGAAAAACAGCAGTGAAAACAGGCAGGTTGGACGGTCTCCCAAGTCTCACGTAATGCTCCAACGCATGCAGAGTTACGCCTAAATTGCACGACGACTTCCGTCAGTAGCTGGGCAACAATAATTGACCCCTACAGATAGTGCAACTAACGGCGTTGTACGTAAATTTCTTACTGTAGCCTTGGCGTATTGTCCACGGAAGACAAGCCAGACATCCCCACTCGACAAACCTACGCTCACAAGGAACTACAGAACAAACAATTACTACGCAACCAAAAGGCAATGACAGTAATATCTTCAAACGTCCCAGAACCCACTAGCGAATCGCTAAAAGGTAGACAAGCCGAGGAGCAAAACCAGTGGGCTGAAATAACCTGCGCACTCGGACTGAAAGTTCTCCTAACTAGTCTTACACACCTTTCACGAAATCCATCAACTCCACACGTAGAGGAACCTCGGTAACTGTGAGTAATATTTGGCAACACGCACGACTTGGAAGATGTTCCCTTAGCAAGCCACATTCTAGTTAACTGTTCTGTCAGTGCCCGCACTTTTCCTGATAGGCCATGGGCAGAAAGACAGAAGTGGGAATCCAACCCTATTTCGTCACGTCAAAATGAGATAAAGAAAGTGGTACTGGTTCATGGTGTGCCAGAATTGTAGCATGACGATAGAAGTTAACGACAAAAGCATGACATCGAAGAATGGAGGTACATCGCAGAGCTCTACGACATGTAGAATGTCGTGGATTTGACGTCACGCGCCTAATTGCCTCCACAAACTACCAAGGTAGCGGGCCACGAATTTTGAAAGTTACCTTGGCTGCGCCCGAAATGATATCAGTGACAATCCAAGCATGGTATGACAGCAGGAAACTAGAGTCACAAGAAGTACGGTTAAGACCATTCTTTCAATTAGTACAAACCTCAGATATAGATGAGCCAGCCACAATTATACCTATCTTAGATCAGCTAACCGTAAAAACAACCGTTTAAAAAACTTCAGCAGACGGGCACAATTTGTGCCGGTCACTCACAATGAAACGAGTTCCTAATGCTTCAACAAATACAATGCTGCTACACCAACACAGGGGTTGTATTCTAAGCTCTCGGAACTGCGCCATCGACATGAAACAACAACTTGGGACCTCATAGCAGTTACTGATACTTGGCACTTAAGCGACATACTTGATCCAGAGATTGAACTCAGTGAGATGTCAGTCATTCGAAATGATCTTCCATCTCGCGTTGGTAGTCTTGCTTTCTACTATCGAGAGTATTTGAAATATGAGGCTATTACCGGAAATTTTATTATTATTCCCCATGCACTATTTTGCCGATTGCACCTAGCAGGTCGAGATGTTGGTTCACAGAAGTAGAGTGATGCTTGCCTCTTAGCAGTTATCTCTAGGCCTCTGACCTCGTCAGCAGACAGCGATAACATTCTGTTAAACTCCATCCGCTATGCTGTTTCACAAAAGTGTTCTCACTATCTTATAATTGATGACTTTAATGTTTCTTCAATAGCATTAATGTCCCATACTGGGCTACCCTTTAAATCGAAACCCCTCGAATTCATGGATGCGACAGTTTTGTATAACCATGTTAATCGACCAATCAGACACCGCGGCTCAAACAAACCATCAATCCTAGACTTAATCCTGACTAATGAAGCGTTTATGGTTGAGTCAGTAGCACAAAGTCCTCCACTGGGCCTTAGCGACCATACAGTTCTAACATTTGGTTATGTATGTTATGCCAGTATTGTTGATAAAGAGCGATCCAACGAACCATTACGGACAATTTTAAGCTGCACACCTTGGAAGCAACCATTGACTGGGACCTACAGACGCACAACTCAACGAATGACGCGTGGAATGAACTGAAAGACGAAATTAGCTGCGTCATACAATCAGCATCGAAGGTTGTACCATTACGGGCATCGCGCCGGACCAATACGTGGATCCGGAGCAGAACACGTAAATGGGTCAACAGAAGGGACGAAATCTGGGGGCAACACTCGCTAAGCCCATGTGATATCAAATGGCAGAATTACAAAGCAATCAGAAACTACTGCACGTCGCTCATTAGAGTCGATAAGTATGGATGGCAAGAGACTATGGTGCTGAAATTTATGAGCAAGACCAAGATATTATACAGGTTTGTGAATAGCAAAAGCAAGGTTAAACCCGGAATGCCGCCACTCAAGACGGCCAGTGGCCTAACAACTACTGCTGTGGATGCCGCGAATGCTTTACTCCTGTAGTTTAGCTCGGTAGCTACAAATACCGTGGAACCTTCGCCCTATCAACTCCCAACAAATGTCTTTGACTTATCCAGTGTCACCTTTACTTCAGCAGCTGTTGCGAGCAAATTACAGTCTCTCCGGGAATACAGTGCCCCTGGAATCGACATGATCTGCCCAAATGTACTTGAAACCCTTTCTCCCACCATAGCAGCACCACTTGCAACCATTTTCCAGGGTCTGCTCAACTCTCATACAGTCCCATCTGAGTGGAAAAATGGAATTATCATTTCAATATACAAAGGAGGTAAGCGATCGGATCCTGCCAACTACCGACCTATTACTCACCTTCCTGTTTTATCAGAAGTGATGGAATCGGTAATAGCAGATGAACTGACGCGATACTTTGAAAGTCAACAAATGATTTCCAATGCCCAACATGGTTTCCGACGCAGACGATCTTGTCTCACCAATTTGCTGATTACTCGGGACTTATGGACCAGGGCGGCTGATGAAGCAGTCCCAGTAGATATGGTTTACTTGGATTTTTCTAAAGCATTCGACAGGGTCAATCACTTCTTTCTCCTCCAAAAGCTTGCTGCCTACTGTATAAATGGTTCCCTGCTCATCTGGTTAGAAGACTATTTACACGACTGAGCAATCATGGTAAGAGTAGCCGGCACTCACTCTACAAGCCTGTGCGTCTCCAGTGGTGTACCGCAAGCATTCTTCTTCGGCCCGCTACTGTTTTTAATCTGCATTAATGACCTCCCAGCAGACATTCTATCGCCGGTGCAAACATTTGCAGACGATGCTAAAATATGGAGAGCAATTCACTCAACATCTGGCCTTGTCTACCTCCAGGAAGATCTGACTCGGATTAATGAATGGCCAGGAAGCAAGCAACTCCCACTGAACCCTGCAAAGTGCCACCTGCTGACGGTGCGCAGCAGCTTAGTCAACACATGCCTATTGGGGCAACACTACCTGCAACAAGTGACTAATGAACGCGACTTAGGTATAATCGTGCAATAGAGTCTTGACAATTCGCTCCAATGTTCGAAAGCAGCAAGTGCGGCGAACTTGAACTTGAGACTTTTGAGGCCAGCTCTCGGCACCTTTGAGCAATGGCTAGTACCAGTGCTGATTAACTCCTACATTCGCTCTCATGTTGAATGTGCAATTCAGGCCTGGTGTCCATAGTTAAAACGAGACATTAGCTTATTGAAACAAACCCAAAGAAGAGCCACAAAGACGACCCGTTGACTATCCGGTCTAAGTTACGAACAGAGTCTTCATGTACTCGGCGTGTTCTCATTAGAATACCGACGGCTTCGCGGAGATCATACTCCCATATACCGGATACTATCTGAAAGCGAACATCTATGTGAATCACTGTTGACTCTAGCCCCTTACAAACAAAGCCGAGACAATCACCTGAAACTAATGACGCAACACTCCTGTTGGAATTGTGGAAAGTATTTCTACTCACTTAAAATCTGTTCTCACTGGAATACATCACCAAGATATGTGCTGAACGCACCAGACATGACGACATTCGTCAGACTCTTAGACTTTCATCTTAGTGCTTAACGCCACACAACTGTTTGTTTAAGTTCAATAGTTCAACCAATGATACTTCACATTGCACGTTGGAACAATTTGATTTTAATTTTCTTTTGCATAATCATCCTGTAGGTCATATAAACTTATGCTTTTTATCTCATCATACACTCTTGAACTATTGAACAGAAATACTCGAGGTGCAGTGTTCGTTGAGGTAAAGCATGAGCAAACTAAAATATGGTCGCTCACTGCTTGGGTCCAAGTGGCACATACATCCTGTAGATTGGCATGAATGACGTAATGCCAAATGGCGTAACTTAAGTAACTTAAGTGTTGGGAGCCAAGAACAACCATTTTGAAAATATGCTCCTGACGACTGCCATCTGCTTCAGCATATCTTTGACCGCCTCTGCATGTGATCTGCCAAGGTCAGATTACCAGCCGACCCAACCAAGCTGGTACTCACGTGCCTTCGAAAAGGTTGTGTTGGACGAATGTACACTCCGGCTTGATTACAGGAGGTCGCCACTTGTCTCGTCTCCTTCACCAGTAGACGAATGCTAAAACACGACTCCACCGCCTACTGTTCGATTACCCGAGGCGAAGCACAGAAGATGCCTACCCGGCTTATCCCCGACTAAGGGGGTTTGCCTTACGAAAATCGATGCGTGGAAACTGAATTGCACATCCCGTCCTACCGTCGAGTGACCGTGCTTTTCATCATGATCTGGCTTGTTGTACTACTTTGTGACTTCATACTGTGGCAGCTGTTGCACATATGAGCACACAAAACACACACGTATATCCGTAAAAGCCAGTGTTACCAGCTCAGTCCACCTCTTGTTTTGCGAACAGAGAGTGGACAATGTTTGGAGCAGTCTTCCAGAACAGGTAACGGAAGCGAACTCTGTCCAACTCAGTCCAAAGTATTACTAGATTTGCTTCTCATAAATAACAAATTCTGAATACTATTTATCCACCGGTAACAACATCTCACTCTTGTTAGTCTTGTATGATTGTGAGTCAGTCGCTTTAAAATAATGCATGAAAACTTGCAGAACCATGACAGGTTGTGGAGAGTTTGTAGCATTTTCGATCGAAATCCGATGGAGTTGTGCGGGCTAACTTTCTACTTTCTCCAACGATACAGTATTCAGAACACAATGGTTCTCTAAGCACACAAGCTACCTGGTTCGGAGGAACATCATTCCGTTTTGTATCGGCTTAATTGCCGTCCCGATGAGAGTTGCGTGCCGTGATCTATTTTCAGAGTGGACTCCAACTGACATTGTTTCTTGGGTTAGAGTATAGGAAGTCATTTTAAATTAACTAATTATTTCTGGTTTGCATGACTAGCTCATCAGACTGGCACTTAGGATGAGTTCGATGAATGCATGACTTTTGGTTATATATTTTACAGCCATTCTTATCAATTCTTTTCCTCACCAGCAAACGTAACAATTTTGTTGAGATCTAGTTTCAACGTTAAAATAGTACAGATCAAGGAAAACTTTAGTTTACTGGACGGCGGAATCAGATAGAAAGTAAAACTTCATTGCCGAGACAGCCTCTTCGCCGTTCTTATCGAGGCATTTACGGTTTGTTTGGTAGACGGCTGTGGACACTATTGTTCCAGCTTCTTAAAACCGGTAGTGTATTGTCTGCGACACATTGCCACGCTAATTCGCCCCTAATTGGAGTCAATAAATGCAACTTTCATCAATAGCTAATCACGTTCTCATCATTTTAACTGTTTCGCCAACATCCGCTTTAAGTGGGAGCAATAAGCGAGTGGAAAGTGCCCACAATGAACAGCGAACTGCTAAGTTTTAAAACAACAGTTGAAACACCCTACGGTATCGACAAATAACTAGAGTAAATGGAACTTGGGTGTTGCCCGCCAGCAAACACTACACAACCACAGTGCAGTGGTTTCGGGTGGGCAACACGCAATTTCCAGCTGCGTCGGCTCCGGTCCCAATGATCGCATTAATCAAGGTTCACTTCGATTTGAATCAAGGTCTACATTGAGATTGCGCATCGCAATCCAATCACACAAAGTATATTCAGAAGTGGCCCTCCATTCAACTGTAGGGTAAAATCGCATTTGCTTTTGCATTGCTGTTCTTCATCAACGAGTTGCAAACCTTAATTGTTGGTTCCTTTCGGCTATCGTCAGGTATGAGACCATAAAGTGGATTTTCATATATCACCCCTACATCCGAAGGTATGACGATGACGATAGCCGCAAGATTGGTTTGTACTTCGGGGACTGGACCTTAATGTGTATATTACATGACTGTTTCTGCTCCACAAAATTTCTGCGTAATGGAAGACGTTCAGACAATGAACTGGGAAAAGGCTATCCGTCACCAAGCTCATTGCTTGATTTCTCAGACGGCCGGTGCTTGATAATGTTACACCGATGTACCAACTGTCACTCCTACTTCAAAAGCGCTCAAAAACGGGTTTAATTTTTATCACCGATGCACATGTTGGGTGTGGCAGAATTTGCAACTACAGATCAATGAAATTGCATATTTTCTGTAATGTGTCCGACTCAAATCAAACAGGCACAAATGAATGTTGAAAAAGACCTCACACTTGAGTAGCGGCACACTGTGTGGTCTCACGTTTGAGTTCAAAGGAGCAAGGGAACAATCCCGTCGGGCACGTACGTGCCCAATAGAAGATTTGGGAAACTTTTCCTATTGCACCGGCTCTATCTTTATTGCAAGTAATGTACTTAACAATATGTCGCTGCGTGTACGGTCCAGTTTAAAGTTTGTGTGGTGACTTTGAATGGTGTATACGCACCTCCATCATTGAGTGGAAAGGAAGCAGTTGGTAGCTGCTTTGAGCAGCTGTGTGGGTAGTATCAGCCAGGTAAATTAACGCGTAATGGAGACAGCTGCTATGTGAATGTTAAACGCAGCTCTCGGTAGGTTCCAATCGGAACCGCGTCTACACCTGTAGTAGTCGCATTTCTGTAGAGACAGACAAAACGGTTGAAACAGAGACATGCAATTCACGCAACTGTCCTCATCAATATTGACAATTCATGCGTGAATGAAAAGGTCGAATTGGTATGTGCATGTGTGTGTGCGAGCGACCATTTGGTGAACTGTTGGTCCTGCGGGTTGTACAGAACAGCAGTGGGTTACCATGCGAAACGGAAGTTTGCCGTATTAATGACAAATGGGCGGTAAATTAATCGATTGTTGCAGATTAATATTACGTGCAATAAATTGCCTGGGTAAAGGTAAAATCAAAGTAATATAGCTTAATCTCCAATTGGATTGATGATTTCATGTCGGGATTAGGTTTGAAACCTCGCGTGGTAATGTGGGATGGAGGACGGTTAATCAAGCGGATGGTTTGTCAAAGAAGTGTGCAGATTGTTGTTGGTCCATAAATACCCCTCCAACTTTCATTATCGGGTTAGACAGATTATATTTGCGCAGTTCAGACAAAATAACTTTACGACATCATTCTGAACCTAGTACACCACTAACTGGTACTAGTATCTGAAACCATTGACCGGTCGCTGGAGTGGGATTTAACTTGGAAGACCGGTTATGTAATAAGCAACCATGCTAACGAATAATCCGTGATCAGTCAGAATATACAGGTTGCTGTTTCCATGGCCCCCTGATTCAGCAGCTTAGTATGAACGTGTAAACTTGCACAGCCGCTCAGTGCAATGAACACGGCTGCGATAAGCCTATTTACCGTCTTTAACTACGAGGTTTCAGCTGCAGAGGAGAGGATTTTGTCGTAGGGTGTTGCGCATATCTTGATTCACCACAAGAATCGGGGTAACGTAAACAAAGTATGCCAGCAACTTTTAACGTTTGTGATGGCTGAAATCTGAAGTCGCTTTCGATCTTGAATCGTGACTAGCTACGATCCGCGGTCGTTGTAGAGCCTAAAATACTCTGGAAGATGCTTCATTGAATATCGCCCATCTGTGAACTTAGGTGAGTTACCTAGGAACGTCATCATTATCATCAGCAGTCCATCAGTCCTTTGAATTGATGCTTCGCTGCCATACAACCACAACGAACTACGGGAACAAGTATAATAAGAGGGAGAGGAAGGGAACTTACCGGAATACCTTAATGCCCTGAGCGAATATTCAGGGTCAAGGCGCCTACACTTTGTCAACAACATACCGTCACAAACAGTTGGTTATAGTGTAAACATAAGGCGGCACCGACCAGATCGCTTCCTTACGGATTTCACTGCCCCGTGTCATAATCAACCATCAGCACCAAACACACTTTAAACAGGCAGTCCGCTTAGGAGACGACAGCATACGCGCCACTGCGAGCCATGTCCTGTACCCTCTCAAGCCAAGCACAAGGCGAATCGCGTGGACTCAAGCCTGGAAGGCAAGACGGTCCAAAGGCACCGAGTTTGGTCGCCAGTGGTTTTATTGCCCGCTAGCAAGTCAAATTTTGTCTTTTGCGAGCCTTGTGTCACCCTACATCTAGCAGACAAAATAAGGCCCTCCTCGATAAGCGGTGACCAGGCATTCGTAGTACGCGCCCAAACCGACACAGCTTATTCGATGATATCTGTTGTTCTAAGGAACTAGCTTCCAGTCAAGACAAGTGAGTAATGCGCTATATGCAACCATGAAGAGTGAATATTCAGCTACAGCACACATCCTAAGGGCATAAATAAAATTATTGTATTTTTCGGACGATAAGGCGCACCAGAGTAAGACGCAGTATCAGTGAACGGAGCTAATTTCATATATAAGACGTATCGGATTATAAAGCACATAAAGAGAAACGAAATAGTCGAACAGGTTAGGGTTAATTCAAAACATTAACAGTAACTGCCAATATTGTTCACTTGTAACACACATAAAACACAGAAAATTACGCTCACTCTTTCAACCATTCCTCTTCTACAAATCCGTCAAATCCATCTTCAGTATCGGGTGATAGCAGCCTCATGCAAGTCCGGATCCATCTCGTCATCATCTGAGTCAGTCTCGTTGCTGTTGCTTGGTTGTTATTTGATGCCCCCGGCCTTCGTGAAAGCTCGGACTACAGTTCAGACCGATTCTTTGGCCGAGGCATCGACGATCATTTGGCAGATAGCGGCGTAACTAGCCCGACGTTGCCTTCTTTTCTTGATAAGTGGGTGCTCACCTTCTGACATCCAATGCTACCACGCGGCTCGCAATTTAACTTTGAACGTCCCGTGGACACCATTATCCAGCGCTTGGAGTTCTTTGGGTTATCCACCCGGAATGAGAGCAAGCTCCAAATTAATTTTCTTCAATTGGCGTTTGAGAGTTCGGTGAAATGGGTGCACATGGAGTTTGGACGAAGGTGTGAGTGAGGCTCACACGGGCCTCTCCGACTGTCTTGATGACCGCACGTCTTTGGAACATTGGTGTGAGTGCAGATCGTGTGTTCAAACACATGTGCAACCAGCTAGATACAGGTGCGTGTTTTAGACAGTGTTTGCAAGGTGCATTGTTGGACCAAGTGAGTTTGCTGGGTAGATGGACCATCATATATATCACACTTAAACTAGGTCTTTGTAAGCTGAATAAATTTCATTCCACTTTATTGTGTTTGTTCTGTCTACCTAATAACCTATTAACTGGCCACGTTGCTTGCGCTAATTGCGCTTATCTTCGGTAACTTTGTTGCGTTTGTAGCCTTTTCAAGTTACTTGTGGACATTTTTCCTTATCGCGGATTCGTTGCTAACCAACTTACTTCATGACTTAGCGAAGAGTTATGCCGCCGTATTTGTATGCATTATTGGATTGCTTCTATTTCATCTTGTGGTTTCAAGTGGTTGGCTGTTGTTTGATATCCACGGCGTGGATGTGCTTGATGTGCATGTTGACAAGGTGCCTACCTGTCTATTACCAACTACCTCCTCCATACTGGCTCCACGACACAGTTGGTCATTGCTGTAGAGGACAGGGTGCATGGTCCTTGTGGCCGTGTTAGGCTCGAAGAGTGGTTCCATGCAATCAGTGTGGAGCGGACTACGGTCCAGCCACCGCCTTGTCTGCGCGTGATTCCCCAAATACAGCGTGCTTGTGTTTGTCTGTGAAGGAGTGTGGGCCGGCTCCGTTGATGAAACGTGGCTCCCATCTGCATGCCCCCCGGTCTTATTCCTTCGGGTTTACACTGGATATGGGGGTGTGTATGGAGCTGTGGCTGGTGCAGCGCAAGCCACCCATGGTCCCTCTGTAGGCGCAGGTGTCCTGTGGTTGGCCACAGTGACAGGTAAATCCGAAACCGGATGCCGCCAACCATGGAAATCAGCATAGATGTTTGAATAGTTGAGTGGCTCCTGCACAGAGTTCGTCACCCCCAAAGCAAGTCTGTCTAGACAACATAGAAAGCTGACTCCAAGTGGTTCCTGACCAGCGATTATGCTTCTACAAAGTCATAATAAAACAGCGCAGTGTGAACATAGAAATTGATTCGAGGTAACAAGACCTCAGCGCAACCACTAATACATAAGGCGCACTGCCGCTTTTTATAGTTAATATAAGAATTTTAAGTGCGCCTTATAGTCCGAAACTACGTGAGTAAAGGTTGACAAGTGTATAGATTGCATCACCATTTTTGAAAGGTGGCAACGGTGATATCATCGATTCCGTCTGGCGATAAGTTCTTGTTTGACTGCACCCTGCTCCCTCGGAAAACGTGACAAATAGAGAACAACTGAAGTACCGCCTATCACTGCGTAGCACTCGTCTACGAACATCATCGTTGCGGACTCTGGTGCCACCCGACACCAGCAATGCTCCACAGACAGAGACGATCAAAGACTTGAAGGCAGCTGAGGTTTCCAAACCGAACGGGCAAATTCCCATTCCCATACAGTAGGATGGCCCTCACTGTGGTCTTGCAAACACGGCCTTTCAGGTCGAGGAACTTCCTTTCTGTAGCCAAAGATGTTGTAGATTCAAGAGGACAGCTTGGGCTTTTTTAGTACTCGAACGGACATCAGTTGCTATGTGCCCGTCGTTGTTGATGAAGCTGCCAAGGTAAGTTAGTTGATCAACTACCTTGAGTTCCTCACCCTCAAACTTCAAGAGATCATCAAGTGGCTGGCAGTCCAGTACTAGCACTTTGCAATTTCCAGCTGCGAAGAGCACACCAAATAATGGGACCACTCTAGCAGCTATTCAGTGTTCATTGTGACCTCCATTCTGTTCTTTACCACTCAATGAACATCATTAAAATCAAGACAGCATCGTCTGCATAATGAAGAAAAATTAGTCTTTCACCAGGCAGCACCTCGGCACCTGCATTATGAGGCTCTACAAGGGAACACTCCATGATGCAGTTCATGACGACATTGAACAAACACGGAGAAATTGGACAACCCTGACGCAAGTCACTTGTTGTCATAAAGCTATCTGACAGGTCAACGTAGATCCTGACACGGCCTGTAACGTTCGAATATAGAGCGTGTAAAATGTTCGCGTGTTTCATGGGAACACGTTTTCGCACAAGTATTTCGAACAGAATGCACCGGTCGACTGTCGAACGCGCTCTTGGAGTCCAGGAACATAGTTGTTGTCGGTCTGCTGTACGCGTGGCGCTGCTCTAGCACTTACCGCAGAGGGAAAATATGGTCTAAACATCCACGTCCTGTTGAAAGTCTGCCTGCTCTTCCTAATCCCGGATTCCCGTTCCGCAGTGAGGCGACGAACGAGAATCGAGGCCAGTAATTTTGTCACAACTGGCGTTAGGCCAATACCCTTGTGGTTAGCACAGTCGGTGCTACTCCCCTTCTTGTACATTACTACCATACTCGATTCATTCCAGTTAGCCGGGACACTCTGCCTTCCAGACCTTAAATAATGCGGGTGCGTGGAAATACAGACCACAAGCCCGAAAACGATTGCGAGCAGCGAAGTCGTTTCGGATCTCAGCCTCCGACGGAGTGTCCAAACTAACTGGCCGCGGCTCAGCCTGCCATACCAGAGTAAGAAGAGGTCCAGAAGCAGGGTGACAAAAGAACTGCTCTCGAAAGTGCTTCGCCCAACGAGCCATACAGGGTTCCTTATTGTGAATCAGGGCATTCGCGCTGTCGCTGATTGTTTCACTGACGCCTGGTTTTTGGGACCAGTTATGCGGATCATTTGGAAGATCTTGCGATAACTGCCTACTGCTCTAGTTTCCTCAACTTCTTGAGCCAAAATGGTCCACCAGTTTTCTTTGTTAGCATGCAGGCTCCGCATTAGTTTGCACCTAATAGCCCGTCTGGTCATACTGGGCTCAGAGCCAGCTCTGAGTTTTCTTCTGGAATCCAACAGGTTCACTGACGTTGATGTTAACCCTTATCTATTGTATTTGTGGTTCGTTCGCTCACGTAAGGTCACTACTAATGTGGATGTTTGAGCTTGACAGTCATGAGTAGGTAGTGAGCTCGGTGATGCCCTATTGCTGCTGCTGCTGCGCAAACTAGGGGACATTAAAACTGAGGTTGTCCACAAAGTGGGTAACGACTTTCAAATAGTGAAATTCCCAAGGGGATAATCATAAAATACGCGCTCAAGAGGTAAATACATAAGATGCAGCTCGTGTTCCTGGATAAGGAACTGCCCTCAAGGGAGCGACAGTGTAACGCATAATGACCGCACATAGTTCGGATCGGTCACTAACCTTCTGGCCGTAAGTTCCTGCTCGTCATTCGTTGTTTGTACGCTCAGCGAATAATCACACTTCCCCGTGAGTAGCCGTGTTTGTTGATGTTGTCAGTGCTAACACGACATGTGACGTTGACTACACTCAGCAAGTACTCTGTCATAGCAGTAGCGCAATGCTGCGAAAGCAAGTGGAGCACTGAAACGGAACACTGTGTCATTGGAGTAATAGCAGTGCGGTAGTTGCACTTCTACTAGAAGCACAACTTGCTAGGTACAGTGGTATTCTGGAGGAGGAGTGCACAACAATTACCGAATGATTCCTGGGGAGGTCATTGTGATTCTTATGCACCGCTAGTCACTTCTACGTGAAGCTAGGTCATTTCGGTTAGTGGAATCGTAACTGATGCGTCTCGAGGTCATCTGGTGCCCCCTGGAAACGCTGTACTCCACGACTGGGTAGGTAGAAATAGCAGGACTGTGACTTGAAAGGGGACATAGGGGCTACAAACCGAATAATGGATAGTGACAATGGTGCATTGTTACAGTCAAACATATGTTGAGCCAATGCAGCGAATTTGAGCAATACACAGGAGCAACGTGATGGCCGTACACAATTCTATATCTACTCTGCCAATTGCATTCACAGTGTTTTTAAATTCCCTGTTAAGGAAAATATATTGCTCTATAGGTCCATCAGAACGGTCCTTGACACTATCAAACTATATCCAGCGGGCGCAAATAGCCCTATACGCCACTGTTTATTGAGTGATCAATCATCATCAACATCATCATCATCATTATGCATTTCAGCTAGTGGTGGGAAAACACCTCCGCTATGGTGCCGCAATACACAAAGTAAACACATACATACATAAAATACATAAAGGAAAAATAAATAAGACAGTTGCACGCCTGCTGGGCTACCAGCAACGCATAGGCATTGTTCCGGTAAGCTACCAGCCAGCTACTAGGCAAAAAATTTTATTATTCATTAAGTTTTACCCTACGAAATGAGATCGTAGATGGAGAGGGGAGGCTAAAAGGGATGGGGAGGGACAAAGAAACTCACAGCACGAACGCCACTGAGGTCGGCTCCTTGCCATGTCAGCAAGTGTATCCAGCCAAACGTGTTCACCGTCTTTTGGACCCCAACCAGGGAGCCGTGAAGCTCCAACCGAGGCTAGTTCCGAAGTGAGGGACTTCACTCCCCTGAACCAAGTCATCGCTTGGCCACCACTCCTCTTCTTCCACCCACATCCCCGGTGAGCAAACAACGCACGTCGAGGGAGTCGGTGGGCTGGCATGCGTAACACGTGGCCAGAGCCATCGGAGCCTGGTGCGGGAAAAAACGGTGCTGAGCGGTTCATTCCCTTTTCCTGGGCCGTAAACAAGGCGTCGAACACGCTGGTAACTCACGCGGCGTTCCCACCAGATATGAGCCAAACTGCGAAGGTACCGATGGTCGAACATATCTAGCCTCTTCATGTCCGCCGATCATAGGGGCCAGGTTTCGCAACCGTACAGTAAGGTCGAACGGACCGCTGCATTGTACACTCTACCCTTCAGGACGAGAGTAATGTCGCGCCGCCGCCATAGGTGGCGAAGGTTAGCAAAAGCACTCCGAGCTTTCGCTATACGGTTCGTGATCTCGTCTTCGATCCCAAGGGCGCTGATACAACTTCCCAGGTAATTGAATTTCTGAAAGACTTCAAGCTGATCCCAACCAAGGGTCAGCACAGGCGACGATCCCTGCCAATCTTGGAGGAACGCTTTGCACTTCGATGGTGCAAAGCAAAGCCCGAAGAGACGCACAGCCAGTGCTAATTTGTCCAGCGCGGCTTGGCACGTCTGGGAGCTGTCACAGATGAGGGCAATGTCGTCTGCATACTCCAAGTCAAGTCGTTCTGCTGAGAGTAGCTCCACACCTTCAAAGTCACGTCCTGTAAATGCGATCTCCATGACTTCGTCAATAGCGAAGTTGAGTAGGAAAGGTGATAGCGGGCATCCTTGTCTCACACCACTGGAGATATTGAAGGGTGGCGACAGCTTGCCGTAAGCCCTCACTCTGCCCGTGCTATGCGCATATAATGCTTGGATAACATTTACATATTTCTCGGACACACCTTTCCTGAGTAGACAATTCCAAAGGGCACATCGATCAACCGAATCGAAGGCACCTTTGATGTCGAGGAACACGACTGCGGTGGGCCGCCAATATGTGTGACGGTGCTCCAACAACTGACGCAAGATGAAGATGTGGTCGATGCAGCCACGACATGACGAAACCCGGCTTGCTCCTCACGAATCTGGCTTTCACGAGTGCCAGTCAGTCTGTGAAGAATTGTGGAGGCGAGTAATTTGGAGGCGATGGAGATCAGACTGGTTCCTCTATGGTTGCCGCATTCCGAGCGATAACCGCCATTGAAGATGGGAACAATAACGGAGCGACTCCAGTCGGTTGGGACAGTCTCCTGCTCCCACAGTTTCACTAGTATTTCATGTAAATCATCACCAAGAGCCGAGCCTCCGAATTTGAAGAGAGCTGGAGGAAGATCATCTGGTCCCGCGGCTTTGCTCAACTTCAACAGTCCGATCTCACGTTCGACTTCTGAGCAAGAGGGTGGATCCAAAGGAACAGCCCACGGAGCAGGACGATCACTCGCCGGCGAAGATCGAACAATTCTAGCCGATTAAATTGCTGTTCAAAATGCTCAGCCCAACACTCCAAACGTTTTGACAAATTGTGGATAGGCTGTCCACTCTCATCACAAATTGTTTCACTAACCTCAGGTCTCCTGCTGTCCGTTTCCCGTATCAGACGGAATAACTTACGATGGTTGCCAAGGGCAGCGGCCACTTCCATCTCTGACGTACCAACATACCACCAAGATTCGCGGTCTCTCTTCAGGCTAGCGCGGAGTTTTGCCCGGAGCTCTTTGCGAGTTTCATTGTGTTTACTTCCAGCCGGGATATGCCGGCGAGCGTCAATAAGTTCCAGAGACCGAGAAGAGACCCAATGTCCATGTTGGCTATTAGACATACCACATGAGGATTTGCCCGCTGCTAGTAAGGTCTGGCGAACATGTGACCAGTGACCATCAATTGTCTCCAGTGAGCGATTACTCAACTCGCATGTCGGCTACTTCGATACGCATTCAGAACAGCTGGCTTTGTCAGTTGGCTGGTGTCAATGCGCTCACATCGTCGTCATAGGCGTCCGCCAAAATGCATCCGCATGTCAGCACATACAAGTGCATGATCGGTGTCCACACATGTGCTCCAAATCGAGCGACAATTCTGGATGCAGCCTCTCCAGCGGTAACTGATGGCAATGTGATCGATCTGCGTCCATAGCTGGTTCGAGGCTGGTGGGCGCCAAGTCACCCTCCGGCGGGTGCTGTGTCGGAAATTAGTGCTCGCAAGAAATAAGCGAGCATCTTCACACAAATGAAGTAACCGCTCACCGTTATCATTGCGGAAGCCTGTACCGTGTTGACCGCCCAGATGCAGTTCATCAGTGGACAACTTTCCAACTTGTGCGTTTATATCCCCCGCCAGCACAACAGTGTCCGTGCTTCTTCTTTGGCGAAGGAGCTGGATCAGTTGGCGGTAGAAGTCGTTCTTTACCGAATCATCGCTACAGTTTGTGGGCGCATAAGCAGCGATGATGAATAGACACCTGTTAGTCCCGCGCGACTTCGAAGCTTTAAACGAGCCAGCCAATCGGACCGCACACATCCGGCTACTGATTGGAATCCAATCAACCAGAGCAGCTTCAGCCCGGGGACTCAGAGCAATGCCAACACCAGCCTTGGCTGGTGCTCGAAGCTGCATCGTCACCGGATAAGCGCAATGAGAAAATACTGCTTGCGTCACCTGAAGGAGATCGCAGAGTGAGCACAGAGCTCGAGTCTTGCAGGCGGGTCTCTGATAAGCAGCAGATATCGATCGAGAGGGTCTCCAATGTTCGGGCAAGTGCTGCCTGTTGACCGATTTGTAGCAGTGTGCGTACATTGAGGCATGCCAATCTGAAGGAGGATCGAGGGCTCCAAATGGAAGCCGACGAACTGGAATGGACCGCTTGGTTGGACATGGGCTTGTCGACAGGAGAGGAGTGACGCTCCGCGTTCACATGTGAGTTGAAATTAGAAGATAACTGCCTAGCAAAGCATGTTGGGGGAGGGCCAAGAATCGGGGGGTTGAAAACTGGGGGATATAAGTGAAGTTGGAACGGGACGGTAAGAGTGAAAAAGCGTAAGTGGGGGAATAAGAAGACGGGAAGGCTTGAGCAGTAGCATCCAAACCCCTATCCACCCTGCTCGATGCAGCAGATAGGGCACCGTTGATTATCCTCTGCGGTGGCCAGAGCATCAGCAATTTGTTTGAGGAAAGATTCATTGTATTGCGTGGGCAGGATACTGTCAGGTTGCCCAGGCCTAGACAGGAGAACGATTAGGGTTCTCAACCAAAGCCTTTGGTTCAAAAACCTGACCGCAAGGCAGCGGGTTTGGCGTTGGGCTACAAGGAGTCCGTTTTAAGGAATAAGGTGCCACCCTCATTCCAACCCCCAACCTGGAGGACCAGGAGGCTGAGTTTGTCTGGCCTCTAACGATTGACCAATCTGGTATGAGTGACTTTGAAGGTGCAAAAGCACCACCCAGCATAGCTCAATGGATCGTTGAGGCACACAAACCATCGCACCACGGTAAGGTCCAGCCTCAATGCGATGGGAGTGATCAATCACAGATCAGCAAATAGCTTCCTACTCCGTGTACTCATAAATTGTATCATCCCTTGATTCGAGATTGGTTACTCAGAGAACAGCGGGCATTTATAGTTTTTGCACCCATTAGATGCAAGTTGGCAGCGTTAAAGATCAATAAAAAGCATGACATCAGCAATATACCGGTACGCAGTACCGACGCTACGCTGCCGCGCAACCACCGCCAGTCGCACGTGAGTTTGGGATACTGCGAGGGTAGCCCGGTCCCCTATGCAGGCTCGAATCCACGACCTTCTAATTACAAGGTAGACTCCTGCCCTTTAACTCCATAGGCCGTCAAGGACCATTTTGATAGATCGATGGAGGCACAAGATTTTCTTACGGATGCAATTGGCTGCGAAAAGGTATAGAAGTCCCACAAACAAACTTCTCTGACCCACGCATCAGTGGTTTGTATGCACTTTTAGGTCACCCGTGTTACACCGGTTTGGGTTCCGTCAATTGTCTAACCCGAGGAGCGGAAAATGTCTATGTGGTAGCTGGTCTTGTAGTGGTGTGTCGCTCTAAGCACGAGTGTACCAAATCACGCATGCTCTGTGAGGTAAGAGACACCAGGAAATGCAGTGGTGGGAAGGACAGTTTTCGCGATCTCAAGAGGGAATCCTCGATAGCGCGTCCGCGTTGCCTTGTAGTTTCCCAGGCCGATGGTGACATTCGAACTCATACTCTCGTAGCTAATCTTGCCCGCGAGCAATCTGCCCCTCAGGATCCCTCAAGTTCTGCAACCACCTGAGTGATTGGTGCTCAGTGCGTACTACGAATTTTCTTCCTAAAAGGTAGTGCCGATTTTGTTTCATGAAAAACACCAAGGTCAACGTTTCGTTCCTTGTCGTACGGCAATTTCGTTTTCTTGACATAAGGCTTCTACTATTGTATGAAACCACTCTCTATGCCTCCCGCACTTTTTGTGACAAAACCGCTCCAATAGCCTGATCGCTGGCATCCGTGTCCAAAATAACCTCCCCCGCGTGTGGTGACAAGTCAGGGAAGAATAACATCGGGGCGATACACAGAGACTCACGCAATCGATCGAAGTCCGTTTGATATTCGACAGTCCAATGGAAACTGCGACTCTTCTGCAACAAAGCGTTTAAAAGGGCTGCGACTTCCGAGAACCCTTTGATGAATCGACGGTGGTATGACGCTAGTCCTAAGAAACTGCATAACTCCTCGACTTTAGTGGGGATGGGTCACGCCTTTACCTGATCTGTCTTGCGAGGATCTGTCCAGATGCCAGCCCTAGAGATGATGTGTCCGAGATAGGTACCTTCTTCTTGTAGTAAGCGACATTTTTTGACTGGCGTTTTAAACTTAAATTGATTAGACACGTTAACACTTCGGCTAGATTGCTTAGATGTTCATCCTTCATTCTCCCATATACGATGATATCGTCCAGATAGATGAGACACTTGTGAGGAATTAAGTCGTGAAGCACTTTCTGCATAAGGCGTTAAAACGTTGCAGGAGCGTTTGACAGGCCGAAAGGCATTGTTTAAAACTCATAAAGGCCTGAACGGACTACAACGATTGTCTTCGCTCGGTCACTCTCTTCAACCTCCACTTGCCAATAACCAGACACCAAATCTAGCGTGATGAAATAAGCTGACCCTCCGAGCGCGTCGAAAAGGTCATCAATTCAGGGCAGTGAATATGCATCTTTCCGCATGACTTCGTTTAGCCACATATAATCAACATACAGCCTAAAACCACAGTCTTTCTTCTTTACCAAGACGACTGGGGATGCCCATGGAGAAGTAGATGGTCGTATAACTTCCTTATCAACATCTCGCCCATGAGCTTTTGCAGCTAGCCTTGCTAGTGCACTGGGATCCGTCTTGGGTAAGTCTTAATCGGGGTCATATTCCCCGTGTCGATTAGGTATTTCACGACGCCGGTACGGCCCAGGTCTGCCAGGCGAATGTATCAGAGTGGGCTAGCAGCACTTATTTGAGCTTTTCCAACGTTTTCTCGTCCGTTGGCGATTCGAGTGATCGGAGGAACGTGTCTACCCGGTGTTCCTCGTCAGAGAGGCTCCCACAAATCGTCCGTAGAATAACAAAATAACCTGTAGCCATGGTGTACTCTGGTGCCCCTTACTAAGTTATATCTTGTTTGGTGATCTTAAAAAAGCTTTATCGAACGGTATCTCAACGTCACTGAAGGAACGCAAAACAAGCAAGGTTTCGCGCGTGTGTCTCAGCGAATGACTTTCCGTGGAGATCGTTTGTCGGGTACCAACGTATCGTTGAATTTACTCTGAAACTATAGATCACGTTGAATAGAACTCGGAGATTCGAGTCTGTTGAGCGTATTTCCGAAGATATCGAACAAAATTTGTAAGGATTAGTCCAAATTAACGTAGCACAAAGAATTATGCGATCGGCATGCGGCAGCATAGTCTTAGACGAACCTGCGCCGTTGGATGCATGAGATCGATGTTATGCACCGATGGATGATGTCTTTTGTTCCTTCGGTGTCAATTATGAATCTGATACCGGTCGCTTTATTTTATCGCCGATCAAGATTCGTACCAAAGTGAGGGGCTCTCAAGAGCCCCTCTCTTCAGAAGCTCTTCACTTATTGTGGTTACCGTCCGCCCTCTATTCACTTTTCCCGTTTGGTTTGATTATTTACGCGGGCCCATTAACACCTATATGGTGTCGTCATTGGCTGTGTACTTTATTTCTGTGGCGAAGGTTACTGCCCCTGGAAATACAGTTTATTTCTCAAACTCAGCACACGAGACGCATGAGAGTTATCTCCAGAGCATGCAAACTCACTTGATAAAGTAGCCATTGTTTATGGGACTCGATCATCTATTAAATTGCGTATCAGTATTTTGTTAATTGTCTCATTTCTTTACGCCAACCTGGCAAATTAGGCCATGCTCATGAATAGGGGACTTCGATATACTTTTATTAAGCTCATCGCGGCAGCTTCCAAGCCAAGTAGTCTTTCACACGTCTGGAAAGTCAATAGACGGTCATTTCGTCCTGTCGTGACTTGTCAGTAGAGCGCATCCATATGCTTCATCAGGACCTGAACCCATGACTACACTAGCTGCTTGCACCGCCAACCAGAAGTTTATGCTGTTGAGCAGTGGGGACCGTCATGATTTAAAGGCTGACTGCAACACATCGCGTCTCATTCTCTGTTATCATGCAACATTGACACCGAGAGACACGACTTACTCTGACAGTGGCTATGTACGACGAAGCATGTGAAAATTATTAGGGCAAATATTTTGGTGTACTCACGCGCTATACGCCGTGGCTGCGCCAAGATGGGCGAAACCGAGAGGTGTCCAGTGGATAACGTGGCAAGGTATCATGAGGGAATGACCAGAAAGATTTAATCAGGCTGGGGAGCACGGTCCTCGGATTGAGCCACATCGGTGGTCAAAAGCGCAGTATGTGGTACTCCTGCTTTCCATTTCTGACATCTAGCTGTCAATACTCCAAGCTGCTTAAGTGTATCCAGCTGTGCAAACCACTTTTCCTATATTTCATTTGCATTCTACGCCTTTTTGCTCATTATTCTTAAATGTAGTTACCCTGGCTACGTGAGTCGCGGTAATTAGGTTCGCTGCAATTCTGTGCCGGAATCATAGTTGTTTAACTGTACCGAACCAATGTCTTAAACCGTCGTTCATAAAGATCAGCTTTATTCTGGTTTTTTCACCCTGCCACTCGGTTCATTGTGCACTCGTGGTGTTGCTTTTGTTCTCAGTCTGTGACATTTGCTCTTCATCTCATTTTGACGTGATGCGCTCTGGTTGAATTTCCGCATCGGCCCTCCTATCCATGGCTTATCTGTAAAAATGCGGGCACTGACTGAAGATTTCACTAAATGTTGCCTTGTTAAGAGAGCATCTTCCAGGTACCATGTGTTGACATAAGTTACCCGCTGTAACCCAGGTTCCTCAACATGCAGCAAAGACGGATTTCGTGAATGATGTGTAAGACTAGTTGGGTGAACTTTCAGTCTGAGTGCGCAGGTTATCTCAGCCCAGTGCTTTTGCTCTTCGGTTTGGTTACTTTTTAACAATTTTCTTGTGGGTTGTGGGGCATTTGAACATATCACTATCGTCGCATTTAGGTTACGTAGTAACATTTTATTTCTCGGTTCCTTGTGTATAGCGATTTACCATGTAGGTTTTGTCTTCTCTTGTGTGGAAGATAGGCCAAGGCTGCAGCAACACTGTTAGTCGCACTATCTGTAGGAGTCAAGTGTTGCTGGCTGGATAATAACGGAGGTGATCGTGAAATTTGTGCAAAACTCTGCATACCTTGCAGCATTTGGTGAGACATGGAAGACCGTTCAACCGGTCTGTCGCCACTGCTGTTTGTCACCAATTTTGTCCTTTTTCGCTTACTTTGTAACCTTTTTTGATCGATTGATTTTGTTTTTTAACAGGTCCGGGTCTGGAGCTATGTAATACACTAATCTGCAGCTGGAGTTCAGCAATTTTCACTCCCAAGAGCGGAACCAGTTTCTTTTGTTCTGCTGACGTAACAGTCAACGTTGTACAGATTGCCTTTGGGGTTTGAATACTTTTGACTACGGTACTAGCTGTGCATACGTCACAGAACCACAACATACTTGTCGGTATGCTATGCTTTCCGTTGTTTTCAGTTCACGTCCACTCAGTCATAGGATTTAGAACAGAGCGAGCACTTGATTTCTACGAGGACATGTGTTGTCCGATTGTCTGAGCTACGATTGATTTTGGGTTTGTTGCCCACTATCCGTTTCAGCCGACTATTGCATCCATAACGCTTTCAAACTACTCCGTAAGGAAATCATGTTTCCTCATGGATCTTTCAAGGTGGTCTTTAACACTATTCACTTGCATCCAGCAGGCGTAGATAACCATATGTGCTACTGTTCATTGAGTGACCAATCCTAAATCGGCCACTATCATCCCACTCTGTGCACTCATACGTTTTACTATTGCATGATTTGAGACTGGTTACTCAACGAACAGTACTCGTTTGTTAGGAACGTTTTCGCCCGCTGGATGCAACTTGATAGCGTCATAGAGCATCTTGGCAGATCAATGGAGGAGCATGATTTAAATCTGAAAGAGCTATGGATGCATTAGTCTGAGAAAACTTTTAGTGCTTTAGGTAGGCGAACGGGAAGTTGTTAAGGCCTCGCTTTCGACGACCGACAATATCTCACATTAACCCAACTTTGTTGCCTTAATTGTCCGAAGCCATGTTATTCCAAGAGTCAGTTTGTCGTATCAGTCTGATCTGATTCATCACTACGTTGTTGGTGCACCTTTCGGCCTCGTTACTGTGCTACAGCAAAGTGCAGTCACTCAATCTCAGATTAAGCGATATTTAGCTGCAATTCAGCCGGTTGTTAGATAGAGACGGAGATGGCGTGTGATGTGACCCACGCTCATCTCTGTGTTGACCACCACACCAACTATCTCAGAAGAACGATAACACAATGGTCAAGATTACTGCCATTTAGGTTTAAATCCAGGGGTGAGTTAAGGCAAGACAAATTTCAACTCATAACATGTAATACGCTTTTACGAATCCCTTCTGGTTCCTGCCGTTTTCTACATTGGATCATTCCACGTACCCCCGCCCACCCCATTGATCTGCGTTCACCTACGTGTAGCCCAAACAGTCAGAAAACCTCACATCTCCAGCAGACGTTCATCCAAGCGGACGTACCGTATTCCATTTCTATTACTGAGACGTGAAAGAGATAGAACGTGCTATCCATGGAACAGGATGACAGCAGGCTTTCAGTTAAAGGATCACATGCTAGACCATAAAAGTAAGAATTAGTGAAATGGATCAATATCTTTAAGTTGGACAATGGGCTAGATTTCGGATATTTTTCGAAGGTGTTCTTGGTAGAATGCTTAACGTTAGAGTCGACCATGAACACAGGCAAAGCAATTACCTCTGCGATGATATTGCTCCACCTGAACAACATGCGTTACCAGTCACAGGAAGAAGATAAAACTCACACTCATACAACTCCAACGCGTACAGACTAGATCAGAGAAGCTCGACTGGTTAACGAACGAGCTTAACTTGTATCATAGCTCCTGCGTACCATTACCCATGTAACCAAGGTTGCTCGGTGAAGCGTACTCATAGACAGCTGACGCTGGCAGCGGTTTGGTAGGAAGTCAATTTTACTCCGTAATCAATCTATGCTTCATGTAATCTGTCTATGCTTACTTTGCGGTGTACACAACAGCCTTCCTATGTCGTTCAAATGTTGCCAGCAGGAGAGGAGAGTAGGGCTAATTGAAAATGCAGTTGGTTGACTAATTTATTGGTCGTTTCCCATGCAGAATAAAGCTTTTTCCGAAGTTGCACACTATCGATGGGTCACGGATCGCAAGTTGGTGAACTCGATTAGGTTGTATAAGCATTCTACCAATGTTTATTGATAAATAAATAATGCGGAATGCTGAAAACGGTTCGATTTTCCGCTAAACCAGTGCTATGAAGAATATCTCTCATGGGTCAGTTTTAGCAATACAATTCCCCTCTTTTGTATACCTAAGGCACACACGTGTGACTAACACCTTTCTCAGACGAAAATATGAAATTCTGCTTCCTTGTTGTTAATGTTTCACTCCATATGCCCCCATAAAAACATCCTCAAGCGCAGAGCTTATCAGGGTTTATCAATATGTCATATTGCGCGTGTTATTCTTCGGTATACCGATTGCTAGCTGATTCTCAACCATACATCGCAGTGCTCACTTTACCGTGTTACCAGTCAGATTCGAGAAGAAATCTTGAAGTAACCGTCCTTTTTGACTAGAATGCCAGGATAATTCGTTTTTGCTTAGCACCAGCGATAAATTCGACTGGCGTCATCGACTCTAATGTGCCTTGGTTTTCACAAGATCAGGTGACTTTTCCAGCGGTATACAACACAAGCATAATACTGGTAGAAGAAAGTTGCATTAAGAGACGCCAGGGGAGCAAGTGCGATTAATCCTTCCAAGAGATAACCATGGTGAAAAAAAAATAAAAATATACATCTGCCCGTCACAGAAACTCATATCATCTGACCTGCTGTGGTCTTTACAGGACATACACAAGGCCGTTGATGTTAGCGCACTTACGAACTATTTGTTTTAGTGTAAGTAGTGGCAGTTTAGCTTGTTTAAATCAAAACACACATTCCAGTAGCACATCACCATAACGGTGTAATAGCTATCGTATAAAGCAATGCTCTTAAGCCGTAGCGATTGTCCCAATCTTGAAAGAGACTGATACGTCAAACACGCCGTACAGACTTTCAAATTCACTCTTCATTCTTACCCGTTCCGGTACTGTTCAAGGGAGCGCTGCTTACTCAACGTCCATATGCCATTTCAGTGACGAACCTACTGAGATGTTGCTTTACACTGTAGTCCGCATGACTTGGCTTTCATTAACAAATTCCATCGATCCCTGAGAAGTCACTGGTTGAAATCTATGTTGTTTCCTATTAATTATTGGTGAACATCTTGCCCACACTACATATGCCCCCTTTAGACATTGTACGTAACGGAAGTTTTATCCAAATTTGTCAAATATATTCGCAAGTGCTTAAATGATGAGGGACGGTAATGTCCACGAAATTAACTTCCATAAGCCACTTTGTCACTAACTTGGAACAATCGCATTTTTCCGTTCTGGTCTCCGTAGGTATCACACATTTTTCACATGTTCCATCAGTCATATTTGGTGGGATACATGTTGTGCTAAGGCGCAACCCACAACATCTCCATCACAATTTGTCTATCGGACTCATTTGTTTGAACTGTGTTGAGTTGTCAGTGGGGCAATGTACCGAGACAACAGGGTAAACCCCGGCTTTGATCGACGCGTCTGTGAAATAATTCATTGCTAGACACTGAGAGTATTGCAAATGGATTGGAGTGACCTAATATTCCCGACTGTTCTTTGGCAGACGCCAGCAAATGCTTGGGGGTAGGTACACACGCACACGACCGTCGTGTGCGTACATGACTGTGAGGGTCTTTGTTGACCAAGTCAACATTTTCTACGACGAGCGAACAATTGTGCTCCCACTGTAAAAGTTGAGAATAGGTTAACGTAAAAATTGATCCTCATGCATCATCGAAATGCAAAGTGTCCTTGGCATAATATAGATGAATTTCTACTTATTGTCGACGGGTCGATTGGAATTTCAGTCATTTGTTTTCTAGCGAAATGTGGAGTGTCAATGAACACGCAACAAGTATACTCATTTCTGACACACTTGTAGCATTCCAAATAAGGCTGAGCTCCCCTTTCTTTCGACCTTTCGGTACTCGCGGTTATCAATATGAAACTAACTTGCATAAATACAAACCGTCACTGAACAAACACATGCTTTTTCGGACAGCTTCACCATACAAGCTGCTGTGGACAAGGAGAAAGTGTTGTTAGTGGCTTGAGGTAGATGCCGAAAGTGTTTAAGTAGCCAGCGATCTGAATCCCGCAATACAAATACGTCACAAGGTTGCTCTTTCGAACATGCCAACAGACTTTTAAACTGCGGTTGGCATTACCGAAAACTTGTGCTTGCATTATAACAACATGTACCAGGACAGGCCGACAGCACACTGATTAAATCCATCTGAAGGAAGATCAGCGCAGGAAACCGGGAAATGTGAGACACAGACGGTGGTTGTCTATGTTCAAATGCTCGGAATAGCACCAAACTAACTCCCCGGCTATAACGCATTGTGTGGACGCAATTCATTCGAATGCGGCAATTTCAGCGACCATAATCACAAACCAAACGGATGACGAATGTTGGCACATTAGTGTAGAAAATCACATAAACCGATTAGGTCAAGAACAGCGGCGACACAGATGATGAGATAGCTAGATATGCGTTTGATTAATTTGAGCTGGGCTGAGACTGTTCCTAAATGTGTACTGAATTGTTGCGAACGCAGTGCTACTAATATTTGCTGTTGTAACTGTCACCTGAACGCAAGCCATCGATATGTTTAATTTAGTTGTGCGCGGATTGATTCTTAGGCACACCGGCCATCCAAACATCTTACACACGCCCCCTGTCTCACAACGCAAACTTCCGTGAATATTGTACCCCGCTCAACTGCTTGATAAACCTTTTGCTTTCTACACGTGTTCTGCTTGCCGGGATTACTTGTCTCGGAAGCATGTGTTAACCTCTTACCATTATTACGTGTATTGAGGTTACTTTCCATTAAAATGGAAGCTGATAATCTAACCTTAAGCTTGGAATAAGTTAACACGAACTCATTTAACTTAAGAATTACATTTTCGAAGCCCCTCAAAGAAATCTGCAGTCGAATACAGCAAGTCGCTCTTAGATGGGCTCCTTTAAAGTAACAAATTTACGGTCAGCTTGCATATGCAAATGCGCTGAATGACTGTTTGGTACTTGTGGAACCGGTCAGTTGTGCATATTCTCCTGTTGGGTGTTTCTAGATTTAGGAGTATCTTCTTAAGATGTATACACAGCAAGCTGCTCAAACGACTTATTTTTTCACCGATTTATAGGTGTCTTATTTCTCAAGGACCTTAGCTGTGGAGGGCATCTATCGTCAGAACAGTTGTTACTTTTAATACAGAGGAGAGATACACCAAACTGACGATCCGCTGATCGTTTTTGTCCTTTCTAAGCGCGCTGGCAGTCCGCGCAAAGAATATATATATATATATATACATATATAGATTTTATGCCATCTACCTGAATCCCATACTAGTTTCGTTTGAAGTTTACCTGGCCAACACCTTATCAGACCAGATCACCAATTGATATCGTGAGTCACAAACACTGTTTGGCGTCGTAAGGTGTGAACATGAATAAGCGAAATTAGCGAGTAGTAAAGCGGCGACATTTGATAAGCTGGGCGAATAGAGCCTATTGTTTGGCAAGGCTAATGAATTGGAATTTATCGGACTTTGTTGATGAAGGAAAACGGATAGCGCATCTTTTAGACCCGTCGAATGCAAATGCTTGTGAACCCAAAGGAAAACGTGGTCCTCGAAATCAAGCACCCACGCTAAAAGTCAGCTTTTCACTTCAGTTAATCCGCATACGTAATCGCAAAACACTTATCTTGTCCCACCTCGACCGTACAGCTTAAACGGTGGATTCACAATTCTTTTACTTCTTCACTTAGCCATGATTAATGTGCTGCCATTTCCTGCACGGCCAGCCTTCCACAATGACAATGGAGGTTGGCAGATGAGAAAAAGTGTGACCAGAAATGGCGAAGTAGGTTAATTTAAATTCTTGCGCACATTCTGCAGGAAGTATGCGGAGTTTAGGTGGAAATATTGGGGACGTTCAGCTCCTTAGCCCCAATGCACTCACATGTTTGGACTCGTTTCTGAGGTCCACACGTCCCAGAGGTGCGGACAACTTTCAAACCTAATTTGCTTTAATTTTAAACTGCATGCATCGAGGCAATAAGAATTCTAGGAGGTTTTGCGTTACCATGTTTAAGGTCAAAAGTGGGTGAGTTTTGGCTTCACTAATACTGGAAAGTACAACATAATAAGAGTTGTCTTGGCCAGAAGTATGCCCATAAGTTCACGAGCGTCTATTTAAACCTTCCTCGGTTTCTTGCAATTTTTAGTTGAGAGGTTTATCCGTCGCAACAAATATAACATTTAGGTGTAATCTTTTGTTAAGTTGATTTGAAGGTGAACAGTGAGCCATCGGATTCCCGTTTGGAAACATCTGAAACAACAGACTTGAATATACTACGAAGCGACGAGGATTACGTTTTGTATATGTACGCAAACTCTGTAGGCAAGCCGTTTGGGATCCACTCTGGCAATAGTTACAAATACCTGCTAGATGTAAATTCGCGATTTTCCACCTCCACTATCTATACACTGATTCAGGACCCAACCACATCTATTAATCTCTTCCTCTTTAGAGATTTCTGGAATACAAGTTATTCCGGTTCTATTAGAATGGATGACACTAATAACCAGTGCATTTTTGGAAAAATGGTGTTTTTAATTTCTGTCGGTAAACGAAACTAGATTTACTCGCCTTTGGAAATTAAAGGTTTTGACTCACAATACCGAATGAATTATGTACTTAATTACCAGCTCAAGTCTATCTCGATTTGTCTAGTTACATGGTATTTACTTATGTATTTATTAGTTCCCCGTAGTTATTCAGGACAACTAAAATTATAGGTTCAGTTCGAAAGTTTGTGTTCTCAAGTGTTTACTCTTACGCCCTCGTCAGCGTTAGCGTCCGAGCATTTTAAATCTACCCTGATTAATATATGTTATCAGTATCTGAGGCACAAACCCAAACTCAGGTACTTGCTGAAGAAAGACAATCTAGACGCTCTCAAAGCACTCAAACAAAACGAGAATGTGCTACTCTCTAGGTCCGATAAAGGGGCAGGGATCGTTCTGATAGAGAAATCTGACTATATTGACAACATGGAGGTCATCCTCAGCGATCGTGCAAAGTTTCGTAAAATGGAGAATGAGAGGGACAAAACAGCGGCAATGGAAAAGACAGTTACTAGGTTTCTGCGACAACTGAAACAAGAAAACTCCATTGACTCTACCACGTTCGACCAACTTCGATGCACGGGGACGGCAATTCCGAGATTTTATGGCCTGCCAAAGGTACATAAGGAGGGGCTGCCACTTAGACCTATATTGGACATGTGCAACTCACCTTACCGCGCAACAGCCAAGTGGCTAGCCAAGCTTTTAGAACCAGTGAGAAAAGTTTTATCCGTGTATGGTCTCCGTGATACGTTCAGCTTTTCAGACAATATAAAACATCTTAACCTAACCGGAAGAAAGATGTTTTCGTTAGACGTTGTGTCGCTCTTCACGAATGTTCCTTTGGAATAAACAATAGACTATTTGTGCGGCACCATTCGAGCACAACAGCTAAACGTCGACCTGTCGAACAATCGGTTGAAACAGCTACTCATGCTGTGTACTAGCAACATACAATTTCAGATTAATGGGGTAATATACAGACAAAAAGACGGAGTAGCAATGGGCTCACCGCTAGGACCGCTGCTGGCAGATGTATTCATGAGCAAATTGGAAAAGAACCACCTGAGCGGAGTCATTAGCGTATTACCCTATTATAGCCGGTATGTGGATGGTATATTCTGTGTAACAGACAGTCAATGCTGCACAGAGCAAATTCTATCCCTTTTTAATTCAGCGCACGACAACGCTAAGTTTACCTTGGAATCTGAACGTCATGGTACGATGTCTTTCCTAGACGTCCAAATTAGCAGAAGATCAGATGGGTCGATCCAACGCAGAGTGTACAGAAAAGCCACGGGGAATGGACAATACAGACATTTTGCCAGCTTTGTCCCACTAAGTCAGAAGCGCAACTTGATTAGATGTTTAAACGAAAGGGCAAGAAGGATATGTAGTGAGGACACGCTCTCGGACGAGCTGAATTTCTTAGCTGGCCTTTTTGAGAGAAACGGCTATCCCGAAAAGTTTGTTCGGAGAAATATGGAGTGCCGAGAATCGGGGGCTAAAACCGATTCGGTTGAAAAGAAATTGATTTATCTGTCGTTGCCGTTCAAAGGGGGATGGAATAGCCCAGGCAACGTCTAGAAGGCTATCCGACGCCATAAACCGTACGTACTACGCGGCAAGCCTACGACTAAGACTTACTACAGCACCAATCGTAAGGCTTCAACTCAAGGACAGACTTCCTCGGTTAAGTACTTCTTTCTGTGTATACTCATTTACTTGTTCATGTCGAGCTAGCTACATCGGAAAAACAACCAGGAAACTGTCTGAGAGAATCCGTGAGCATTGCTCGAGTTGGCTATCTACAGGTGGAACTAAGACAGTGAAAAGCGCCGTGTTAGCACATCTAGTTGATTTTAACCACCGGATGGATATGCTCCAAAGTTTTCAGTCAATTTACCGCGTATCTGTATGCTTTACACGAGCGGTAAGATGTCGCCTATTAGCAATAGCCGAAGCGATCGCCATCCGCCTCCAGAACCCAGACCTATGTGCACAAAAACAATTCGTTCAGATTCTCTCTCTTCCCTGACCCCCTATTACAGTAACCCCTGCTGAGAAACATACAGCTGACACGCCATTGATCGTTTGTGAACCAAGCACGGGACCTTTTAATCTTACCCTTTGAATTTTACTCCCGTCTGATGTTTTAACTCATTTTACTCTTATGAGTTGTGGTGTACCAGCCTGACGAGATCCACCGAAAACGAGCTTGTTCGCTGACTCTTGTTCCTTCATAACTGTTGACCCAATGACTGAAAATACCTAGGACGTGACAGAATAAGTTTAATACACGCGAGATGTAGATTGTGAAACGCATCGGCTGGACGGTTTTGTCGACTTTCACCGTTATGTTGCATACTTGCTGTAAGTACTCCACTGTCCATCATTGAAACTCGCAGTTACAGTGATTAGCTATGCGCTTCAGCCTTGCAGCCTCGAAAAAATGAACAAAGCAAGACAGTGTAGATAGAATTAAAATCAAACGCAAACGGCAATTTAGGGTAGGTCCACAAACTACTGAGATAGATGAACTAAAATTGAATATGTGGGCACACAAGGATGTATGGTCCCGACATGCGTGCTTTAAGAAGCAGCCGAATTCAGATCCGTGTTGTATTGTCAGCCCTTAAGTCTTTAGTAATTATAAGCAAAAAATCAAGGATGTATACTGTTATCATAGGTTACTTTTTGCATTCTTCAACTTCGACAACTTCGTGAAAAGGACATTTTCAATTTATTGTCTATCCATTTTTATTTCTCCCAAATGGAATAAAAATCTTATGCTGACTTCGTGTATCTCGTGTAGTTTTGATAGTGGCAGTTTGGGGAAACATTAAACTGACTGAGCACTGGCTCCATTCACCTAAAGAATAAATTGAGCTATCTGGGGTTGTTCGTTACAAGCGATTCGATTTATGACCACTTGCGTCTATGTTTGCATGTCTCGGTAGATGGAGCTGGAAGTGAGAGTGAAGCACTGGACAAACGCAGAAGCTGCTTCCATAGTTGGCACAGAGCATATATGTACCGGTAAAACCATGGTTTTGAATGGGCACTATGAGGTTGTGGTGAATAAATTATAACAGCATATTTCTAGACAGTGCAAAACAGAGTTCAGCTGAATGGTCTGATCACTACGTACATCGGAATCGAATAGAACAGATTAATTTCATTTAGTTTTCCAGAGTAGTTCCAAAGCAATATTTTGGGGGTAGGGCTTATTTAAATGGCGAGTCTTTCAGGAATTTTGAGCGGTTGTGAAAATTAATAAATGTAGATATTTCCAGATATTTAAGTGAAGCAACACAGTCATCTATGCAATTATGGTTAGCGGCATCCGGTTTCGCATTTGCCTGTCACTGTGGCAAGCCACAGGACGCCTGCGCCTACTGAGGGACCACGGATGGCTTGCGCTGCACCACCCACAGCTCCAACCACACACCCCATATCCAGTGCAAACACGAAGGAATAAGACCGGGGGTTATGCGGATGGGAACCACGTTTCATCAACGGAGCCGGCCCACACTCCTTCACAGGCAAACACAAGCACTCTTTATTTGGGGAATCAAGCGCACACAAGGCGGTGGCTGGACCGTAGTCCGCTCCACACTGATTGCATGGAACCACTCCTTGATCCTAACACGACCACAAGGACAGTGCACCCGGTCCCCTCCAGCAACGACCAGCTGTCTCCTAGAGCCAGTATGGACGAGGTAGTAGGTAATAGAGAGGTAAGCACCTTGTCAACATGCACATCAAGCGCAGTCACACCAGGGTTATCAAACAACAGCCAATCACTTGAAAAGACGATATCAAATAAAATAAACCGAACAATGCATACCGATACGGTAACAGAACTCTTCGCTACATAAGCATATGAAGTTAATTGGTTGCGACCAAATCAGCGCTAAGTTCAAGACAATAAAAATCAGGAACAATGATTTATGTCCCGTAAAGAAGCAGTTGCTTGACAAGTACCGCAGGATGGTGGGGGGGGGGTACAACTATATTTATCAAACGATAGGTGAGTTGTCTGTTTGAGTGTTTGGCTAGCAGTTATGCTGCGGAATACTAGTAGTATAAATGGGAATTGAATGTGAACGACGTGACAACATGGGGACAGTTATGGTTGATGTATTATTACATGTGCAAAGTAAAAACAAAGATACTAACTCCTGTCCTGCAACCTCAGGTTTACGTAACACACTAATCCGGTCTGAGGAATAATTAATATATTCCAAAGTTGCACAGTTTAGGCAACCAAGTGATGGGGCCAAGAGAAAGATCCAATCATTTTTTAAAAATATCCAAACTGGAGGAGGAAACAACGAAGTTTGAGAGGGAGTTCCAGGGAAGGCAAACCCGAAGAGAAAAGGAATTCCTCCGGCATTCCAGGCGGCTAAACCGTGCACACAATTTCAGATGGTTACCTCTGAGATTGGTGTTATGGCTGAGTTTCAGAAAACGACGGCATACCTGTTTAGGGTCACACAATATTTGGTGGACCAAAATGAGATCACCGCGCAGCCTTCGGTAGTGGCCACTGAAAACTCCCAGTGGCTTCAGTCTTTGATGGTAGGACAGTTTTCGTAGGCCCTAGACGTTCTTTTTGGAAATGAGTTGGGGTTTCTCTATCACTTCTAAGTTGCACTTCAACCAAGGTTGCCAAGCTTGGATTGCATATTCAACGTGAGGGCGCACGTAAGAATTGCGGTATGGGGAAGATGGATGGGCCGAATCTTCCGATTAATCTTTGCAGCAAGCCGACGTGCTGCTTGGCTCTCTTCGCAGCTGCCTCTGACTGTTTTGAACAGTTAAGTTCACTTTGAATGAGCACACCACCGTCGCGTTCTTGGGAAGTAGTCATGTCTACGGCGTAATTGAACAGCGTGACATTTTGCCACATTGAACGGTAGGGTATTCAAAACTGGCCAGGTTAAAATCGTGTTGAGGTCAAGCTGGAGCTTTTCGTGGTCATTCGGTACTTTGCTTGCGTGCCATAACTTGATATCATCCGCGAAGAGTAGGAAATCGGAAATAATTTCCTTCGCCAGATCCTTGATGAAAATCAAGAATAGACGGGGCTCGATCACCGAACCTTGTGGTACGGCGCACTCCACCTCAATAGCGTCGGACAGGGATTCCCGTACTCTCAGGTCCAACCGACGTTGTTGCAGGAAATTGACTATCCAACTCAGCAGTGGGTAACCAACATCGAAGTGCTGCAGTGTATAGAGAAGAATTCGGTATTCTAAGCGGTCAAACGCGTTTGAGAAGTCCAAGTAATTATCATCAAGTCTTGCTCCACCATCAATTGCTCCAGTCCAGCTATTGCGTACAATTAACAAGTTCGTAGTACATGAGCGCTTTTGTCGGAAGCCATAATACTCTGGTGCCATCATCTTGTCATTTTCCTGATACTGCATGAGTGCATCAGCGATAATAGACTCCAAAACCTTGGAAAGCACAGGGAGTAACCTTATAGAACGGTAATTAGTTAGGTCAGAGCGGTTACCTCCCTTATGAATAGGGGTGATTAACCCACGCTTTCATTTTGTTGGAATATGGTTCTTCTCCATACAGCGCTGATAGAATATAGACAGAGGTTCCGCCAGATCACTGGCTCCTGCCTGTAAAACCTTCGGTCGAACGTTATCAATATCAGGAGAGCTTTGGATATGTAGGGACAACAGTTCCTTTGACACACTTTCTGCAGTAAAAGTAATATAGGATAAAGCTGATGGTGGGAAAATAAAAACAGGGATAACCGTTGGGCCCGTTACCCTCTGGAACGTTTGTGAGTAATTGGACTATAAGAGATCGGCTGCTTCCGTCGATGATCGCGTGCATCCGTCAGCTGTGATCAATGCTGGAATTCCGCGTTGCACCTTACGAAGGTCATTAACATGCCTGTATAAGAGTTAACTGTTCGTGCACTATCTCTCCTGCTGGTGCGTCAGCTTGTCCTCCCGGATCAAATTCACACAGAATTTACGCTGTGCCACATAGCCAGTCCAAGTTTCAGAATTCGAGGAGTCCTAAGGAGCTCTCCATGCTAAGTCCCTAAATGACATGCATTTGCGTGTTCTGCTCCCCAGAAATGACTTCCTTCTCCTTTGACGATGGAAGGATTTCTGTTCAGACGCGTGTGTTTCCAGAGTGGAAAATGTCCTTGTGAAACTGTTCCACATGATTTCTGGGGGGCTTTCCGTTAAGAAGGTCCAAAATACCTCCTTAACAAACTCGGACAGCACGTTGTATTGCGTGACAGTAGATACTTTCTCTTCCTCAGGATATTCCGCGTAGCATACATAGTTAAACAGCAGAGTCATATGGTCACTGCGACCCAGTGGTGTGCTTGTAATTATTCCGTCGATCATGAGTTCTTCGTGGATAAGCCCAAGAACAAGTATCGACGGTTTGTTAACAGTTCGAAATCTGGTGGGAGTGGTCACGTCGGTGTACAGAGGGTAGTTGGAAATTACCCCTTTTAAACAGGCTTTGAACTGCATGCTATCGGTCGCCGCTATTTCCAGATGGTGCACGTTAACGTCACCTGTGATGAAAATGGGACTGTATGTCTTGCTCAAAGCAACCTGAAGAACGTGATTTAGTTTGGAGTCCATTACACACGTTGAGTTTGGTGGATGGTAAATCACAGCTATAAGACGTGTGACTTTGTTCCGTAACCATAGCTGGAACCAAAACAACTGGGGCACGGATCACTGGGTGGTCACTAACTTCACATCAGTGGTTAGCCTTGTAATACAGAATAACGCCACCAGCTCTTGCATCTCTGTCGTTCCGAAGCAGTGACAAACCAGGTAAATTGATCTCAGAATTCGCAGTCCCAAGGCTCAAGCAGGTCCCGTAATCATAATGAGATCCCGCGGTTGTGATACCTGGTGTTCTCTAAGTTCGGCCAATTTACTAAGAAGACCTTGAGCGTTAGTATACAAGCATGATAGTTTTTTGACATTAGAAGTGCGTAGTTGGACAACAAATTCGTGTTTGTTTTCAAGCCGATCGTTCATCAGTCGACTGCTAGCCGCTTTTTGCTTGGATCTTTGGTTTTTAAATTTCAGTCAGGCTGCATGATAGAATGGAGTATCCAGATCGAGACTTTCACTCGTGTATCTCCCTGTCCCGTCAGGTGTCGCTAATGCCATGTTGTCTACAACTCTGCAGGATTGTGGAGGCAAATATTTTACTGAGGTTGCATGGTCCAATGAAGTGCTGATAACTGGTGGCCGTGCGCCTGCTATCCTAAGCCTAATCTCTGTAGGAAAGCTAGAGCGATGCTTCAACCAGCTATATAATAGGACTTCTCTCATTCCATCAGAGTGTAGCAGGACTTCAATATTTTTGGACCGCAGCCTTTGTAGTTTGGCTGGCTAGCCGAACAACCTCCCGTGATGCCAGCTGCGTGGTACGAGTAAATCCCGTTCCAGCAAATGGTTCGGGGGCAGTGTTTCAGGATGTGGTGGGATTTCGCCTGGCAAGCGTTCTCCCTATAAAAAACCACAGATATCCGTTTAACAACACTGTGACGTGGCGAATGTGACTCGCCACTAAATAAAGTCACCGACTCTTCCCTTTTCCGGAGGATCATTCACACATCACGAATGTCATCCGCTTCGAAGCGTTCCATTGATTTCCCCTTTTGATGGCGAACTCAACAAACAAAAACGCACACAGAGTCACAGTTAGCTAATCACACAACATGGCTACTTCCAAATACAGACATAATCATACTTTTACATGTCAAAAGACACATACATTCCTATGCTATTTGGCCACATGTACAAATTTGTGAAATTGCCGGTCATACATGTCTGTATTACTAGGATCACTCCCTTGATGGTGTGCGTCGCAGTGACGAGAATAAACTATTTATTTGTTTATTCATTTATAACGTGGTCAGAGCGAGTACTTCGCGGAGGTAGCACCACTGCTCTCTGTCATGTTTGGCGCTTCTTGCTTAGGAGTGCCAAATACTTCCGGAACACCATAAACAAATATGAGCTTTTGCTTTCGTTCGGAGAAACGCCGCCATGGTTTTATTTTTCCTTTGATCGTCATTTCCAGGGAATATGGGGTAGCATTTGTACCCCGCTCGATGAGTTGCGATGAACTGCTGAGAGTGGGACTATCTCTCTCTTTATCTGGATTCAAGTTTACTCGAAGTAATCGGGGTTCGCTCTAGTGCATTGCATTTGATTGACCTGCTACACGTCGTAGCCTAGTTGGGTCAACCCGCATACCGATCGAATCGTAGATTGAATATCATTGTTTGCGAGCATCTACCAACTTGCCCTTGATTTTTTCAGAGCGGGACTCAGCAACGTTAGTGCGCACGACCCTTGGCACACTGTGGTTCTGTTTAGCAAATGTTGGTTTCAGTGTTGTGGCTGTTAACTTGGATTGCTTTGCAGGTATTAAAGACGTTGTAATGTAGAAGCAAATCTTGGTAGCTCAGGTTGTTCAGTTGGTAGTCTGAGTGTTCGCTGAACTCAGCGAACACTCAGACCACCAAAAGAACGTTGTGAAAATGGCGTCGCATCGCTCTTGCCTGGTCCAGAAAACGGTCGTACGAGCGTCTCTCTAGGCGTTTTTATCGAGGCCATCGATGCGTATGTTACTCGGCTCTGGACTGTCGGTGTCAGTGTTGTGAACAACTTGTAAGATATGACATCTAAGGATGAGTTAAAAGCAGGCATGCCGGATGTGTCATGCATACTTAAAAGGTTACTAACTGTCGGAGTAGGTAGCGTAGATGTCGTCGGTCGGTTAGCAAACCTTAGGGACAAAGCTCTGAGGGGTTTGTTGTAGAGCAAGATCTGTGTTGTTAGATTCTAATGGCAAAGCCCTGAAGCTCGCCTTCTGCTGGACTTTTCCAGTCGGCTTTACGCACGTTTCGAGCGATATTATCCCTTTCACTATTGGGATTGCTCTGCATGGTTGGCAAAACCGGAGCGAATCAGTCAGCTTGATTTGTCTCTGGTATTGTAGTTGACTTAGACCAGCACAGATGGGGTGAAACGGAAGGCCGCAAAATTCACAAATAACATCTCGCCTAACTATTCGTATACACTCCTGCTTCCCACATTTGCGGTTAGGTGGAATCAGTTCCATTGAGGACCGTTGCTGCAAACGACCACTGCCCTTACCTGGTCACGTGAGGTAGAGGCCGAGTGGCGCTCGCGTTCTTTGTCTGAGTCGCAATGTAGTCGTCGGTTGCCGTAGGCGAGTGTGCACGACGGGGACACAAGCACACGGAGTTTGGCTAGCTTATTGATCCACGCTAGTTCCTGTATTACAAAGCCGTTGGAAGTGGATTGTGCTGGGTGGCTGACAGCGGAAAATACCTGCGATGGGCTAATGCAATTGAAACCACAGATTGAGTCGTAGCTTCGTTAGAAAACATCCTACGGACGTAGTTCCAAGACCACCAGATAGCGCGGAGAATCCTTGATCGATCACAGTATCGCCGCAGTGAAATTGTTTAAAGCAACAGATTGGCGCGTCTGAATATAAGCATGAGGCGCGCTAAAACAACTTGTGTAGCACAAACCACTTTCCAAAGAAAATATTCCCGTAACTTATAACCAATGAACACAGAGAGTTATTCCGATATAAAATGCCACAAACGAGAAAATGTTATCGAACTTAACTAGCGTGAACAAGTTAATAAAAGATAGTTCGGGTAGACAGTAGTATGAGATAAGAAAGCATTAAGACAATATAGCGTACCCACCATCTGCAATAAGGAGACTCAGCATGCCACCACGCGTTTAGTAAATCGAGTGCAGCGTACCTACAAACGCTGCGCTGGTTCTGCCTACCTTCACTGCAGGACCGGTCATCTTTTCGACCTTGGCCCCGAGTGACCTCCTTCCCGGCTTACTAGGCCTGCCTGAGTCAGGCACTCGCAACAACAAGTGCTACAGCACCATGCACTCGATTTCGATGAAGTACAGTCCTTCGGTGACTGTCGCTTCCGCAATTGCCACTTTTTCTCTGCATGCAAGAGGGATTTCTCTTGCACTTTGGCAACGGCCTTCTTGTCTGTTCGCGCCATGCACACTGATCAACCGCCTTCGATTCCCGTACGCTGTAATACAGATGCGAACGTGAGAGGCCCACTCCGATCACGTGCTGGTAACGAAGCTTCGGTTTCCCCACATGCCGCTTTCACAAACTCAGTTGATCATATAACAGCTGCTTCCGTACCGCGTCTAATCCATACGCCACATACTGTAGCGAGAACGACAAGACAGGGGGGTAGACGTTTATTGCACACCGAAAATGGGCACACCCGGGTCTCACGCGCGCCATCGAATATCGACTAGATTTCCATCCCACCACGCAACACAGGTACGGATGTTTGAGGCGAGCCAGTCCTTTCGCCTCGGGAGCTCTGACTTGGAAGTCCCGCCTTCCTGTTTTCGCCTCGATCTCCGCTTCTCTGTATCCTATTTAGATCGGCCAGGAGTCGTTCGAGAGTTCTCGACTTGCTTGTTCTGGGCTGTGTCAATCGGCTCGGCGTCGGTCCTGTGGGCTGCGCTAGCGGCGTATTTGTCTGATTTATTGCGCTGTCCACATATTCCCGCTCCGTAGTTCCGGGCCCAGGCTCGTCGCTAGCCGTCTTTTGCGACCTGCTCTCAGCTAGCTCCGAAGAGCTCCCCAGAGCCACTCTTGGAAGCGGCTCCTCTACAATACGACCTAGTCATCTCAAGTGTCTCAGCAATAGAATATACTCCACTGCATACATTCTACTTCTGCCCAACGCTTCCGTGTCCGCAATGCTTCCTCACCAACCGATGAGCAGTATCCGTCATAAACACAGCTGATTGACCCGCTAGAGTTATCTCATATATCGCCGGTACATCGTCCACGTTTCACTGCCGTATTACAGAAGGGCAGCACCATGTGTACATATATATATATATATATATATATATATATATATATAGTTGGTGACATCGGTTTACGAATTCGCCTGACACTAGGACCTCCATGGGACTATTACAGGACGCCTTCACCTACAGAGGGACCGTTAGTGGCCTGCATTGCACCACACAACTCCATCCACACATAACAAATCCAGCGTTAACCCGAAGGAATATGACCGGGAGGCATGTGGTGGTGCGTCACGTTTCACCAACGGAGCCGGCCCACATTCCCTCAACATGACCAACAGCAGCATTCCAGTCAGTATAATTGGAGAATCATGCGTACCAGACGTAAACATGACGGTGGTTGGATACATGGAATCACGCGCAACCCCCCGCCCCAGTAACATTTCACAGTTTGCTGTGGCCAGTAATCGACCTGTGTGATGTTAGACAGAAAAACGTTCACATCAAGCGCTGGCCCACCGGGGATATCAAGTGACAGCCAACACATGAAATGCAGGAAAAGCAAAATGCAGTCACAGGTACGGATGATGATGATGATGTTTACACGTACCATATCAACCGCATCACTAACTTGGGTCAATAAATTGCATCGGAAGGGGCGAACTTACCAGGCATTGCGCTGATGAAAAGTACATATTTAGCTTCCCTGTCTTCGAGGTTGTCCCAAAGTGCCAACGCTGGTGGCTTACAAGTCAGCTTGGTTCAGGCACTCGCGACTGCATGAGTTATGGCACCACGGGTTTAACCTCGGCGGCCTAGAATATTTTGGCGCCTGCCGTTTCCTCAACCGACGTTTCTTTTCCGCATGCAGTAATAATTTCTCATGCACCAAGTCAATCGTCTTTATGATACACTCTCGCTATCGGCACCGATCCACTGCTATCGCTTCTCAACACCTGAAATCAACATTAGCGCGTGATATACTCTACTTGACCATGTCCTGGGAAGGTAATTCCGTTTTTTTCACGTGCCGCTTCTCCACGCATTTGGCCGTATAGCAGCCGTTTCGGTATCCGGGTCGAATCCATGCGCCGAACATGTTCGAGCGACCTCTGATGTCTCAACAGTAATACGTAGTCTACGCCATACATGACACTGCGGCGCAGAACTTCCGTGTCTGCAACTCGCTGACCCCAGCCAATGCGCAGAATACGACACAGACTGTAGATAGAAGCGCTTCGAATAACGGACATCAATCGGTTAAAGCGTTCAGACATCGCTGCCGTATAGAAGAACGGACAGCGCCATAGACTTGTATACCAGCAGCGTCGTCCCGACAGTGATCTGGTGGTTGTTCCACACACGACTTTTCAGTTTTCCAAAGGCAGCAGCCGTCTTCGATGCTCGGCTGCGCTGCTCGCTGGTCATCTGCAGGTCGATAGACCTCACGCTACTAAGTTGGCGAAAGTTCGGGGCTATCTCCAACGCGTTATCAGCAACCTGGACTTGGGACAGTCTCATGGACTTCACTTCTGCAGAAGACTAAATAATGAGTCTTCCTTTTGTTTATGATGAGTCCGAATTTAGCCGTTGTCGAAGCAAGAGCACTTGTCATGTGCTGCAAGTCATCCACGCTGTGCGCGCACATGTTACAGTCGCCTGCAAACCACACCGTACGGATGGTTGTCCCACACAACCGGCTTCTCGCACCTAAACGACGGATGTTCAGCAACTTATCATCAATACGAGGCTCTACGTGAACACCGTAATAACAAGCGACATCCAAAGCACAACACATCATAGTATGAAGGTAAATCTTAGCAGAGCAGGAGCTAAGACACAGATATACTTCATGCCAGAAGTAACATCAAAGTTATCCGAGGTTTGTCTACTCAGCTGCACCCTCGCACGCATACCACTGGGCAGACATTCAAGTAAACTTACAAACTTACTCAGACAACCAAACTTACCCAACACCAGCCACAGTGCTTCGAGGTTCACCGTGTCAGATACTTTGGTGATGTCCACAGACAACGAAAACCATGCCACTTGTGGTTCTCTTTATTTCTGCTGCTACTTTCTAGCAGCGAACACCATATCAAAGGTGCTGTGGCCCGAACAGGACCCTACTGCTCTTTCGCCACCTTCGATCCAACGACCTGAGTGAAGAGACAGTTGAGCAGGATTCGGGCGATCGCTTTCCTCACACAACTCAGAAAATTGATGCTACGATAAGTCGTAGCACCTTGTTTGCTCCTTTCGCCCCTGTACCAGTAGTGGCACAAGCGCACCCTTCAGCTTCGCCAGCACCTCCTCTTCAAGCCACATGGGTTGCACCAAAGCGGGTCCGCCGTGTTACAGTACTTCAGACGGGATCCCGTCGGCACCGGCGCACTGCCAATTCCCAAATGAACAAATGCTGACTGCGTCTCACGCAGTGTAGGTGGGTCTGCAAGACACATTTATTCATACCATGTAACTAAAGTGTAGGTGGCTTGCTCTAAAACTACTGCATCTATTCGTTGTCATTTGCAAC
>OX104064.1:55447921-55635281 GCA_944474145.2 Dicrocoelium dendriticum | reverse complement strand
AAAACAGATGTCGGCGCTAAGCAATACATGCACGCTCAGATCTCCCAGCTTTTCTTTTGAAGAGCGACCCTCCGTCCAGTACCATGTTTTCGTGCAGTATTGTTTCCGCCGTTAAAAAATACTTTTCAAGTTTTTATAATGCGGCCGTTGGAAAATGCACAATTCATATGCGTAGAAATACATGACGATTTGAAAATATCATTCGAGTATAGTACAGTCTCGGCGACTGATGAATAAAAACAAGAAGGTTTTCAATTAAAAATAATAATTAAGAATACATGTGCTAAAAAGTCCCACAGTGACGCATCGTAGAACACGGCCAAATTTAAAGGGCCCGCAAAAGGTACTTGCCACCGTACGTAGAGCCACACCGTACAGACTCCACATAAATGGGAATCAAGTACACCTTCAGTTGAATGCAGCCTCGGGTATCACAAATGTCTGGCGCAGAAACTGTCAGTATGTTGGGCCCCTGTCCATTAGCCCAACGGAACACGTTGCATTAAATGCTTCTGGTGGTCAGTTTAAGCTCATTGATGAGAAGCACTGTGAAATCGATTTTGACTCTGACCGCGCAAACAGCATAGTGTACATCACGATTGTAGCTTTTGAATCTGCTTGGTTTTAATTTGATCCAGAAGCGCCATTTGTTCGACCTTCCCCTGCGTCAAGTCTGCAAACACCTCCAGCTCGGACATACGAGGTTTCCTTCGGGCGCGGATGAGTGAAACAAGAAACTGATCAGGCAGCGACCAAGGTAATTCCCGTCAGCATTTCGGAAGGATTTGAGATGATGCACGCAAACAAATCGAGCCTAAACCTCAAGGACGGTGCCAAGCCTGTCTTCCGACTAAAAAGACCGGTATCATAAGCTGCCCTTACCATTTTTGACACACAAACCCGATCGCCGGGAAAAAGCCAGTGTCATCCAACCTGTAAACTACTCAGCATAGGCGGCGCCTATATTTTGTCAAGAAAACAAACGGGAGTGTTCGTATCTATGCTGACTTCTCTACGGGATTGAATGCTGCTTTAGAAATGTAGCAACCTCCCTGCCAGTCCCAGGAAATTTATTTGCTAAGCTCAGTGGTGTTGCTTGCTTTGCAAAGCTAGGCTTATTAGCTACTTATCATCAAATTGAACTCAACGAGGATACAAAGGAGCTGCTGTCGATTACTACACACCCAGGTCTTCACCGGTTTAACCGTTTGACATGAAGTCAAATTACCTCCTGCGATCTTTCAACAATTTATGGATTCGATTTTAGCTGGGTTATCAGGGGTTGCCACTTAGTTGGACGATATTATTGTCAAAGGATCAGCCCAAAGAGAAATGGCGGAAAGACTGGAAGCAGTCCTCAACCGCGTTAGTGACTACGGGTATCACTCGAAAGTAGAAAAATGCAATACCGGCATGAATATGTAAACTATCTTGGTTCCATCACCGACAAGCATGGCCGTCGTCCGAATCCTTCCAACCTTATGGCCATCAGACAGATGTTTCCCCTTGACAATGTCGCGAAGCTCAGGTAATTCTTGGAGTTTATCAGCCACCACAGCTCACACGTGCCCGGAATGCATCGTCAACGAGGACCGCCAAATGACCTTCTGGTAAAGGATCGCAAATTTGTATGCTCTCCTGAATGTCATGCCAAATTTGATGATGTCAAGTCCATATTGTGTTATGATCTATAGCTAATGCATTTTAATCCGGAGCTGGAGATCATAGTTGTTACTCACGCACCAGACTGCGGAATTGGAGCGGTCATATCTCACTTTTTCCCCGATGATTCAGAAAAATGATGTGTCACATGCAACCAAATCACTCACCCCAGCGGAAAGCAACTATGTACAGATATATAAGTAAGCTTTGGCTATAGTGCTTGCAGTCAAGTGATCTCAGAAAACGCTATTTGGACTCAAATTCACGTTGTTTAGCGACCACAAACCCTTGGTTGCAATAATTGGATCAGAGAAAGGCATTCTGGTCTGTACCTCTGGTGGTCTGCAAGGTTGGGCGACGGTACTACTTGGTTCCAATTTCGTTAAGCACCAATCTACAAACAACCTTGGTCAGACGGATGCGTTATCTCGTTTAATTGGTACACTGTGTCAAGAAGCAGAAGATTTGGCCGTTGTTCAAATCTCTGTGGAAGCATAGGTATATCAAGTTGTGTCCGACCTTCGTGGTGCCCTATCAATAACGTACGACATGGTGCAAAAAGCGACTCGTCATTATCCTACGCTAGGACAAGTACTCGTTTCACCTCAATAGTTTGCCTAAGAAAGCTAAAACGCCGGAGCTGTGACATTTCCGCTAACGGAGGGAAGCACTGTCTATCATCAACAACGCTGCTATTCTCAGACCGCGTGGTCATTCTGTCAGACTTCAAGATAGAACACTCCGACAATTTCATTCTGGCCACCCAGAAATGAATCATATGAAATGTTTAGTAAGTAACTATGTGTACTGGTCCTACATAGATTGGCAGATCGAGATTCTAACGAAACAATATTCCTGATGTGCCTCTAAACAGCCCAGAAAGACAAAATTGCAAACCTGGCCAATACCTACGGAAACGCGATCTAGGTTACACATCGACTTTGCCGGTCCAATTAACGGTCACCATTTGTCATCGTTTTGTCGCCCACAATAAAGGGTCCGAGGTGATTCCATTGGTAAAAACTACTGCAGCAGGTACTGTAGCCACTCTTGGACAAATATTTTTCGTTTCGGTGTTCCACATACTTTGGTTTCAGATAATGCTACTCAGTTCACTTCATTTGAACTTTCTGACTGCTGGCACAGAAACGCGATGGTCGACGTAAGGTCTTCCTTTTTTCATTCACAATCAAACGAACAAGCGGAACGGTTTGTGGATACACTCAAAAGAGACTTGCTGAAAATGTAAGAAGGGATTTTGACAGCGATTACTGACACATTTCTTCTGACTTATCACACAACTTCAAATTCGCAGATACCGAAAGCGTTGTCCACAGCGGAAATCTTGTTTCAAAAGAAAATCCGTCTACAGCAAGACGCCTTCAGAAAACGAAAGGAACAATTACTACTCCTCAATCTCCAGATGGAACATCAATTCAACATTTTACACGATGCTTGCAGGCGCGTCTTTCATGTTGGTCAGGAAGCCCTGGCGCGAGATAATCGCAGCACTAACCTAAATGTGCCATTGACGGTGTGCGATACAGACGCCGCAACGTGATCTACGATATCCAGTTTATGGCAGCAGTTTGTGGGAGATGTGCCAGTCAGTTGTTAGGGAGGGGACTGACAGGCAGCTGCAACAGCAAGTACTACTACCACTAATAATAATGTGTCAGCTTATACGCCGTAACGGCGCTTCGCTGCCGTGCAACCACCACCAGTTGCACGCGGGCTGAGTGTACCGCGAGGACGCCCACCTCTGCGCGGATTCTAACCTGCCCCGCAAGATTATGAGGCGAGCTCGTTACCTCCAGGCAAGTACCAGCAAAGAAATTACCTTTGGACATACTGATCGACGCAAGTGAATCGGAAACTCTCCAACGCACCCTAATATCCCAGCCTCTCGATTCGCCCCGAAACCTGGCAGCCCAAAGGCAGAAGAGCAGGAGCAAGTTCGTATCACCCATGCACGTCAACCAAAAGCTGAAATTCTACCATACAACTCAAAAGGGGGAAGTGTTAAGAAAGAAATCTCTGCGCAAGCATCCGATGCGTCCATCACCGATTCGGAGCCAAAGGATGGTTGGTGGGGCGAAACTTGCCCGCATGGATTGGACGAATACGTTGCCAACTGTATGAACTGGCCAATTAGCACGAGAGAAGCATTGCAGAGTTGGTCGTGAATTGAACCCTCCAACTGTTTCCACGCGAGCTTTAGCTACTGTTCACGTATGTTCTATTTAACCTATTTATTGGACGATGTCATCAGCCAATACATCTCGCTTCCCCTCTGGTCGTCCGAAACCGGTCTTTTCTCTTTTCTGTAGGAGACCAGCAATGTTGAGTTCCGTTCAATAGTCAACCGTCAATTAAGGCGAGGGACAACCACTTCAACACTCAACCCTAAGTTATACATACTTGAACGATACCCCTTTATACATTGCTTCTCTTGACATTTCAAATGCCTTTGATTCCATCTATGACGCTTTGCTGCTTCGCACAGACTTCACTTTCAGCACCCTCTCTTTTCTTCTACGTTATCTAATGTCGTATTACGCCTGAGGAATTTCACACTTAAGCTGACTGAGAATTCACCCATGGCGTGATATCCGTCAAGCAGATCCATTTTCTCCCTTGCTCTCCATCATGGCCCTTGATGAAGTAGTACTCAAAACGCCTGACAGAGTGGATTTCCCCAGCTTATACAATCGGTCATATCGCTTACTCAGATAATGTTGTTCTATTTACTCGCGACGGGGAATCCCTCACCAAACTCCTAGTTCGATCTAGTAAGGGTGTATAACATCTTAGATTGTCATTAAACCATATGAAGTCGAGTGTACTAGATACAACCGCCAAAAAATAACAAAGCTGTATAGTTTTACCATTGCGCAGCCCCCCTGTGGCGCCCACTAATTCTCCTCTATGCAGCCATCTGAGGAATTCCAGCTATTTTGACTGCCATTTGATTGGAAGGCTAAATACCCGTCGAACTCGTTAGACTAACTCAAAGCTTACCTGCAGGAAACATCCCAGCCCCACTTCAAGTCATACAAACACATGAACATCTTGCGCAACCATTTATTGCCACTTCATACACACTGACTCTCCTTGGCGGTAGTGCACCGGCAGACCCTCAACTCACTGGGTATGCTGGTCTGGGCAAGTAAAAGAAAGTGGGTACGACTCCCCAAGGACATGAGCGTTGCGTCCTTTCAATCATAAACGGAGGATTATGGCCTAGGGTTTCTGTCCCTTCCTAGTATGATCCCACTGCTTTGAAAGGACTGCTTAGAAGCTCGTCTTTCACTCTCTCATCCAAATACCAGCTGGGGTGTACGAGAACCTTCAGCAGCTACCATCCAGCGCATCGTCAGAAAACCAGTGATCATTGAGAATCAAGTGGCCTTTGAGAAAAGCGGCACGAAGGAAGCATGAAAGTATTCGTTTCTACAATCTGTACACGGATTCTTGTTTCGGGGGTAATTAGGATGCTACCGTCTCACAATTGGATGAAAAACGCTCCGAGCATTTTCCCCGGACTCCACATCAGTGGAAAACAACTTCGAGCAGATGTGCTGGCGACGAAATCACGACGATCCAAGGGACGACTACGAGCAAACCCCAACAATCTTCACTGATGGAGCGCCATCGGACAAAACGAAACGCTTACCCGTCTTTCATTCTTGTACAGTAACCCACGATGATAGCTGTAAGAGGCCAACGATTACGTGAAGCAACTAACCAATACTCTCAGTCGCAAAGGAGACCAAATCATCCCTGAGCGCCGCATTTCAGCAGCGTTTAATCGTCGTCAAAAACCACAACACACGAAATGGACGTGGCAGGTGCGACACTTACCAAATAACCCGTAGCTACTAACTAAAAATTGACTAATACGGTGTAGGTGTTCTTGCGGAAACCATAGCCCGCTTTGTGTCCTCAGAATTTCCCACGGTATTATATATCATTCCTCGTCTCATACTCGTCAACAACCGGGTTCATATATTCCCATCGCCCGCCAAGCACCTTTCGGCTTTAGGACTCACCAACCTTGACATATCCGCCTTGTGTGGGTCTGTCATGATCGGACCTCTTAAAGTGTACAACACCTATATACGAGCGCAATATCACAAAACATCTCACACTAACATCTCACACTAACACATTCGAGAGTGCTTCCGATCAATTTTTGCGTTTGGTATGATTACTGTTTCGCTATTATGCCAAGACATTTGTCCAGCGTCGGCAAATTTGGATAATGCACAAGCCTTGGACCATGCATGAGTTCACCGAAAATATATGTTCATAGACTGTGATTCGCACCAAAGTGAAACTTGGTCAATTCGGGCAATGAGACTATAACAGATGCAACAGATAAATATCGGGTGTTACTCGACCAGAAACACAAGTATGCTGATGTAGCGTTGAGGACGCCGAATCAACTGAAGCAGCTTGCCGTAGTGGGGTGGCTCAAAACCTGTCTAGTTGTACTGGATTATTCCCACAGACACAGTTTGTTGAGAGTCCAAGGTAGACCCGGAGCTGTAAACCCAAATAGCTATTAGTTTGGTGAAAATGAAAAAAATACACAACAGGTGAAGAGTTCGACTGTGACATGATGAGCCATTCAAGTAACCACATTGTGACTGATCAGTCGAGAGAAAAAGATGAATGAAGACACAATTTGCATAATCGTCCGCTTACGCCTCCAGGGACAAAAAATTCGCTGAAGAGGCTTCTCCACTCTGACTCCATTACCATTTCAATCATCCTCCGTCAATTAAAACTAACGCCAACGCATCAGCTCCACTAAACCTGCAACTGGGAACTTGTTGGAAGGAGGTCATCAGCTTAACGACTAAAGGCAAAGAAAGTTTCTACCCTCTTCCTACCAATCTTGTGAATTAAAATAACAACAACGTGCACTTAGTTCGTTAAATTCTTGCAGTAAAGCATTAAGAAAGTGTGCTATTTTTATCACAGTTCACCTTTATTTTCAAGTCAAAAAGGAGCACGATCCCTATTAATAGCTCTACGATAGGTTTGGTAAGTGCCCCTACTGAAACTAGGTGGCAATCAACATTGTATTCTAAGCCCAGGAGGAAAGCATTGTTTAAAATAAGTTATCCTCATCATAGCGGCTGCAGCTCCTTAATACGTGAAACAGTGGGAAAAGGTACCACTCAACACCAATCCGAAAAGTTCAATGACAGGAGGTAGGAAAACTGTGTGCGGATGATTCAGGCAATTCGTGGTTATCCGCCATTTACTAACCACATGAAAATCGAAAGAAGGCTAGCGCAGTACCACCGCAATCTGCCGCCCTGGTCCAATTAACGAAATTTCTATCGTTGACCATTGATTAGATGGGCGCGAGACCATATCTGGGTCACATAACACATCAGCATGTTAACTAAATGTATTCGATATACGTGGTAACCATCACCTCAACATCACTAGGATATTTAGACTACGCACCGGTAGACCTGTTCGTCCGGTAAACCAACCAGTGAGGCAGAGTAGTGTTGTCGTTACTTGCCCCATTCTGTACTCCGTGGTTCATTTCCACCTTGTTTGGATCCATGAGGTATTGTTGGACAGGACTAAAAGTCAAACTGGGGACGCAACGATTTCCGGTAGACTCCTTCACTTCACTAGCAACATATTAAACAACGGTCAGGGGAATATTTGGCATTTTCTTTGACTACTTTTGCGCATTTTGGCTTCGCCATTTAAATTCAGATGTTCATACTAGTTCTGGCACCTGGACAATAGTTAGTGCTCCACCAACAAGGGTTCTATACGCAATTATATGGGCACTGGCCTTGCTCCGGGTTGGCGGAAGCGAAGGGGAGTTGGTGAGGTTGCCGCACAATTTCTACCCTGACAACAGATCAGTCCCAAAGGATACCATGATGATTGCACAGCTGACGAGCCCCAATAGGACGAAACGAGCGTTCAGAGCTTTTACAGTTGTCTTATTTGTATATTGCGACTTTATTCCTAATCCCGATGCGTCGTAAAACATCCGTATCGTCCCAGGTGTGTCGAAACAATGGCTGACCGTTGAAGAAGGTCTGCTTTGTGCGCAAACAAGTAACAGTCGTACCACACCCAGCTTGGTGGCGATATTACAACGTCAAACCTCTCCCTACGCATCGAATGAAGTGGTTTTTTTAAGTATGCCTATGTGGTTGGATTTGCGTGCAATTAGAGACTAAAGTAATGTCGCAAAACGAGTGCATTTAATAAATGGCGCTGTAATTTCAACTGCTGTTGTCTGTAAGCTATAATTACTTAATCTAATCGACAAACCTTTCCTAGTGCCGTAGGCTCTATTGCTTCACAGTGATTAACTGGAGAAGGCAACAGACCTTAAACGCTTTGCATAAAACAAAGCGAAGATTTTTTACTAGTTTTGGGGGCCGCCACGATAGATCGAAGCGTATTACACTGATGGCTTGATTCGCCTGTTAATAAATTTCTCCTTTGTATCTATTATTAACAGTCGAACCTGAAACGGGCCATATTTATCATATCACACGATAGATGAAAACCCCTTTATATTTCCCCGCTAGGTAGTTTTACCAGATTCATACATACGGTAGACTTCCTATTTCGTTTTCCACAGTACATCTAGACATGTGCACATTCTTTTCGAATGCCCAGACAGTATTTCACGCACTAATGCACTTACAACACTGAACATCACGCGCAAACACAACTACCAACTGCACACTTCCTTAGTCTCCATTAACACTCACTAGGCGGCGCAAACTAGTCCGACTTCCTTTCGCTGTTTACGACCCTGTGCGCATGCATCCGGCAATTCAAACGCAGTAGACAGAGTGCATTCGTACGTATGGCTTTAGTCATCCATACCGAACACATGCAACTGAGAAATTGCTACACATGTGCTGGAAGTACAGACCATCTGAGGTGCTCTACTTCAAAAAGTACAGTGACTCGAGCGTTGATGCCCACCGAAGAACATGGTACATGAACACTATCAGGGTTCGACGGTACCACCACTGGGACTATGTCTGTGTTGGAACATGGAACCGGTCCGAGTAGTACACATTCGACTACGCTGCAGCTCACAGATCCCTTTTAGTATTGAGCCCAGAAGTAACGCGGAACAACACGTTATATCGTACAAATTGAATCACTGAAAATTTAGTAAACCCTTCTGACTCAAACTTGATCCAACCGCACCACAACTACTGACTGGCTAGATGACAAATAAAGGAAAATATAGAACTGTCAGATTGTATAAACAAGCGGGGGAACTGGCTTAGGCGCACCCAAACAGGTATACCAGTGCGCCCATTATTTTTGCAACGGGTGATACACCGCTAGTTAGATGAACCTGTCGGTTATCAGCTGCATCTGATAGTTCCAACAAACAGGAACCCGAATCCCATCTCAAGCATTTCATCAGGACTTACAACTAATATTTACCCGATCCACATCATTCTGGACACTTCTCACAGCGATTATGCACAATACAATACGTGATCACGATTACTACCATGACCTAAGATGCGGGCTCTGAGCCACAGCAAAGCATCTAAAGGTTCCATTAGCCTATAAGTATATTATGTTCGCGGATTTGGTATTAAAGAGCTTCCACTTAGAGGGACGAGGTGAATGCTCGGTATGCTGTGTGACTTACCTGTCGCGGCTGTCAAACCTACCCAGTGCCAGACACCTATAGGCAAACATTATCACCCCTTGAATGGCGTGAAGTATCTACCCTCTTTTTTATTTAACATCTACTGGTTGATCCACCAGTAACTATTATTTTCCACGCGGTACTAGTCCAGGTATTATGCTTATATTTTTCTGCCTTTCCTTATCAACGGTAGTGCAGAATTTATATGCGCATCGGTATCCGTAACGGGAGTAATAGAATAAGCATCCTGGTGAATGTACTACGGAAAAGATAGATATTAGGTGAGTTCCAGGAGACAGCTGTGAAACAACTGCGGCAGCATGCCGAGCACATGATCAGGAAAGAGCAATGCAATCCTCAGGCATAAGCCTCAGTTATGCCTGTTTTGGGTGACTCCCAAAAGGACAGCCAACTGGTGCTGTTGTGAGCGCATAACTGTGATCAGGTTGGGGGTACTCGTATTAATAGCACACCACACTGACCAACTGTACAATAAGATGCACCAAAATAATTTTGGTGTCTCACATGATGGTATCACTAAAGTTGTAAGATTCAATGGACAAGAATATAAACAACATCACTGAAACTAGCAGAAATTCCGGTGGGGAAATCCTACCTTCACACCGTGGAGCTGTCATTCGGTAAACTTACATCACCTTGCAAACTTTAATAATAATAGTAATAATAATAATAGGTATATTTCTCTTGATGAGAAAAACTATGTCTTTAGCAACACAGGTCAATTGGTACAGCAGAATCCATGCTCTTGCATGGGTGACATGCATAGGTGGAGTATTGGAATACGCGTTTCATGTATTAACATTTTGGCGGATGGTTAAGACCAAAGTCTAGTTATGAAAACATTGGTGTTTATGTGTTTTTGGGCCCCACTTGGAATAGCTCGTCGAGGGATATTTCCCATGTGAATATAGAGCTTAGGTAGTAAGATCAAGATAATTGGTGAGTCTGCTACTAAATGTTGTGGACCTTGTGATAGATCCAAAAACGAAGATATGGTGGTCCAGTCTGATTAAATTCAGTTATTTCTGTTTTACATAACTTCGTCGGTAGGTTATCTTTACTCACTCGCTTAGGCTAAATAACACACAAGGAATGTGATTTCATCCGAAGATATGTTAGTAATTCGCGAACATCTAATATCTGTGGGTAAAAATCGAACTCAAACCCTCACTTAAATGGCCATCTCAACACAACAAGAACAATCATCATTTCGCGAGACAGACTGAATACAGTTTGTTTCGTGTATACGCAATCAGTCGCTTACAAACTTACAGTGGGAGGATTTAAGGAGCACATGTGATGTGGAATCAATAAGGCAACCAATTTGAAAGGTTTAATTTGATGCAGAATGCCCATTTGTTTTTTGTCAAATCCGAGAAGAAACGTAAGCAGAAGGATTATGGCGAACAATTGTTTCGATTTCTTCTTCATCAGGCCTAGTACAGAAATATACATATGAACAGGCAGATATGAGATACTCGCCGTATCACAACAACGCAAAATGGCTAGCATCGATATTGAATCTTGTTAGGAAAAATAATAGTCTCTCACCATCTGTGCGATATGTTCCAATTTGTCGAAAGTGTCAAAAAAGTAAACATACGGAGCTATCGCATGCTCTCCCTTGACGTCGTAGCGCTGTTTACCAAGCTTCCATTATTAGAAACCCTAGATTTCCATTGCTCGTTCATCGATCGACAAAAGATAAGCATTGATCCCAACTGGTCAGCTCAAGCAGCTTTTGCTCAGATGCACATACAACATCCAGTTTCAGCTTAAAAATGAATTATACAGGCAGATAGATGGAGTAGCAATGGGATCCCTCTCGGGCCACTATTGGCAGATGTCTACATGGGGATGCTGGAAAATGAATCTCTGAAACCGGTCATTTCAATCTTCAAGTGCTATAGACGTTACGTAGGCTACATTTTCTGCATAGTGGATTGGACGACCAACTTGCAAAACGTCGTCGAACGTTTCAACAGGGCACATCCTAATGCGTCATTTACAGCGGAAGAGGAAAGCAAAAACCGTCTGAACTTTTTGGATGTAAATCAAAAGAGGAGAGCCGACGGATCAATCCAGTTAGGACAGTACAGAAAGCTTTATTGGACGGTGCAGTATATACATTTCCAGAGCTTTGTGCCCCTCACCTGCAAAAGAACAGTTATCCATACGTTGACTGACCGTACGCACAAGATCTGTAACGAGGACACGATCGCAGATGAAGTGGAACGAATCAAGTGCACAGTACATGAGAATGGTTATCCAGAACGCTTTATTGGCAAGCAGATGAGACCTAAAGACCCGAGGCCAACACTGCAAACGGCTGAGTAAAAACAGTTGTTTCCTAAGATCCCCATGAAGGGTGACAATGTGGCTGAGATCTGTACAAGAAGATTGATGCAAGCCTGCAGCAATACCTTCAAGGCACTAGAAGTCAATGTGGTCTATACGACCGAATCGTTAGTTGTCCCTAGATTCAAAGCCAACGTGCCTGATTACCTCCAATCAAATGGAATATATCGACTCACGTACTCCTGTGGAGCCAGGTATATTGGACTCACGACCAGGCGCTTCGAAAATCGAATCAAGGAGCACCTACCTAATTCGCTCACCAACTGCAGAGACTGATCGAATCTAAATGCAAATACCAACCATCTGATTGCCACTGGACACAATACTGACAAAAGCAATGCCTTCGAAATCATGTATAAGGTATCGTCACGCTTGACCCATCAGTTAGCAGCGCGACTTCTTACTACTGTTGAAGCAGTAAGCACAAGACTGATGAAGCCCAAGCTTTGCATCCAAAAGAAGCTCATTCATGCATTGCAACTTCTATGACCATCAACTATGTGAGAGGAATCTGCTGTCGCCCATCAATCTCACGTGCCGCCAATCATCTGATCATCTGAGGCTTATCATGAGAACTGTTAACGTTTAATTTTATCTAATCAATGGTGTGTCACTATGGTTGGCGGCATCCGGTTTCGGATTTGCCTGTCACAGTGGTCAGCCACAGGACGCTTGCGCCTACAGAGGGACCATGGGTGACTTGCGTCGCACCACCCACAGCTCCATCCACACACCACATATCCAGTGTAAACCTGAAGGAATAAGACCGGGAGGCATGCGGATGGGAGCCACGTTTCATCAACGGAGCTGGCCCACACTCCTTCACAGACAAACACAAACACGCTGTATTTGGGGAATCAAGTGAACACAAGGCGATGGCTGGACCGTAGTCCGCTCCACACTGAGTGCATGGAACCACTCTTCGATCCTACCACGAGCACAATGGCCGTACACCGCATCTCCTCCAGCAACGACCAACTGTCTCGTGGAGCCAGATGGACGAGGTAGCGAGTAATAGACAGGTAGGCACCTTGTCAACATGCACATCAAGCGTAGCCACACCTGCGATGTCAAACAACAGCCAATCACTCAAAATGCCCATATCGAAGAAAGTAAACGCATATGACGCCATAAATAATCGCTAAATGAGCATATAGAAGAAATTGGTTATAAGTGAATCCGTGATAAGTACAAAATGTCCGGGTTATTTAAAAAATACCACGCCATACAATTACGCAAGTTTACCACAATTTGCATGAGCGACGTGTGCAAGTTGGGAGAAGATTATCAAGTACGTAGGAAGAACCAAATAAAATGTAATGAATTTTATCCACATTAAAAAGACCTAGTTTAAGTGTAAGTTGGTTTAGCCCAACTGCGGGGAAGAAGCATCATGAATGCAACATCAGCCTCAGCAACGGGCACTATACTGTCACTATACTGTCCCACAAACCTGCTTGTTCATATGTGTATTTCTGTACTAGGCCTGATGAGGAGGAAATCGGAAACAACTGTTCACCCTAAACGTTCTGTTTACGTTACTTCGCGGGTTTGACAACCAAGTTGAACCTGGGACTATCGGGGTCATCGTTTCCAGTGGATGATTCTCTGCCCTAGCATGACAACGCTAAGCTGGACATGAGCTCAACTGGCTTGCACAGGATGGGCTTCAACCGCCGGATTACGGAAGCCTCGAACTTGTTAGACTGTTCTGCCTACTGACGACCTTGAACGCGTTACGGGGGTTTGTACAACACAAGGAGTTCTGCGTTACTTAGTAGTGACCAGGCAACAAATTTACCTTTGCCAACTGGACAAGGATTGTACTGAAACAACGATTTTGATAGGGTAAGCTGTATAAGAACGTGCAGTCCCCATCTGAGATAAACTCCATTGGGAAAGTGACAGAGGTATTTCCTCTTGTGCATTAATGGAACAAATGTGTATTGGTATACCGCGGCCCAAAAGGCTACGGCTTTACAAATCTTGTGGGATGGTCTTGCTGAAATACATGAGTTCGGTGAAAAACATTGATAAAAAGATAAACAGTGAATTCATGGACTTATCTTGCTTTTCACAATAATGCAATTATACGTCTGACCTATACACTTTCACGGAGGTTGGTGAACACACAGTTTATGTTGTTGTTGCTCGATGAATGCGGATCTCAGCATGTAATGCAAATTGGCTCTAGTTGCTTTTTAAAATGGATAAAACGGGCATAAAAATGACATGCTTCGGAATAGTGTTTTGAGGCTGATAAATACAGGAGGAGAGAATTCCAACGACACTTCAAGTGGCCGTATTGGGTAGTCAGATTCAACCGATGGCGACTGAGTTTAGCGTTGTGAATAAGTTTCAGCAGTCGGTGGCAGATGCGAGTTATTGTTTTTAAAAATGCAACTGGTTAAGTGGTGGTTACCCCATAGAAGCCGACACGAAAAATACAGCAAGATATTTACGTCTGAATTAGCAATATCCTCATGTGACCGTGATACGCCCAAGCAAGCTGACTAATTCGCTGAATTCATCCATTTTTACGTCCGAGTTGAAAGGCGGAAAATATCCCGATTTGCGTTTCAAACATCGTTAACGGAATTGTGCGTCATTCAGAGGTCTGTGCACAAATGCTGCACTACTTACCGTCACAGCATTAAGTGACCATCATGCAGAGATCATACATAATTAATTAATTAATGGGTAAATTCTCGGCAGGCTGAACACTTTCCCCTTTTGGGGAACAAGCATTTGTAGTAGGCTGCCTATCACAAATCTGTGCCAGATACTTTTTCCGTCTACCAAGAGATCCGAATTCATCAGCATCTGTGAATATTAGGTCTAAGTTCATGAACAGCACGACACATTTGCGTCTCATTAATTAGCTCGGGAGTCAGTATGGATCAGTAATGCACATAGTTTGTGGGATTAGTAATAATGGACAAATTGGAGAGCTGGTTGTATCATAAATTGTTCAAGTCGAATTCCATGAGTTCACTGGTGGTTTGCCGAAGATTGAAAATGTTGGTCGCATTTGGTACATAGATGAGGTCTGTGTAAACAAGTTCTCGCTTATCCTAATTTGCAGCGACAGCTTATTCCAGGGTTGTGAATAAGTCAGTAGGAAAAAATTGTGTAGAATATTTTGTATGGTTATCAGCAAAACAGTCAACCAGAGATGGACCAAGCCATTTTGTTAAAAGACAGTCGTACTGGCTGAGAAGACTTACTGACGTTGAGCAAAGCGAGGCTGCACTCTAATGGTCAAAACCAAAATAGGTCTAGCTGGGGATAGTGACATCGTTCCTCGTAGTTAAGCGTGGACGAGCATCCCGGAATCTTTGTCAAATACTCACTGGATGTTTCTCAAAGCATTTCTGTCTGTTTTGTGTAGGTTGCTATGCATAGTGGTGCAGTACTCTACGGCATGTTGCGATATGAGTTTGAATGATTCCACTCCTGGTTGTATATAAAAGGACCTAGTGATGCGACTTGTTGTTTCCCTTTCGCTACTGGATGTAGGATTTGTGCAGAGAAGTTGAAGCTACTAGAGTATCGAATGCCCAGATCTGGAAGACAGCCTTCCGTTAGGATGAGGGCACCGGTATGAATGATTGATCCATCTGGTGCGCAGCATCTCGGGGAAAGTGTCCGAAATGTATGTGCTGAAAACCTCGTAGACTTGTTTTCACCACATTTGTCTAGGGATGAATTGTCATCGCGGATATTCTTTTACGCATGACTGTAGGTGGTCCGGCGGCAATGATCACACTATTTTGATCTCGTCCGAAGATAAACATGGGTTCCCACCTTTTACCTAGTCACATATACCGCTTAGGTAAATGAGAGAAATCATTGGTTCAAGTATAATTATCTCACTGACACTACCATTAACATTTCTTGGGACAGAAAGTGCTGAGCTATCTGTACTCATTTTACTCATGTGTTCAGGAATGAGTCCATAAAACTCAATACAGCTGCTGGCCCCGTAGGATTCAAAAAGTAACACGAACATCTGCAGATACGCAAACGCTTTTTGCATATCCAAAAGGATGATAAAGGTGATCTCCATGCCACTGTCAATTGTTGTGGTAACGAGATCACAGAATTGTACTTGACATGTGACACAACAGCACTCAGCAACAGCCCCGTATGTTAGACTGTTGAATGAGTTTACACTTTTTCAGAAATTAAGTAACAGGGCTCATGACTGTGCCGTCTAACGCCCTAGCAGTAGTAAGGGTTTGGTTTATTAGACGATATTTTGACAACTGATGGTGTGGACCGCTTTTGGGACTCGGTACGTTGACAGAGTCTTTCCATTAAGGCAGGAAGCAGCCAGCATTTACGGACGCAGTAGGGATGTTCAACTTAAGGAGGTAGGCTTTCGTCACCAACTTTAAGCGCTGTAGTGTGAATAGCATCAATTCTAGGTGGGAATGTCATTCTGATGCTGGCGTTAGTCTTCTACATGTCTTTCAGACACATAGGCATGCTGAAGAGCATAGCTTTCGCATTTGTTTAGCGTAGAGAACCGAATACAAATGAAGCGGTATTTAAAGCGCCGACAAATTAGCATTTCACTGGTCAGCGTATCTGGGCTGAATCATCCGGTTTCATACTATCGTCCAAAAGTAGGGACGGAATTTCATGATTTTGTTTTGGAATTTTCTTTTGAGTAATTGCATTATTTCCTGAGTTCTCGATGGATCAGTTTTCTTCGGCTATCCTAGACTGACTTTCAAATTTCAATTGCATGCTATGTTTTTGAATGTAGGTAAAAATATCACTGTTATTTAGTAGAGTCAATCAGTTGCTTCGGGCTTTACGAAATGGCACTCTGCCAACCACATTCATACTGGATATAAATGGTTGGCAAAATCCGAGTCCAGATTTGTATGTCAATGTGACCACCAAAGGACAGCCACAGGACGTCTGTGCCAATGAAACGATCATAGCTCCCTCCACACACCCCATAACCAGTGTAAACCCGATGGAATAAGACCGGAAGGCATGCGGATGGGAGCCATGGTACATCAGCGGAGCCGGCCCACACCTTCCAAATGCACAGCAGCATCATCCCTGACCATTTAGATTAGGAATCATGCGTACCAGACGTACACAAGGCCGTGGCTAGACCGTAAGCTGCTCCAACGGGGTGCGTGAAACCAACTCTGAGTCTAGCAAAGTCTAGAGGACGGCGCACCTCTTCTCCCCAAGTAGTGATTCACAGTCTCCTGGAGACAGTAATCTAGGTGGAGGACATTAGACGGGTAGACACCTTGTCAACATTCACATTAAGAGCAACCACACCGGGGAAAACAAGTAACAAGCAACACCTGAAATGCAAGAAATTCAACACGCAAGTACATGAAAAGACTAGCTGTAACCATGATTTGATGCATATGTCACATCAGCTGCATTATTTAGTTGGGTTAGTAAAAGAAATCGAATCGGGAGCCGCGTACTTAGCAAGCGTCACACATTTGGCGGCCCACCGTTGTTGTGTTCCTCGACATCAAACGTGCCTTCTATTCGGTTGATCGATGTGCCCTTTGGGACTGTGTACTCAGAAAATGTGTGCTCGAGAACTTGGCAAATAGTAACCGAGCATTATACGCGCGTAGCACGAGCAGAGTGAGGGCTTACGGCAAGTTGTCGTCGCCCTTTAATATCTCCAGCGGTGTGAGACAAGGATGCCCGCTGTCACCTTTACTCCTCAACTTCGCTATTGACGGAGTCATGGAGATTGCATTTGCAGGACACGACTTAGAATGTGTGGAGCTGCTCCCAGAAGAACGACTTCTTGAGTTGGAGTATGCAGACCATATTGCCCTCATCTGTGACAGCTCCCAGACGTGCCAAGCGGCACTGGACAAATTAGCACTGGCTGTCAGTCGCCTCGGGCTTTGCTTTGCACCGTCGAAGTGCAACGCGTTCCTCCAAGATTGGCAGGGACCACCATCTGCGCTGAACCTTGGCGGGGATCAGTTAGAAGTCCTTTAGAAATTCAACTACCTGGGAAGTTGTATTAGCGCCCTTGGGATCGAAGACGAGTTCACGAACCGTATAGCAAATGTTCGTGCTTTTGCTAGTCTTCGCCACCTATGGCGGCGGCGCGACATCACTCTCGCCCTGAAGGATAGATTATACAATGTAGTGGTAGGTTGGACCTTACTGTACGGTTGCAAAACCTGGCCCCTAAGATCGGTGGACATGAAGAGGCTAGTTACGTTTGACTATCGGTGCCTTCGCAGTCGGCTCACATCTGGTGGAATCATCACGTGAGTAACGAGTGTGTTCGACACCTTGTTTACTGCACAGAAGAAAGAACTGCACCGCACAGCACCGTCATTTCACGCATCAGGCTCCGATGGCCTGGCCACGTGCTGCGATTGCCAGCCCACCGACTCCCGCGACGTGCGTTGTTTGCTCGCCGGGGGTGTGGATGGAAGAAGAGAAGGGATGGCCAAGCGATGACTTGGTCGAGAGAAATGAAGGCCCTCCCTTCGGAGCTGCCCTCGATTGGAGCGTCTCAGCTCTCTGGTTGGGGTCCGAAAGCCGATGAACACGTTGAGTTGGATACATTTGCTGACATGGCTCGGAGCCAACCGTACTGGCGTTCCTGCTTCGTGTTTCTTTGTCCATCCCCACCCCGTTTAGCCTCAACTCCAACCACGATCTTCTTAAGTAGAACAATATAATTTTACATCATAATTTTTCTTATTGCCTAATAGCTGACTGTTAGCTTTCTGGAACGATGCTCATCAATTGCTGGTAGCTCAGATGGCATGCGACTGTTGCATTTATTTTCTTTGGTGTATTGCTGCACATTAGCTAAGGTGTTTTTACACCTCTAGCTAACGTGTGTAATGATGATGATGTACTTAACAAGCGCTGTATTGATGATGACTAACTGTGCAACTGACTCTTCGCTTTTTCGATGTTAGCCTTATATAGCGACGTTGGTTGCTTACTAAGGCGGCTTGGTTCAAACACGCGACTGCGTGTGCTACGGCGCCATGCGCTTGACGTCGATTAGACTCCATCGGCGCCTTTCGTTTCCGCTGTCGGCGTTTCTTTTCCGTTAGCAGCAGTGATTTCTCATACACATAGGCAACCGCCCTCTTGATATGCCCTCGCCATCTATGACGATCAACGGTCATCGCTACCCAACATTTGAAATCTACATTATTTCGTGATGCACTCACCTTAACCATGCCCGGGTAACGCTAGTTCGGTTTTCGCACGTGCAGCTTCTCCGTAAGAAGTTGACCATAAAACCGCTATTTCGGTATCTGGATCGAATCCATGCGGCGAACATACCCGAACCAACTCAAGTGTCTCAGCAGAAATCGGCAGCCCATTACATACATTCCTCTGCGTCGGAAAATCTCCGTGTCTGCAACTCGGTCACTCAAGTCGATGTGCATAGTACCACAATGCACTTTTGTTCAAGTCGATCCAATATCTGACATCCCGCCGGTACATCGTCCAGCTTTCGTTGCTCTATAGAAGAATGAATATCATCAACTATTTTTTATATCATCAGCTCCATTCCAGCAGTAACCTGTCGGTTGTTCCATCCACGTTTTCCAGCTTGCCAAATGCGGCAGCAGCTTTCGTTACGCGGAACGCAGCTGGATGGTCAACTGCACCTTGGTTGACATTGCGCTTCCTGGAAAGCAAAACATCGAAGCAGTTTCGAAAGCATCGTTGCAATTGTGAGTTTGTGGCAAGCGCACGGACTACATATCTGGTGAAGGCTGGAAATGATAGACAGTCTAACGGGTGTCGATGTTGAGCACGAATTTCAGTGCTATTGAAGCGAGGGGTGTCATCTTGTGTTGCAACACATCCGCGCTGTGTGCAAATGATGCACAGTTGTCGACGAACAGTAACTTATGCATAATTGTCTTACATACTAGAGTTCTCTCACTGCAACGACGGATGTTCAGCAACGCATCATCAATACGGTGTTGTACACGGATACGGTAATCACAAGCGGCATCAAAATCCAAAGATATCATGGCATGAAGGTAAATATTAAACAAGACAGGAGATAAAACACGGCCTTGATTCACATCAGGGACAACTGCAAAGTCATCCGAGGTTTGTCCACTCAGCTGCACCCGCGCCGGCATATCAATGTACAGATATTCAATTAAACTTACAAATGTACTCGGACAACCAAACTTACCAAACACCAGTCACTGTGTATGGCAGTTCACTGTATCAAATTCTTTGGTGAAGTCAACACGAAGGAAGTACAACTAATTTTGTTGTCCTCTGCATTTTCCTGCAACTGACGAGCCGCGAACACTATGACGATTGTGCTGCGGCCCGTGCGCAAACCCGCATTGCTCTTCCGCCACTTTCGGTTCAACGACAGCGACGAGGCGGTTGAGCAGCATTCGGCCGATCACTTTCCGCACACAACTTGGCAAGTTGACACCACGATAATTGGTGCATTACTTGTTCCCTTTGCCATTGTACAGTGGTAGCACAAGGGCATCTTCAAGTGAGCTAGCACCTCTTATACAAACCCCATGCATTGCACCAATTGATGCAGCGTATGCATCAACGCAGGTCCGCTGTGTTTTAACGCTTCATGCAGCATCATATCGGGACCGGCGCACTTTCTTGTTTCGCAGCTGGGTAAGTACTCTCCGCTTCTCATCTAGCGTTTGTGTGTCAGCAAGACACATCTTCGTCTCTTGCTGTTACAGCCAGTACTATACCGTCCATTCATACTCTGAACGGTTGTTCAAGACAGTGTCAAAGTGTTTACTTCAATTCAGCATTATGTCTGCAGTCCGTGCATAGACAGCTCCTGAAATAGAATCTAGCAATGTCCGCAATGGCTCCAACCTCAGTCTATATACCGCCTTCAATAAGCCAAATAATTGCTTAGGTTAGCGGCAGTCGGAGTAGCATTCCATCTGTTTCGTCTTTTCCGTCCTCCATGCACGCTTGATGCGACGAAGCTGTGGAGTCAATCGTAACCGAAGTGTGCGAAAAGGACTCTTCTCTCTATCGGCTGGGTACTTCACATGCGCAGCGAGCGCTGCATTCTCCGACACTACTGCACCATCATCATCATCATCATCATCATCATCATCATCATCATCATCATCATCGTACACGTTAGCTAGACGTGGGGAACACCTCAGCTACTGCACCAAGGGTCGTACTGTTATCATCAAACTAATCTGATAGCATGCAGTTGGCGCACCCGATGGTTTCGTCGTCAGCAGAAGTCACCTGTTCACGATCTTGGTGCCACAGGTCGTTCGGGTTAGCCATGGACTCGACATTAACAAGGAGCGTATCCATCGCCTTCTCCAAATTCAACCTCTTCTCGACAGTACCTACGGAACGAACATTAAATCTTCTTTGGATCACGGCAAGAAAGCAACACGTAGATTTACGAAAATATATGTACAGTTTGGTCCGCAGCATTCTGTGATCAGTGCTACACCCGGCTCTACGCAATACATGTGTCATGCTGGCCCGTATGCTAAAGGCCACTTGCTTGTCTCGAAGTCTGACGACTCATGTTCGAGCCTTCGTAAGGGCTAGGTGATCATCGCAGTATCCTTAGCCCGCGTGCTACCGGTGGTGGTCACGCGGCAGAAAAGCGTCCATATTGCCTACCAGCGTACTGCTAATGCCTTTCTTTCCTTTTGTGTCATGTGAACCGCACGCATGTCACGTATGACACGCTGGATTGCGATGACATAGTCGAACAGGTGAACGTGATCACTCCTTGGATGCGTCAAAGTAGCTATAGCACTCGCACCCAGTTCAAAATGTGTGTGCGTAATCGTCAGGCCGTCAGTGGCGCATTGTGAGAGCGGCCGGTCACTGTTCTCATTGGCTGTGCCAATACCATCAGGATCGATTACATCTGTACACACCGCGGCATCACTCCCAAAGCGCTCGTTGAAATCACCAAGTAAGAATGGGCTGTCACTGTTCGGTACCGACCGTATCGCGGTGGATAACTGAGTGTAAAACTGTTCCTCCATGTCATTAGGATATCACATGGTGGGAACGTAGGTGCTAATTGAAGTGGCGCAATTACAGCATCGGAGACGTAATCGAAGAGTCATCCGTCGTGCACTGTTGCCAGTCGGCTCTGCCACCAGCTGGCCATTTAAACGAGCGGATAGTACACATCCGACTCCATGTTCAGGTGGTGCTGAGGTGGCGTTCTCCACCCAGCGGAACGTGTAACCAGCACCAGCTTCATGTAGCTAGCCTTGGTCAGTGAACCAAGTCTCATTGTGTACGTCAATGTCAATGCCGTAGCGTGCGAGTTTCATCAGGACGTGTGCTGTGCGTCGCTCGGGGCGCTCACCAGTGTTCCTGTCGATCAGTGAGTGCACTTTCCAGCAAACGATGTTAAGCGCTTTGCGCGAATGCGTACGATTGCCATAGACTATCGGTCGTGTGGTGCCCTGTATTATAGGAACTAGTGGGTTAGGTGAAAGTAGGAAGGAAAGAGTATGTGTAGGGGATGAAGAATTAAGGGAGGCGTCAGCAGTAGCATGTTTTCGCTTATCCACCCCGCTGTCTGCAGCAGACGAGGCGACCTTTTTCACTCCCAACCACTGCGCGACGGCCGATGCAGCGTGCGATTTTCTGTATTGGCGTAGATCATGGTTTGTTACTGGACTAGGATACGGCTACACCTGGCAGGATAACTACTCCGGTCCATTGCCAAAGGCTTCGATAAAGTGTAGACGCGAAAGACAACGGGCTGTGTTTCATGTGTGTCCTGGTTCTTAGCTAGAGAATGGGTATCACGTAATTCCCACCCAGCGGTCGCCAGAAGCAGGAATTTATTCCATTGCGACAAACATATATATAAATATATTTATATATATAGTGACTTAGCGTGAAGCATGATAGTCTCAGCGTGCTTCAAAACTGGAGGTCGTTGCCCTCTCTAACAATACTGGCAAGCTTCTCCAGCTCATTAGATCCACTTGCCATAGAAAGGCTGGTGCCAGTGCGACAATTTGCGAAGCTAATGGTTCATCGATTAACAACCTAAAGAGCCGATTGGATCGATGAGCCGAACATCTTCATTTCCAGTTCAAATGGCACTCACTGTCCACTTTTATTCCCTGCCGACCCAGCTGTCCTACCTGGGTGGTCACAATGGATCCACCCAGCGAATCGGAGATTGTCTTGCGATCCGACACCTGAGACGGTATAAGACGGTCAGTTCAGGTGGACTTTCCCTGGCGCAGTTACAATCAGTCACCTAAGCACATTGTTTTTCAAAAGCTAGCGAGAAGAAAAGGTACCTTCTTCCTGGGCCGAATCAATTGTTATACCTATTTTTAAGAAGAGTGCTCGCCCTTCATGCACCAAGTACAGGGGAATTAGTCTTATTTCGGTTGCCTCCAAAAATTTGGTATCCCTTCTGCTCCATAGACTATGCCCCATTCGTGAATCGTTGCACCGGGAAGAGCAAGCTGGCTTCCGTCCTGGCCGTGGGTGCGTGGGTCAAATATTCACGCTTCGCAATCTTTGCATTCTTAGATATCCGTGCTGCATTTGACTCGGTCAGTCGATCTGCGCTATGGCTTTGCTTGCTAAAGAACGGGGTCCCTGAAAAGTACACTGTCGTCCTACACGCACTCAACCTCCTCATCACTGGCAGAGTGAGGGTCCATGGCTTTCGTCCTCATGTGCTGTCAATAGCGGTGTACGACAGGACTGCCTTATACCAATAATTCTCTTAAATTTTTCGACTGAGGACGTCTTGTCAAGAGGTTTGGAATTTTTTCTAAATTTTGGTCCACAGAGGATAAGCGAGCGATGACACCACCTTACTTGGTGACGGCTCAGTGAGTTTACTAACCGTACTAAACCGTTTCCCGATTGTGGCACCTAAGTACGGAATATGCTTCGTTCATTTGAAGTGTAAGGCTTTGCTTCAGAATTAGCACTCACCCGTCCCCGTGCTCAAGATTTAAGGTACACAGCTTGAAAAAGTAGATAACCTTGTCCAAATAGGTAGCTGCCTGTCTGCTGGCGGTATTATGGAGAAGGAAGTTTCCCTCTGTATCGCCAAATCTCGGTCAGCGTTCGTCAATCTGTAGCACCTAGGATGTCGTCGGGATGTCACCCTCTTGGTAAAGGGTCGTGTTTACAATGCTATCTTTCGGGAAGAAGCGAGTAGCGGCCAGTTGGCGTAAGTGACGTGCGTCCGCTCCCGGCCTCGGACAATGGATGCTTGAGGAGGATTAATCGTGTGTGGTGGCAGCAAAATATCTGTAATGGTAAAGTTAGAAGTCGTGTCTTAGGGGGTGCGGGTACTCCCTTCAACAAGCTGGTTTTGGTGCGTCAGTTACGAGGGCTAAGTCACGTCTTCATATGTCAACTGAGCGCTTGCCCCAGTACGTCCTTTTCGCTCATGCAGAACCTGGCCGAAAGTGACTGCGTAGCGATCAGACGTTCACTTGAAGACAGCACATGAAATCGTTGAATTCACGCCTTGGTGCCGTTGGACCCACAGGTCTGCCTGGTTGGGGACCAAGGAACGAGGAGTGCCTGTGGCTGGAAAGAATTCAGGATATGTTGCGCAATCGAAATCAGTGGAAAATCTGTGTATAATTGGTTAGATTCAGATGCCTATTGCGTAACAAGTCAAAAAGACAAAACAGGAAAAAATAACGTGTGAATTGATGACAAAAATGTTCCCTTGTTCTTGCGGCACAGTAGATGAATTGCGTTGCCCACCTTCAGCTCACATGTCACGTTGACGACGTGGTGCTTGGACGTGTGATTTCCAAGGTTTTGTATGGCTCCATGTATATTATCTAAGCTGTTGCTAATAGCAGTACTAATAATAAATAAGCTTTTCACAGTGAGGCTCTCATTCCCACACTTGAAGCCCACATTAATACATCATCATCATTATATCATTATACACGTCAGCTAGAGGTGGGAAACACCTCAGCTACTGTGCCGTAATACATAAAGGAAAAGGACAATAACTACAACAGTTGCATGCCAGCTGAGCTACCAGCAACAGATAGGCATCGTTCCAGTAAGCTACCAACCGGCTACTAGCAAAAAGAAAAATTATTATGTTTCACGCTGCGAAATGAGATCGTGGGTGGAGCGGTAGGCTAAAAGGGATGGGGAGGGACAAAGAAACTCACAGCAGGAACGCCACTAAGGTCGGCTCCTTGCCATTTAAAAAACGTGTTGACGATGCATTGTCTCACTTACATTTCATTTTATGACTTGTTAGCCAGGGGCTACAAAACGCAATCAAACGGTTTCTTGCCAAACACCTAAGCATTGGATTTATCGATTTATACGTTTAATATGCGAACATCTCCGCTATTTCACATAAGTCTATGGTGAGTCCACCACAACGCTTTTCATTTTATTATGCAATTTATTTTCGCAATAATTTCCATCCCACGGGACTTGTTAAGCGATGCTTTTTTACCCGTAATAAACCATTGTCCATTGTCCATGTCAGCAAGTGTATTCAACCCAACGTGTTCATCGACTTTCGGACCTCAACCAGAGAGCCGAGGCGCTCTAACCGAGGCCACCTCCGAACTGAGGGCCTTCATTCCTCTGGATCAAGTCATCGCTTGGCCACCCCTCCGCTTCTTCCATCCACATCCCCGATGAGCAAACAACGCACTTCGTGGAAGCCGGTGGGTTGGCAATCGCAACACGTGGCCTTGCCATCGAGCCTGATGCGTGAAATGACGGTGCTGAGCGGTTCAGTTCCTTTTCCTGGGCCGTAAACAAGGTGTCGAACACGCTCGTTACTCACGCGGTGTTTCCACCAGATGTGAGCCAACTGCGAAGGCACCGATAGTCGAACGTAATTAGTCTCTTTATGTCTAATGATTTAAGGGTCCAGGTTTCGCAACCGTAGAGTAAGTTCGAACGTGCCGCTGCATTTATTAGCCTCTGCGGTGGCCAGAGCATCAAGAAATTGTTTGCCGAATGATTCATTAATACAGGAAATTAGCGAAACATAATACCGAAGATACTGAAAACGGCTGGCTTCTTTCCGGTTCTATCAACATTCCGCCCACATCACCAATCCGTTCGCAAATTATTGACTAATAATCACGCAACGCAGATTCATCAAGTCCAGTCAAAGGTAGATCGTGTTTGAAAACGACGAGAACAAATTGTTATTCCTTAACAGCCTCGGATACTACCCATCTCGGTTATAAAGGAGCATGCGGCGAGGTACCCATTTTGATCCACTGGAAACAAATCTCCTGTCGGAGTAATGAGTTGAGTCTATACGACGGATGTATAGTTCGGGGCTTGCGCATAGTTCCATCGGAAGAACTACGGCCCTAGTTGCTGAGAGAGCTGTATGACGCACACCCTGAGTTGAGCATGATGAAGGCACAGGGACGTGGTTACTGTTGGTGACCAAATATTGACCAGGATATAGAGCGACTGCTGAAAATTGCGACAAGGTCAGAAATATCAAAGACAAAAGTCGCCGGGACCGATACGTCCATGGCGTTGACCGGAGAGACGCTGACAGTTGGTACACGCGGACTACTTTGGCCCAATCAATGCGATGATGAACCTACTTTTGATTGATGCCCATACTAAATGGATAGAACTAGATCCAGTTCCACATGCGAATTCCGCAGCAACAGTTGCTAAAGTACTCTCCATATGCACCATTTTCGGTATATCAGAAACGGTAAGCTTCGACAACGGGGCATCATTTACCGGTGAAGAGTTTCAACAATTTCTGAGTAACAACGGAATACAGTACATTACGTATGCACCGTACCATGCAACGTGGAATGGAACGGCAGAACGTGCAGTCCAGACTGTTAAGCAAAGTATCCTCAAGCAAACTCATGGAACTCTACAAACTAAGTTAGATCGTCTCCTGTTCTCTGACCTTACGACACCGACTGTGTCGACAGGGAAGTCAACCGAGGATTAATGTTTGGTCGGCCACTACGAACGAGACTGCACCTGCTTTTTCCGAACGCTCGAAGGGGAATGGAGGAAAAACAAGAGCAAATGTGTGTGAATGCGAAGATGCCAGAGGAAATGTGTCTTATTGATTTGGACCTGGTATACACAGGACTGTCTCACGAAACAAGCTGGCAACCTGTTCCACTCATGTCATCAAGGAGCAACCACGCAGAGCTACAGCTAGAGGAGTGCCGTGTGGCGCACCGCCATTTTGACCATATCCGGCCACGTTCAAACGATCCGCATCAGCGGAACCAAATATCGACTGCTACTGATGCAAAAAGGGGGGAATCTGCCTCACAAAACCAGGAACCGAAAACGGATGCGGAACAACCTCTATTGACCCGCGAAATGCACGCCTACGCCAGTTGATCAGTATCAATCCGATCTGCAGTCTTTACCAGTGAAGAGAGGGGTGTCACACATGTGGGTGAGTATTGATTCGTGTGTGTGTGTGTGTGTGTATATATATGTGTGTGTATGGAACTGTGGGTGGTGCAGCGCAAGCCACCCATGGTCCCTCAGTAGGCGCAGACGTGCTGTGGCTGGCCACAGTGACAGGCCAATCAGAAACCGGATGAAGCCAATCATTGATTCATGAACACAGGCGCCTACATAATTGTTGGGCAATGACCTTTCCCTACGTTCTTTATTTCATTGGTTTTTCGGTTCGGCATTTCTAGCCACTGTAAGGTAGGAAGATTTTATTAAACGGTTGCATACTACGCTTGAGCGCTTTCTTCCTTTTATCAGCTAAGGGCCATACTTTCCATGTCGTCTAGTGCTTATCCGGGCACGTGAATGACTATCTGATTTGCAGCTGGCTGCAACGAATCCCCCAACTAATTACATAAAAATCCCCTACTCATGAGTATATCAAATGTACATTAACTCCAAATCAACCACGGAAGTCTAGTGGTATCACAACGTATGCAGAATTGACATGGTGTGAACACGTTCAAATGTTAGCGGTCGATCACAAGCAGCCCTTGAATTGCGTGATCGTTGATAGCCAAGCAGGTGGGCTCCGAGCTGTGAGGATACCATTCTTGGGGAGAAACCGGTTTTTCCAACAACTAAAGCATATCATCCCATCCTCTCCTCTGGTTGTGCCAATTAAAGGGCTCCCGCTGAAGCTCGAACTTCTACTCTTCTCTGGTGCATATTGAAGTTATGGGGTTACTCTAGTGATCGCTATTTTAAATCACATACAGAGTGAATATAGCTCACGGGTGGCAATCGATTCGAATTCCATACAGATATTTAGTATCTGTATTAATCTGTACGAAGCAATCATCTGGTGCGTTGGAATTGTAAAGATATATCACCCCACTCGCAAGAAACAAAATTTCAAGCACTCAACAAAATACTGCATGGCTCTCTGCATATGAAGAAAAAGCTGATAGAACCAGTAAGAGAATATGGTGGCTGCGAGCCCATATCGTCTTCAGACAGACCCTTCGGACCTAATGCAACAAACTGAGACCAAGTGAACGATCCTATATCGAGTCATACAAATTTCCACCTGCTTAATTGAGAATTAAGACAGACTCCTTGTGAAAACATACCTCATTTATGCTTACCTGGCGCTGTTCAAAAGGAGATGACATCGCCTCAACATCATTTAGGAAGTCGTGCAACACTATCGGTGTATGGAAAACTGATCGGTTCATAAGGGGTGCATCTTATCTCAGCGTTTGAGAAGAACGAAAAAAGCCAGTTGGGTGTTGGGCAGCCCGCTACAAAAAACAGTAAGGCAGGTAATCGAAGCTGATCATTTGGTGTACGTTACTGATAAGTAGCGATTCCACTGGTATGAACTAAAGGAGACCACCACGACTGATGAGGATGAGAAAGGTTGTTTGAACAATAATCTAAGGCAAGGAAGTGCTGTAATGAAAGGCAATTTCGCCAACTGACTTCTGTCAGCACCAAAAGCGTTCATTATCACAAGCATTAACCTGGTCAGAAGAGTTTCTGGACAAGCATTTCCAGTCAAAATACCATGAGAGTTTCTATTTCTGTCATGTGGCTGGCTCGCCTAATAACCTACCTTTCGTACCAGCTGTGTGACTCGGGTTTATCGCGTGCCAGCAAATGGTTCGGTGGTAGTGTTGTAGGACGTGGTGGTAAGCGTTCTTCATATAAAATCCACTTATCTGCGTTTAACAACACTGTGGAGTGGCAGATGCGACTCGACATCTTATAAAGTCACTACCCCTTAATCCACCATGGTGGGGCATTATATTCTAACACTTGGATGTTATCACTGTGGTGGAGATTGGGCCCCAGTTTGATAATTTACCAAACAAAGGGCATATGGACCAGAAGATGGGTCACTGGGTCCAAATGTGCTTGATTATCTGCATTCACTCCGCTGACTTGAGGGTAGGCCATTAACTCAAAGGTTCGGGGTAGGGTCCTTCAAGTCAGTTCTCTACTTCGGCTAGAGTAACCAAGTACTATCGCGTCCTCTGCAAGAATTATGGCTTAGACTTTCACTATGTTTCACTCTCGTTTCTGCTTCCGTTGGCTTTTACTGTCCTCTACTACATACCAACATTTATTTTTTATCGATCACCAGACACTGTTTTCTCCAATACCCAGTAAGTCTGGCTCAAGACTACCCTTCGACCCCAATCCTCGTTTCGGCTGGCAATCTTTAATGCTCGAACGGGCAACAGGCCAGTTTGGCACCCACTCTGAATTTCATAAATGTTGATATCTGCTGCCTATCTAAAACACGCTTAAGACTTAAACACTGGGCAGCGCCGAAGCAAGTGTAGGTGGTTTAGCCGGCGTTGGCGTGGCATTAAGCAGCAAAGCCGAGACCGTGCTTTCGGACTGGTTACAGTACAGCAGCCGACCATGTGTAGTTCGGCTTCCATGTTCATGCAGGATCAGCAGGCATCGCCCAACAATTTTGTGATCTCCGTTTATGTGCCAACAGATTATAGCTGTGACTCAGTCAAGGACTATTTCTAGCACTATGGCCATCATCTTCCATATAAAACCGCCAAATCGGACGTCGTTTTCCTCGTAAGAGACGTCAACCAACGAGCTGCTGGCCTGTTACCAGATGGATTTTTACCTGGGCGGTCATCATGTACTGAATGAGTCACTCACATAGTGGAGCCGTGCTTCTCACTTGGTGTAAAGACAACGGTCTTTTTCTCGCAAGCACAAATGTCAGGCACACCAGGAGGCAATCTGCCATCTGGCGTCTTTACCGGCACAGCTGTGGACTCGTTCAAAAAACATTGCAACCGGCTTTAAGTGTTGGGGAAGCATACAAGATTGTGAATCATTTTGGGCTACTTAAATTGACTTAGATTGTGCCCTGGTTTGTGCAACATCTGCATGCGATTCGAAGGGTCTGCCAAACGGAAAGATTGTAGAATCGACACGAACAGTCTAACTGATCAGTCAGTTCTGTTGGACTGTCAACTATTCCTGATAAACAAAGCAGCAGGTGTTCCGCCCAGTGACCTTGAACAACATTGGAGCTTCTTGCAGCGCAATGCTAAATTAGGGCCAATCAGTCTGTGATGTAACTTATCACCCCACGTATGGTTGGGTATCTGTGCGCTCTTTGGCATTGTTTGAGTGTCGCCGAAATCTCCCAGTAAAATCAGACCACAATGAACTTCGCCGCATTGTTGGTTGACAACTTAAACAAAGCCTTCAAAGCGATTGGGCAGTTCTTTGGTTCCAACAAGTCGCCTCTGTCATTGGAAATACTTGCAGATTCTTCCAGCTGATTCGGACCAATGGACACAGGAGATTTGGTATCAGTGAAGTCGTATGTGGGGCAAACGGTTCGCAGCGCACTAAGTTGCAGAGACGCAAAACAGATGGCGTAAGCATTTCTAATCTCAGTTCAATTGCTCCTCATTGTCCAACTCTGCAGCCAGCACATCCGGTCGCAAGCCATGAGCTGGGTCACTAGAACCGGTTACCAAAGCTGTTTGTCTTAAGATTCGACAACTGAAACTCTTTAAGGCTTCTGGCTTAGATGAACGTCTCCCAAAGTGGTTCAAGTACGGTGGCATAGCAGTTAGCAGTCAGCCAACATTCCTGTCCTCTATGATCTATCAGAAGAAAATGCACACTCTTCTTGGGGAGATTCAGTAATAGTTCCAAGCTTCAAGAAAAGATTTTGTACCTTATGCACCAGTCATATAATGATCAGTCTGCCATCGGTTGCGTCCAAGAGACTAGCATACATCAAGCTCCGCAGGCCAGTCTCAACGCTTGAGACACACTACCGCGAGAAGCAGGTTGGTTTTCGACCCGGTCCGAGATGTGTGGATTAAATATTCAAGCATTGTCAGCTCCTCGAACATCGCCGTCTCGACCGCAGACCCAGTATTGTCGCCTTCCTGGACTTTTGGATTTCATTAAACTCCGTAGATTGACCTGCTTTATGGGGATGCCTTCTAAAGAGTGATTTCCGAAAAGTACGTCAATATACTTCTATGCTTCAGGCAGAGTGAGAGTCTACGGCAAGCCTTCTGCACTAATCGATCTTCCGTGGTGTCCGAAAAGGTTTACTTATGTTCTCGTTACGCTTCAACTTTGCGGCGCATTACGCTTTCTTAGGAGCTACAGAAGGGTTACAGAGTTTCGATGTCGAGCCACTTCCAGGTTATCGCACAGCCAACTTAGACTACGCTGATGATATTGGTTTGTTGCGCAGGACTATCTTGATATGCAAATGATCCTTAACCAACTTGTGATTTAAGATTCTAGGTATCGTATGTAATTTCGTCCTCTGTAAACGTTAAGTGCCGTTGCGGGATTGGTAAATACCTCCTCCTCAGTTCACCATCGATGCTGTGAATGATGTTGCGTAGGCACCCACGGTCCTTCAGTAGGCGCCAGCGTCCTGAGTCTCTTCGCAATCGCAGTAACAGACTAAGCGGAAAACGTTGACAACAACCAATATAGCATCGGGGACTTATTTTCTTGCTGGTTACGTTCATGGCACATGATATGTCGTCCACTGAAGACCGCCGTCTAGGGGGTGACCTCATCCTTACATTGCAGATTTTGTAAAACCTCGGTCACGCTTGCCGCCACCTGCTGAATCTTGGCCAAACACGGAATTGTGGGGTCGTAAGTTGAAACTGGTCACCAATGCAGTCGGCTGGAATGCCGCAGGAATTAATTTTCCCTTCGAGTTTGTCAAACATGGAACAACCTTTCGAATTTGTCATTCCTGCGCCCACGCTATCCATTTCTAAAAAATGACGACGATGTTTTACACAACCTACATAACTTGAGCTGGTTTCTACTCATTGAGTGACGACATGGTTCAGGCAAACATTGTGCTCACCAACCCCACGAACTCGGGGTACACAGATATACCTTTGTGTTAATGTGGATAATATGGTGCGTCCACTGATGAGCTTTTGCACTTTTGTACAACGGTTTTACTAACGTTATTCCGCCAAACTATCCTAGGAGACTTGTCAAGCTCTGGTTTTTATCCGTATTAGACCCTTGTTCCATGGTTCCATGAGCACTCTCAGGCCATTTTTGTGTGGCAGATAATTCAAGTTTTGGCGTTCTTGGTTGTTCGGCGTCGAGGCATCTCCAAAGCGGTGAAATGTCTGTTTAGCCATTGCTACTATATCTTTACTAGATTACACACGTGTTGACCTATGTATGCGCCCAGACGCTGCTGAGAATTGGCGCGTCAAAGCGCCCAACTGCATGCCACAGGATGCTCACGTTTTGAATTCCTCTTTTAGATGACTTCTTAGCTTGATGCGAACATAAAAGGTCAGCCTGAATCAGAACACCCGGATCCTATTAGGTGGCTGACTTTTAAAGCCCCTAGTAACCTGGGTTGTAGCAGTATGCTAGCTGGAACATTTAGTGCAGCACTGTATATATTCCTTCATGAATCGAAGTAGATTTTGGAATGACCACCCATAAACCCTATCCAGATCGGATTAAAGCAGTGCGGGATCTTCAGGTATCTTGGCCACCTTTTACACCTTGATGTCATCGGTATAGATTAGGCCGGTCGAAATGTTTCGGTGTTGCTCCCTCCAACACCGACACTCCGTGACCGGTTTCTGCCTGGTTTAGTCCCATCAGATGAAGATAGCCTGAGCTAGTCGAGCTTATGTGGCCTGTTAACTGATTGTTATACATCCAGAACAGTCATGACCTTAGAACCAATCACCCTGGTACTCCTCCTTTGGCATAGGTGGGGTCTGATAGGGATCAATGGATCCTTGCATCCAAGCGTCAGCGAAGGTGAAAGCTTCTGATCCACGCTTGGAGAGGAGCACTAATGCCAGAGGCCTGGAGTTTGGGGAGTGTGATTCCATGTCGTAATAGACCGAATGCCGTTGAGAAGTCAAGAAAAACTACGTCAGCTCCTGTGCCACTGTCTACTGCTTCCGTTCAGCTGGATCGTGCTAACAAGAGGTCTGTAGTGCGTGATCGATTTCGTCGGATTAATGATAACAATAGAAAAATGGTTGTGTACAGATAAAAAAGCTAAAACGTAACAAGTCCCGCAAGGTGATCATGGTGAAAAGTCAAAATAAAGAAAAATATTGTCAGGAAATTTAAGTTCACTTCGGTGGACTCACCGCGGTATTTGTAGTATAAAATGTAACTCAACTGTAAGTCATGTTCGTTAACCCCTTCTAGCCGAATTTATTTTCTATCGTGTTTAAAAGATTAGTTATCTGTGATTTTACTAACATGCCGATGCTAAATTAGCTGGAGAAACTTAATTTGATCATGAGAAATATTTCAGGTATAAGTTTAGATTTGATGCAAAATCGAGACATACGGCACAAATGGGCAAAATAGCTACTAAGCGAATTTTCCCGTCTCACTCATCTACTTGTTTTACTGATGCGGCAACTGGTCAATTCTTCCTGTCCACCATCCAACTTACAACAAATATTTCGTAATAGTCAAGGAAAGTCAAAAACGGGAAAACAGTGTTACTCTGGAAATTTCCTAAAGTAGTGATTCTTCTTACTGAGGCACTTTGTCTACTTGTTCACTGTCTGACCCTGACATTTTGGTCGTACGCCTCTTTGCCGTGCTCCACCAATCACTGGAAAGATACCCATATAGTCTGACTGGTTTTTCATTGATAGAATAGACTTAGCTGAACCTCGGCCTTTTTTCACTTTGAACTCCGTTTTATTTGATAATGAAGGCCATCTCTTTTCATCTTCGAAATTTCTTCGCCTTGCATGAGAAGTCCCTATGCAATTGTTCATCTGAAAGCAAGCCAGTTCTTTTGTTTCATTGGAGGCACAGCCAGTGAGCCGCAGTCACATCGATAGAGTAACCAGATGTTGACTGGTATATTGTCTCCAAAACAAAACACCTGTGGTATCATTTTCGGGACTTGATATGGATCCGACAATAAGTAGTGAGTCCATCCAAAGCATCAATGTCGTCCGTGAAGCTTGGACACGCCATAGATATTTTTGAGTCCAATTTTCTGTTCGCTTTCATTTCATTGCTGAACAGCTGTACAGTATTGCTTATCGTTTTTAATCTCTCTTACATTACGCCATGTTGGCCTACCTCCGGCTCGACGCTCGCTGTTCCCTTAGTTAAAGCGCTAACGTGTGCTCCTGTCTCGCTTCATCCGTCCGCGATTTTTATAGCCCATCAAATATAGTCCGTTGTGTTCGACTTTAGTTGGCCTCTGATATGCTCGCCCGATTACTCACACCGTTTCGGACTAGTATTTAATAGTCCCACAAACCCCTCAAAGACCACCTGATTTCGCTTGACTACATAAGTAACGCATTGGAAAAGGCTGCTTCTGTTTTACTAGGGAAAACAGAACAGCGTTTTGCCTCTGTTGCCTCCGAAGGGCACGAAGAAATGTGTATAGCAACAAATGTGATTGTCCGTAACCTTACGGACAGGTTGGGTCTGGGTAAAGTAAAAGTAATGATGCTGTATGCATGTAACATGCCTGATGTCGACTGTAAATGCCAACCTTTAAAAAAGAAGACACAGAAGCATTGTCGCCCGATCAATTTCAAATTTTAAGAGAGGATTCCGATTGGCGATTCCTTCATTGTAGAGCCATCCTAGCTGTCCACACTCAGTTTAATGACAGTTTGCTCTAACTACACATGACACTTCTACCAAGGCCTGGAAATGACCGGTTGCTGCGAATTGTGGAAAAAATAACTTGATTCATCAAGAATACTCAGCCAAATGTCCAAAAGATGTGTGCATCGAATGCAGATACTAGATGCATCGATTTAGACCTCGATAATTTATCAGCACTGTCAACCAGCTCCAGAGGATTTATTGCTCTACTGAAACACATTCAGAGCAGCGAACACAAATAGTGGGTTCTCCTATTTCTGACAACGGCAAAGCTAGTAAAATTGAACTCCTCATTTGAAGGGAGTAAAGAAAAGTCTAAGTGCTCGAAACAGTGATGCAATGACAACTCGTTGACGATATCACAATCCGGTCTCAACGACCAAGGCACATCCAACGATAGACAACCTGAGTTAATCCATAGTTTACTGTGTCCCAAGAACGACTTCTCCAATCTAAGGACCAGAGTCCTCAAATGGCGTATGGCTACGAGATACTTGGTTGCACTCAAAGTTCCCGATCGACCAGCCTCTAACAACCCCAGTGAACACAGCCTACCCTGTAAAACAAGGCAAATAACAACTGTCTCTTGACTACACCTAGTTTTCATCCCATACTCCATAACAATCAGTGGAAGCGTACAGATAACGGAAAGACATCAGCCAATTGGACAATGTTACCCCTTGCTCCACTCCATGTTTCTCCAACTTCCCACGTGGCTTCTTCCAAGAACCCATTTTTAGCGGTGGCCGAATGGACTCGCGCCCATTCCCATCGCAGATACATCCGGCAGTCAGCATTTTGATATCACTCTTCCTTCAACTTATTCAGATGACAGAGTTAATCAAGTGCCAAGCCAACGGCAGTCTAAGCATAATGCCTCTATTCCATTCGTGCTCCTAGCTCTGTTGACATTTGCCCGTGACACGCTGACCCTATTAACAAACGTCCTAATGGCTAACTTGGGCGAACCACTCGCGCTTACCCACCATTTGAACTATGCTCGAACCCAAACGCTCAGACTACCACGCATAAGACAGCAGTACTTCCCCAATACATAGTATATTTGCAGTGATTCTGGTTAATAATCGATCCATAGTCAATTGACTTCATTTTATAAGCACACTTGCACAGTTCAAGTACCCACAAGCGATCCTCGTCCCTGAAACATGATGTTCCTCTGATGCTTTCAAACTAATACCTGCTACGCCAGAAAAGGTGGAGGGTGTAGCATATAGGTACATATAAGTACGTTTGACTCTTCTGAACACTGTGACTTCCAAGTTTCGAAAGCCATGAAGACCATCGGTTATATCTGCCATCATTGTTACCTCATGGAATCTCGCATATCACTTTACAAAACATATGTATTACCGTGCATGGAATAATGTTCAATAGTACAGTCTAATCTACAGAAATCTGACCAGCACGCTCTTGAGAGGGTCCAGAGACGCTTCACGAAAAAGCTTTGTGGATATTCCCTAAAATTGACGTACAGGGAGTGATGTGATAAACTTGAATTTGACCCAGTTTGGCTTCGGATAATGAAGCTGAACCTATGTTTTCTTTACCGAATCATAAATTATCGAATTCGCATTCTTGAAAACGGTATTCACATATCTGTAAACAGCAGATACCCAAAACGTAACAAAGAGGTAAAGATCATGGTTTCAAAATTTACTACGAGAATCAGAGAATGTTTCATTCTAACCCAATACTCAAAGATTTGGAACAAACTTCCAAGTGTTTTCAGAACATGCTATACACTTTGTAATTTTAAGCTTGCTATTAGTAAGCATTTACCCTTCCAAAACGTGATTAAGATGTTCGGGACATCACAGTCCCTAGATAACGCATTCGAAAACGGTAGCCATGGTGGCTGAATAAATTTCCGAAACACATACGCATAACATTTCGGACAACAGCCCCTTTCATTACATTTTTTTCTCTCAGCCCAAATATCTGTCATGTAATTGTTAAAAATTCTAATCCAATGGCAGAAAAAATAGCAGAACGATTCTGATTACTCTGTGTAACCTAATTTGCAATTGCGCCCATGTTTACCTCTGAAAACCTACTGATGAAATGTTATGGAAAAGTTGTACCATTATTTGATTGGTTTCTTCTAGGAAACAGCTTCTCCCATCGTCGAGGAATATACAATTTATTTATTTAGTTAGTTGTTTCCAGCTGAATTTATAGACCACTCACAATTGATAAAGGTTCCTGAATGCATTTAACTGTCAGTTGTAGGTGCCTCGTGTTACTATTACTACAACTGTTACTATTCGCTTGTATCTAGAACCCACCGAATACGCCTAACGTGAGTATCACCAACCTCACTTCTGCACTTGACTTCGCAGCAGGGTTACCATATAGTCATAAGAGAATTTCCGGTGATTTCAACTTACCGAAAATACGCTGGTCATCCCACGCACCGTCACCCTAGCACATCACTTTTCTTTCTCTCATCAGAGCAGGGGGCTGAACACAATGGGTTAGCCGTTCAACCAAGTCCGTCAATGTATTGGACACTATTGTGGAGCAGTTTTATAACCAAATCCCCCATGCTATAACCCTCTTTGCTCCACAACGTGATCTGATTCATAATGGCTCCAAATAATCCGTTGAAGACTCAATCAACCAGAAAAACGGAAAATTAGCTGCAAGATTCAGAAAAACCCATAACTTTTCATTTATCTTACTAATGAACGAATTTATCACCAGAGTGAAACGTGTGCAGTTAACGCAACGAAAAAATGAAGAATATATAACCCTAAGATCAAACTGCAACGCTATGGAACATGTCAAAATACTTCATCGTCTAACCAAGGACCGCTGTCCTCTGAGTATTGAAATCGTTGATGATAAGGGCTACTTACTTCATAACCCAGCTGCAATCGGAAGCGTTCAGTAACTATTGTACCAGTTCCATGAGTCGCGAAGCTAACCCCGTGCTTGTTACGCAGAGCTTGTAGTAACAAATTTCTAAAGCGAAGTCGATATCTTGTTCAACGGTATCCACCAAGTTATCAGTCCACTTAGGCCATCCTTCAAACTGGGATCTGATGGCATTTCTTCAACCAGCATTAAACTGGGAGAGTTTGATATACCACTGCTCCTGATGATCATGGTTGTCCTATCACTGGAATCTAGCCACTTTCCAGATCAATGGAAAGTCTCATTTATCATGCCTCATCACGAAGAAGATCCCAAACAAACGGTTGATAACTACGTACCAATGCACCATACTGCAGCAATCGCTCGACTATTTGAAAAACTGATCAGAACGTAGGTGAGGAATTTGTCGATTATTTAGGCCTGATAAATACTTCGCAGTGTAGCTTTCTTGGCAAGCGATGGTGCACCCCTGCCAATCGCATCACCTGAACTATATTTCAGAATCGAGAAACTCCGGCTCTGCAGTGGTAATTTTGTTTCTGAACATACATCAACTATTCCACAGAGTACCTCACAAGCAGTTATTACAAAAGCTGAAATCCTTTTGGATGCGGGACCCATTACTAAGTTGCCTATCGTCATACCTGATTGGTCGTCACTTTATGGTCAATCCAGATGCTTATCGCTCTTCTCCACTCCACATTACCAGTGGGATCATCCAGGGGAGCATGCTTGGCCATTCACTGTTTTTACTCTACAACAATGACATAACCATATTTGCAAAACATGGACGGCCCTTTTTATTTGCTGACGGTAACAAAATCTTTGAAGCAGTTAATTCCCTCTAGAAATTTAAAAAGCGTGAAAAGAAATGGAAAGCCGGTAGGTACACGCATTTCGTATTGTCACCTCAATGCCATTAACAATAACCGATATTCGATTATATACTAAGGATGTGATTAAAAAAACATGAGGTGCAAGATGAATGACGGAAGTTCCACCACAAAGTCCAGGAGAGTCATAAGCTGACAAATAATTGCTTTTGAACACACAGGGCCGTGTGGTGATCATACATGAGCAATATTGTACCCTTTTTGTTTTACTTTGCTTTAGAACTTAGTGTTACGTCCGTCATTGATATTGCTTAGTTAGTTCAATCACACCGCGTTCTTATTGGTTTTCCTCGCATTGATCAATCAATAGATCCTCACTCATGCTTTAACTGGTGTGTCGTGTGAGCCATGTCTCACTGCTTCGCTCGATACACTTTGTTTCGTACTGTGTCTTGTTCTTGCCTAACTACGGTCTGGGGGCCTGCTTTGCCTGAATTCGTTACTACCTATCACTGGCGACGGGATCCAGATGAACCCTATCATTAATCCACCTGCTAACTTTTGGTCTTCCGCTGAGGGCAAACTGACCTTATCAAACTAGATGAGGTGGAAGAAATCATTTATTAACTACCTGGAACTACTGCTTGTTTCGAATAATGATTTCACTTTCGGAGTCCCACAAAATACGACTATTCAGACAAGTGATGGAAGATGCAGGCCAGCAACATGATAATGCACTACATCGGCGTTGGATAAATATACCACACTGTAGAGATTTAAACAGAATGTTTATACTGCGAGATACTGCTTTTCAAAGCTTGTTCAGAAATCGAACAAGTGCGTCAACGACTTCATTGTGCACAACTACCAGTTTATTCCCGAGTGTAAATGCAATGAAATTCCGCCCGACAACTTGGAAGAGAAAATGAAATACGGCGCTTAATTGCGGGGCTTCTGGACAAAAGCGCACGGAAAAATCGTTATCTCTGAACAACCCAGATACCACGTAGGAGAATGCTTGTATAATCACGCGACAAAGGAAGAATATCTCGCGCTAGCTACGTGAATTCACTACCCATCCAGTCGTCAATGCTGTTCACGCAGTTGCTAAACCACGGACTCCATGTGAAACTCGGAAACAGTTTGTGTGTTATCATTGCGGTTATTGGCCGTACCCACGGACGCGGCGGATTTTTGTTTTACTGTGCTGCATTCTATTTTTGCTTTGAAAAAACTGTGTTGTAGTTGTTTGCACTGTGTGAATGTTGCATCAATACTTTGCATTTGGTGTGTTTTTCCATCCTTGCCAATTTGTTGGATATTGTCCGACTACTGTCGGAGATCTCACTGCTTGGCCCAGCTGCCGTCTGTGTCCGCCATCTTGGATTTGTTCTACAGCAATCGAACAGGTGTCTGACAGACCACCAGCTTGGCCGACAGCGTTTGGATTCAGCATACCAGCGCAGACATTGCAACGAACGTCTTCCGCAGATCTGACAGTCACAAGGGCACGTACTGGTTGCTCACGGAAAGCTAAGATCAAAGCTTCCGAAGTAAACGTTACTTGTGGCGTAGACAGCTGTGTAAAACTTGTACGATTTGGAATAGAACACAGAAACTGTCGAAAATACTTCCATTCTCGATGTGCTCGCCTTAGTCTCAGCCAGATAAAAAGCTTAATAGTACGACTGATTCTCTCTGGTTCTGCACTGAGTGTACGCTTCTTTTACTCGTCAGAAGTATAACTGTGTTGGCCCAGAACAACGATAGGCTGACAAAGATTGTAGAACAGGCAGCAGCCGTGAAAACTGTCCCACATGAACCAGACAAATCAGTGCCTCTAACTCGATGCTAAACATCAAGCACCAATTCAGAGTAACGATGCAGTTAACCACTGCGACACTAGCGTCTAATCATAAAGATGCGTTCATCACACATTCCTCAACAGAATACCCCGCCACACTAAACACTGTTAGAGGGCCGACAACCTTTGCGTCCATTGTTGCTACCCATATGACGGAGGCACCTCCCATTACAACCCTACCCGCTGCCAAACGAGTTACTGCTGTCAATACCGCCACGGGACTCAAGACCCCATCACTTGTCCTACAGAAGAAAGCAGCCGCTGGTCCCTCCAAAAAGAAGAACATGAAATACTGCCATAATTCTCTAACTGTTATATGCTCTAGTGTAACTGAATCCGGGGCAAACTCCATAACAGATAAGATCCTAGATGATAAAAACAGTGGGATTCCCTGTGTCAACTACTAGAGGTTCAAGCTGAACCCAGTCAGTGTGATGCGTCTCGTCCGTCACCCAAACTCCGTGCACTACGGTGAACTGCGGTTACTCCCGGTAACACTACAGTCAGGTAATGATGCAGAGACAGTTCTCTTGTCAGCCACTCTCCTCCGTACCACCACATGCACTGTTCGAGTATTTCCAGATGTTCCTTGGAGCGAACGCCAGAAACGCAAACGAAATCCAGATGACTTCCGTAAACAACAAGACGCAAAATCTATCCTTGTTCACAGTGTCGCCGAGCTCCAATCACTAAGCGAGCTAGAGGTCAAAGCGCATGACTGGGATGAATGGCGTTTTATTCGTGAAGTACTCTCACTCGAAAATGTTATCGCTACTTCGACATCAATGTTATCGCTATCACCTATCTACAAAGGGTGTGGTCCCCGAGTGGTGAAAGTAGTGTTGTACTCCGAACGTATGGCCGAACAGGTGATCGAAATGTGGCACAAAAAGTGTAAAATGCTGCAATCCGAAATACGTATAAAGGCAATAGGCACCGGGCCACAGATAGCGAATATAACACTGAGCAAGCGACTTACCAACACAATTCTCTCAACGCGTAGCTCAGAATGGAAACAATGCCAAAACACACCAGCAGCTGAAGGAGGACAGGATGGTCACCCTCTTGTTGGCACTGAGAGCTATATACCACAACTTGGACTCGCCCTAGGGCCTGCGTCATCGGTCCTACAAAAAGACGACCGGCAGCCGACCCCGCAAGGGTCGGCATAGACCCTCATCGGAAACCAGCATTCGCAAACACGATTCTAACCACCGATGCCCTCATCTACATGTGTACCAATACACAAGGTCTTTTCAGCAAGCTAAGCAAACTTCCTATGCATCAGGTGTCCAAGCCTTTGGATCTAGTTATGGTCAGTGAAACATGGCTGAACACGGAGATCACAGATGTTGAGATTGCACTACCCGGCATGACTTCCATACGAAACGATCGACCTAGCAGAGGAGGGAGTGTGTTCCCGTATTATCGATCCGACCTGCATATTGATGTCATTGTGAACCCAGAAAGGCAAGTCGTGGACACTCTTTAGCGTCGTATGCACCTAAGAGGTGGTGATGTGTGTTTACTAGGAAAAGTTTACCGCCCTCCAATGTCCACCTTGGAAATGGATCAATGCCTAGCTTCTGCGATGCAACGGGTCCTGGCACGACCATGCAGTCACGTTCTTCTGGTGGGGGAACTCAACCTGCACGCAATGGAAGTTCCAGCATCGCACTGCGAACAATTCCAAGCGGCTTTGCAAGAGGTGACCGTCGATGTACCTCTGTACAACCATGTCACCTCTCCCACGCGATTCCGAACGGGTGACACACCCTCTGTTTTGGACCTTGTGCTCTCCAACGAGGAAGTAATGGTCGACACCGTGACTATAGATGCACCGCTTGGACGTAGCGATCACACGATGCTGCTCTTTCGTTACATCTGTTTCTCGGAGTACACCAGTCAGAACAACCTGGAAACCCATGTCGTTACGCATTACAATAAACTGTCCAACATCGTTCAAGCAGCCGACTGGTCCTTCCTGGACGAGAAGCCGCAAAATGTCGCCTGGATCTTGTTCGTCACCCAATTCACTGAGCTAGTGGCAAATGCGTCAGAAAGCAAAGTACTTCGCCCGAAGCAAGTGAATTCGTTCCTGAGGAGCCGTACTAGAAAATGCATGGACTTAATGGATTCAGCCTGGCGCGCTTACAAAGTCTGTCCAAGTAACCTGACCTGGGGTGCTTACACAGCTCAACGAAACCACTGCGTCAAGTTGTTCCGCGATGACAAACTCCAGCACCAACATAACTTAGTGGTAAGATTCAGTACAAATCCCAAGTTGGTGTATAGACACGTCAACAAGCTCCGCAGAGTGCAGCGTGGATACCGGTTTTACGTGTAACAGATGGTCTTGCGCAAACCGCACAAGACTTAGCCAACGTGCTTCGCCAACAATTCCTCCATACTTTCCAGAGTGAACCATCGTTTCATCCGCTTTTACACAGCTTCCATCGACACCAGGGTTAAACCATGTATCGTTCACGTCAGCCAATGTGATGAAAACGGTAATGTCATTGCACGTGCACAGCTCACCTGGCGTGGACGACATCAAAACAAAGGCCTTCAAGACAGCGGCCATGAGCCATGCCGAACCATTCGGTTCTTTCAACGTTGTCTCAACGAAATGCGGGTTCCGACAATGTGGAAACATGGGCTAATCACTCCTGTTTGCAAAAGGGGTAATCGTTCGGAGCCCTCGAAATACCGTCCAATCACTTCTCCCAGTTTTATCCAAAGTAATGAAACGCATAATTGCAGAGGCACTCATGGGATATTTTGAGAGCAACGACATCCTAGTGTCACAGCAACACGGATTCCGCCGAAATCGATCCTACACTGCAAACTTGTTGCTAGCCCGAGCAAGCTGGACAGAGTCAGCCGATGCCAGAGTGGGCGTCGACGTTGTCTACTTGGACTTCTCGTTTGGACCACCGCATTCTCTTGCACAAGCTTCGAAGCTATGGAAGCGGTGACCATACACTCGTTTGGACCGGCAACTTCCTCGCCCAACATCAGCTGAGTGAGAGTCCGCAGCTCCATTTCCGACCCAATTGACGTTCAGTGTGGCGTGCCGCAAGGATCGGTACTGGGGCCACGTTTATTCCGAACATCCACTAACGATCTTGGCAGTGTATTGCAGTCGAATGTCTTACTATTTGCAGATGATATCAAAATCTGGCATGATATCAGGACATTGGATGAGCACATGGCATTGCAGAGCGATGTCGACAGGGCTTATGCGTGGTCATCCGACAACAGGCTCCAGTTCAACTTGACCAAGTGCAGCGTCGTAAGCATACGCCATCAGCTTATTTATGAATATCGACTTGGGGATCAGCAGTTACAATGTGCTTCCCAAGAAAGCGACCTCGGGGTGAACGTGCAGGACGATCTTGTTGGCGAGAGACAGGCTGAAAAGGCATCAAAAAGAGCCAGTCAACATTTTGGACTCTTACGGATGGCTTTCGGCAATTTTGAGCCACCAATCTTTCCGAAAATGCTGAACACCTATGTGAGGCCTCTCGTGGAATATGCGATCCAAGCCTGGCGTCACTGGCGCAGGTGCGACGTCGATGCACTTGAAGCTCCACAACGTAGAGCGACCAAACTCGTTAGAGGATTCTTTCATCACTCCTATCAACACAGACTGCAGTCCCTGAGATTGTACAGTGGTGAATATCGACATCATCGAGGAGACCTAATCCTGGTTTACTTAATATTGACGAATCCAACTCACCCATGTCGCAACCTGTTGCAGCTGAGCCAAAGTACCAACCTGAGAGGCCATCAGCTCAAACTGGTTACGCACTAGAGTCGACTTGATTATCGACGAAACGTTTCTCCCTTCGTGTGTCCTGTGCCTGGAATTCCCTTCCGGCTCAGGTTATCCTTGCCGCCACATTAAAGCTTTACATAAACGCCTTGATGAACGGCTTTCAAAGTTGCATTACTTGATATAGTCCGTTCCGCTTGGAGGACGAAACAACGCAAACCTAACCATGTGTTTAACGGCCCTCTCCGCAACGTGGCGGTGAGGACACATGTAGTAGTGTCCATGTGATTAGCCTGGATGTAACTAAACTGGGTTAAGCTATCGCATTTGTCAAATGAAGAAACAAATATCTGTGTTGTCGTTTCCTTTTTTATTTCGCACGCACTTACTGAACTTTAACAGCTCTCCATATTATTTTACTTATGCGCATCCCATTCCCAGTTAAAACTATCGTTATACAGTAGTGCATTTAACACGGTGGACGCTTGAAATAACCAGTTACTTATTCGATGATACTTCAAATGTTAATTTTTACTCCATCCATCCTACGGGACTTGTCAAGCATTTGCTTTAACACCGTGATAAATCGTCTTTTATTGTATAACACGCTCGTGTTTCTGAGTGTCGCCACAAAAAAGCATCTACCGGAAATGTGATGAAATAGGCCACCTAGCCCGCGTGTGCATATCGGAACCCGCCCCACCAAACAATTTCACTCAATCGAGGCGCCATAATAAGCTGCCGCTTACGAAAAACGTTCTGGAAGACCCAGACAACGATCTAAATTCCGTCTACGTGAATACCGTCTCACCCAACTAGTGCCCTTCATATACGATTCGTTTGATGATCGAGAATGAACCGATCGATTTGGAAACGGATACAGGGGATGCAGTTACCAGTATAAACGGTGCTTCGATTAAGTCTGCCGCCCTTACAACCATGTGACTTCAAATTGCAAACCTACACGGGAGTGCCGATTAGTGTCTTGGGAAAGTACATGGTTAATGTCAAGCACGGCGAGCAGGAATTAACTCTACCTTTGATCGTGGTACCTGGGAAAAGACCAAATATATTGGGCAGATATTGTGCCAGATACCTTCCAGAAATGATGCAGATTAATGAGGTCGTCATCAATAACAGCAGTCTAAACGATCGGTTTCACCAATTTCCTTCTCTATTCGAAAATAAGTTGATAAAGCTGAACCATTTCAAAGCTTCCATCAACCTACGGGAGAACACCAATGCCAAGTTTTACAAAGCACGAACGTACACTATGCGTCCAAAAGTTGAAGTAGAACTACAACGGCTACAATCCTAAGGCATAATCATGCCCATACAACACTCGGATTAGGGTACCCCAATTGTTCCTGTACTCAAAGCCGACGGTACCGTTCGTATCTGTGGAGACTATAAGTTAACTGTCAATCAAGCTTCCAAGGTGGAAAGGTATCCTTTGCCCCGCATCAAAGATTTGTACGCTACGTTATCCGGTGGTCAAAACTTTTTAAGCTTGATCTTGGTCAGGCATATTCTCAAGTTGAACTTGATGAGGACTCACGCGAATTAACCACCATAACTACACCTCTTGGACTATTTCATTATACCCTACTTCCTTGCGGAATAAGCTCCGCCCCAGCATCTTCCAGCGGTTTGTGGATGACATCGTGAAGGAGATACCCTTTACTTGTGCTTATTTGGATGGTATTCTGGTTTCTGGCCAAGTGTTGCTGAATATTTAAAGACACTTCGGATGGTGTTGGGACGTTTAGAATCGAATGGATTGAAACTGAAGAAATCTAAATGTGAGTTTTTGTCTGAATCTGTTATCTTGGCTACCAACTTGATAAGAGAGGTCTGCATGTTTTTCAGAATAAAGTATCCCCAAGAATACAGGCGGCCTAAGAATGTTGTTGAACTCTGATCGTTCATGGGAATGTTATCACACTATCGTCGCTTTTTACCGGAGGTATCAATTATTTAGCTCCTTCGAACGCTTTGCTACACACAAACACCCCGTGGGTGTGCATCAGTCAGCTTTCATTGGTGCTAAAAACTGTTTATCAGCAGCGCCAGTTTTAGTTCACTACGATAGAAAAAAAACCTCTGACTATTCAGTGTGATGCTTCTCCATACGGAGTTGGAGCAGTTTTGTGTCACAAAACGTTGAATGCTGTAATTCATTCTATCGGTTTTGCTTCGTGTGCCTTACAACCGGCTGAAAAATTTACTCACTACTTGATCGAGAGGCCCTATCAGTTATCTTCGGTGTCAAGAAATTTCACCAGTATATTTGAGGCAATCATTCTGAGATCCAGACTGATCACAAACCGTTGATATTCTTATCGGGTGAATCCAAGGGGATCCATCAAATGTTTTCACCTAGAATGCAACGGTGGGCCCTAATCTTTAGTGCGTATAAATACAAAACCTCTTATATCCCAGGCTCCAACAATTGTATGGCGCATGTCCTGAGTCCATTACCGACCCCCGCACGGCCAATAGGTGAACTGGTGGAATTAGTTCATTTATCCAGTACCTCGACACTACTTCTTTAACAAGTGACGTCATACATCGATTTACCGATGGGAATCACAAACTAGCCTCTGTGATAGGTTTCACGAAACTGGGCTGGCTTAGTAGAATTCCGGCTGGGTTGAAACCTTTTGGGTTTAAGAAAAATGAGTTGGATATACACGACGCTTCCCTGTTTTGGGGCTCACGTTTGATTCTACTGTCGAAAGCGCGCTCCTTTATTCTAAGTGTACTTCACGCTGAAGGCCCTTGCACGCGACCATGGTTGTGTCCCGGCTTAGATGTCGAAATGGAAACTACCTGAAAACGTGTGAATTTTGCCATCAATATCAGTCGAATAAACTTCCAGGTCCAATGCACCCTTGGCGTTAGACTGAAAGGTCATGGCAGCGTATCCGGACAGACTAGTTTGATCCCTTGAACTGAAAATTTTTGCCTATTCGAAATAGATCGATGTTTATCCAGTGTCTCATCCCACAGCTGAAACAACCATTACAAAGGTGCGATCATCGCTTTCGGAATACCTGAAACTGTTTGTACAGATAATGGGTCCTGTTTTACCAGTAAGGAGTTTGAGAACTTTATCCAGAGCGATGGTATTCAACACGTGGGTACAGCCCCATAACATCCTGGTTCAAATGGATTAGCCGAAAGGGCAGTACAGACGGTAAAATGAGGCTTGCTAAAGCAGTTATCTGGAACCGTGCAAACGCGATTAGATTGGTTACCTTTTGCCTACAGAAAACTTCGACAGAATCCCAGGGTAAATCCCCCGCAGAACTGATGTTCGGTAGAACACTTCGTGCTAGATTACACCTATTATTTCCTAATCGTCGAACGCAAATGGAAGCGAAACAAAACAAGACAGCTACCTTAGACGGGGATCATGATGTTGTTTTCTAACCGGGAGATCCTGTGCATACACGACTTCTCCACGAACAGTCATGGCAGCCCGCAACCGTGGTCACAAGTGATGGTACCCAGACTGACCTAGAGATGAATGATTGCCCCTTGAGGCTTCATTCAGATCACATACGTTCGCGTTGTGCAGAAACACGAGAAAATGAGGAAAATATATCTAACTCAGTCCAGCTGACAGTGGAGCAAGTCACTCAGGATACGGTGCAAACAACAAACTGCCCACCACTACGCAGATCTCAACGTGTACCTAAACCAATTGAACGTTTCGTTCCCGGTGCATGACTATCTCCAAAAGTGGAGCGAATGTTACATCCGTCGATAAAATTGATTAGTTAGTTCAGCCACACCGCGTTCCTATTGGTTTTCCTCGCATTGACCAATCAATAGATCCTCACTCATGCTTTAACTCATGTGTCGCGTGAGCCATGTCGCACTGTTTCGTTCGATACACTTTGTTTCGTACTGTGTCTTGTTCTTGCCTAACTGCAGTCTGGGGGCGTGCTTTGCCTGAATTCGTTACCACTTATTACTTAGCGTAATTGTGAACCCACCGAATATGATTGCCACGTGCGCTCGCTGTGCGTTATTACTTCAGCGTCGTTGCTAGCTCTTGGTTTGGGCCTAATTCATTTCGATTACGGTTATTTTAGAGAATAACACAAGCCAACTTCATCTGGTTTATCGCGACCGTCGCAGCAAAACGGAGGAAGAGGGAATTTAGGTGATGTAAAAAGTGTGAATTCTGATCTAGGCCCTATCCGGTGACGCTTGCTTAGTAGGCATTTGCCCATTAAGGAGGCTGCCGGTCTGCGAGCGCACGAAACGTTAGTGGTACAGGGATGCGGGGCAATTTGACGTGGAACCCTAATTAGGGAAGTCAAAAGTCGATTACTTCTGCCTAAGTAACTGGCACCGCAGTTGAACACGAACTGGTATGCACAGTGTGAGTTGGTCCTGATCGGTTAAGCTTCCTTCGTTGGAGGCGCTGGCAAGTTACGAGTTCTTTTGATGATCACAGCTTGAGCAGCAGGATAACTTTTCTGCGTAGCAGAGATTAAAAGTTTCGGGGTTTTCAATGCAGTAAAGCCACCCTTGAAAGGCAACTCGACATAGATCTTTTTCTTGGTAGCCGTATGCAGCAAGTCCCTTGAGACTCGCTGTTGGCTGTGTTTCTCTATTAAGCTACGCAGAGAATCATTCGCGCGGAGGGTAATGTAATTAACTCCAGCTCTTCGACCAGACAATCAGCCGTGCAAGTTCGTCTAGCACGACTAACTACCGTTTTCAACGAGGTCCCCTTGTACCGCAGTGGGGTGCTGTTGAAGTGCAGGTATTGGCCGGACCATGTTGCTTTTCTGTAGACAGACCTATACGGTTCTTTACTATGTATAATAGGGCATGCGTAGTCACCAGACGCTCATTTGAACCGAATTTGCCAGTTCCACACACTGGTCCATCATACATGAAATTATCTTTTACCACTAAAGTCCTAACCATCACTAACGGATTTGACTGGCGTCCGTGATTGAACACAAGCGGATAACTCATCTAATTTTTGCCCATTGCCCTTCTGTGTAACAGCACTCGGTGCAACTTCTCAAGACAGCCCGAAAAGCCTAAACTTATTCTAACCCGGTATTTCTCAAAGCAGCTGTGAAGGAATTTATGATCTCTCAAGTTGTGTTCACCGTTGTGTTTAGAATCAGTTAGTAGGTCCCAAACCAGCTGGGCCTAACATCGATCGATCGACTGATGAACACTGAAACGTGTGATTACAAGGTATCACTGGCGATCTCGAAAGCGCCAAACACGCCGACTCACGCTTATCGCCGATGCGAGAAGCTGCACCGGCTGATCATCCGACGAACACGTGACTTTAAAACTGCACGCCTTCTGCGAACATGTCACAGGTTGAGAGCAAGCGTGAATTATGTGTTAAAATGATGAAGAGTTGGTTATTTTGAAGCAGTTCCTTGAATACCTATGACACTAAGTGCCTTGGGACGGGACCGATAAAAACGAGACGGCACAGTAACACGTGAGAGGTTTTGGTTCTGCCAAGTAGACAGTGCTATGCCAGTTGTTAGCTGTCTAACTGTGCTACCGAAGAAGTGTGAAAGCTTACGAGAAGCAACTGAACGACTGGTGCGCGCCAGGGTTACATCTATGGGAGGAAACGGACCTATACTTGTATATGAAAATAACACCCAAATTCCGCATTCTGGCCAATTAAGAGAGGCAGGCGTCCAAACCTCACCCTAAACTCTCAGACTCCACCTCCCTTCTCTCTCTCCCATAATTAAAAACATCGCCTGCAGCCCGCTTGCTTCAACTTCTGTATAATGTGTTACACCCAGTAGTTCGTTCGCTATACAGGAGGCCCTTAGCTACAGGCACCCTGTCATAGCGAGAAACCAGGCAACCTACGCATCGTTGCAGCCAAGTACACACCAGAAAGAGCACCTTTAACCTCGGTTAACCCCTTGGAAGGGACGTTCAGCGGGTCCCACTGGCAGAGAGAGGAACAGAAAAAGTCAATATAAGAAAACTGTGATTGATCACGGTGTGCCTGAGCTTACAGATTCCTCTAATGACGATGCTTAGCTACACAACCGGGGGCAATGGCACTAGATTCGTGAGGCTATTTCTCTCGAAAGGGTCGTCGCCTCATTTTGACAAAAATCTTCGTATTACCGAACCATAAGGGGTGCGTGTGCAGGCTGTCGAAACTGGTGTTCCAATCAAAACCAGCAGTACAAACTCTTCTGGAGGACTGGATTAAGTTCCGTAGCAATTTGCCGAGCAGCAGGAACACCACTGTCTTCCAATGACAACTCAATGGGGACGCAACTCTCAAAGAAAACACCAACTGTAGGACCCGACTCGGTGACGGTTTCAACAGTAGCCATAACACCCGGAGGGACACAGCAGAGCACGAGCGAATACCGGGATCCGGGGCAACTGATATTTAAATATATGCCAAATTCGTCTCTAGAGTCTGCAACCCAATCAAAAAACGAGTAACCACCGACCCTTCACCGGTCGGCGTAAACTCAGTTGCTTAATCTATTACATCCGACACAATTTTGGTCTCCGTGAAGCTCTCAAGCATATACACCAATGCCATAGGTTTACTCAGCAAATTAGCCGAATAAGGAATTCGCCACGCGTCAGCAGCTTGGAACCTCCTCGCTATCACGGAAACATGGTTGCGTTGTGAGATAACAGATGCAAAAATCGCGCTAAAAGGTATGTCCGTCTTCCGGTTGAGAGGGAAAGATATAGGCCTAGTGGCTGTTGTTTACCACCTACCATCGTCTACAACTGAGATGGACTGCAACTTAGTGGCTACGTTGAGGCAGGTGATAAACTGGAAGTACAGTCACATTCTAGTCGCCGGCAATTTCAACGTACATGCTATAGAATCCCAAGTCGCACCAAGAGAGTAATTCAAGGCAGACCAACAAGATCTGGTCATAGACTTTACGCTTTATGGCCACGTCACTACCCAACAGATTCACGGGATATAACAGGCCATCCACATTGGACCGGACAACCACGAATGAAGAACTGATGATCGAAAGAGTGATAACCAATACTGCTCTAGGCCGCAGTGATCACGCGAATTTGCATTTCGTGTACACTTACTATGCTGAATATCTCGAGGACAGAACCCAAACAAGGCGTACCACAACCAGTAACGACATATTAACCCGACTCCTCGAAACCGCCGGCTGAAGTTTCCTAACCGAGGATGCATCGGAGATTGTCTGGGAACATTTCGTCAGTAAGTTTAACCTATTGGTTAATGAAGCATGGGAAACCAAAACTACCAGTTCGAGAAACATGCCGTTTCTACGGAGTAGGACACGCAAATGCATGGTGATGCGCAACGCAGCATAGTTTAACCACAAAACCGATCCCAATCCGAGTACCTGGAAGCCCTAGGTTGTCCACCGCAACCACTGTACCCAATTAGTGCCCGAAGATAAAGCAGCTTATCAGCATGCTTTAGCCGAGCGAGAAACTTCAAATCCTAGGCATTTGTACAAGGACGTGAACAGCCTCTGCAAGGTGAAAAGTGGATCTCCCGCTCTTCAAACAGCGGGCGGTCTGACTCGGACCGCTAAAGAAGCGTCGAATGTTCGGCAGTAACAACATGCCTCAACGTTTAATTCCATCCCGTGGTTTCCTGAATCTTTGGAATCTATGGTGCTCGGGTATGATGACAACACCACGTAAACAACGCAGTGATGCAAGACCGAGTACTTGGAGAGAATAGTGCCAGTCTTCAGGACGTTATTCGCTGAGATCACATGCGTTGGTTCGGGCACTTTTGCGCAGGCCAGCCCATCGCCTTCCACCTGGAGCGCTATTTGTACTCCCAGGGAGCGATTGGAAAATGTGTCGCGGTAGACAGCCAAGGATGTGGAGAAGGAGCATGAAGAAGGCAACCACAAGTTTGGTGGTAATCGGACCAGTCCGGCTTCCAGGTTGGGGACCAAGAGGTGCTGAATCGCAGTGTTTGGAAACATTGGACGTCATGGCCCGCAACAGATATCGGTGGCTCAATGTTGTTCTGCCTTTATATCCCCCCTATAATACACACAAAAACTTACAGAACAAAATTGCAAAAGGACGTGCGTAAAAGCAAAAAAATCGTTACCCAGTTTTTAAAAATCGCAGTTGGTGTTTTCATCTTCGCCACGTTTTGCTTCTGCCATGGTACTGCTGACACAACGTCTGTTAACGGACTGTGAATATATATATATATATATATATATATATATATATATATATATATATATATATATATATATATATATATATATAATGCCCACACCAGGACCCAATCATATAAATTTTACGCCACATACCGTAATGAGAAAGCTGATATCCATGCGTCTGAACGCCTGTCCAAAAGTTGATGACATCCGGTCGAAACGTCTGTTGCGGCGGTTAACTTTTTGGCTGAACACTTAGCGCGGCTGTTCAAGCACTTCCTTGATGAGAGGTGAGTTCTTGCAATGTGGACCCACGGGATAATAACTACCCTTTACGAAGGGGGTAGTCGTTCCGACGCAGCTAATTACTGACTAGTGACCTTTCTGTCAGCCTTGTCAAAAGTTATGGAGGCTATCATTGCCGACGTATTCATGTCTTATCTGGACGGCTTTGGTCGCATTGCTCAGCAGCAACACGGCTTCCATCTGAATTGGTCACACACACACAACCAACCTATTGTTGGCACGAGACAGCTGGACCGAAACGGTCGATGCTGGTGCAGGAATTGACGTGATTTACCGTGATTTGCCTAAGGTATTCCACCGGTCGGACCATCGTATCCTTGTTGCCAAACTTCAAGGATGTGGCTTTTGGTCCCCTCTGCTCGGATGGATCTGCAGTTTTCTCTCGCACAGGCCTCTGGAGATGTGAGTACGTGAATCCATGTCAGATTAAATGCACGTCGAATGCGGTGTGCCACAGGGTTCGGTATTGGGACGCAGAATATGCTTGGTTTTTATTAACGAGCTAGTGAGCCAAATTAAGTCAAACTGTTTACTCTACGCCGATAACATCCAAGTTTGGCCAGTGATCGGAGCTCTAGAAGACTTTGTCCAGCTTCAAATCGACCTTGACAAGATTTATGGATACTCAATTCAAAATCGCTTTTTATTCAATGTCGCTAAATGTCGAGTGCTCCATTTACGACACCGAATGGTTCACATTTGTAAGCTGGGAGACCAGGATTTGCAACATTATTCTCTCAAAATAGATCCCATTGTGATGGTCCAGAAACATCTCGGCTGCTCGAAGCAGTCCATAAAAGCATCGAAGAAGGGGATCGAAATCGTGGGGGTTTTACGGAGACCTTTCGGGCAATTCGAACCGTCTATTTTACGCCAAATACTTCCCGCTTACCTACATCCTCATGTTGAATATGCAATTCAAACATGGCACCCATGGCTAAATCTGGATAGTACGACCTTGGAGATTCCACAATGTCGGGTGACCAAAAATGTCAATGGGCTGCGCCACTTGTCCTACGAGCAGCGCCTCAGAACGCTTGGCATTTTCAGTGGACGTTATCGGTGTTTGCGTGGTAACCTAACCATGGCTTACCAAAGATTAAACAACACTAATCACCCTTGCGATCAACTGTTGTAGCCGAGTCACAACAAGTAACTGAGAGGTCATCACCTCAAACTGGCAGAACAATACAGTCGGTAGGATTGTCGAAGGAACTTCTTCTCGCTACGTGTTTGCCACACGTGAAATTCCCTCTCAGAAGCTGTTATTTCAGCCCCCACGTTAGTTGTGTTCAAAGCACGTGTCGATAGTGCACCGGGCATACTACACCATTTCAGGTAATCCAAACGACCCATACAAGCACCAGGAAAGCAAAAACAAACCAACCCAACTCCACTCTTTGCCAGAAAACCACAGACAATAAGCTTGGATATTACGAAAAAATCAAGTGTGAACTGCTCAGATAGGAACGCTGTGGTCGGCAAGTTCGCAATTTGCGGATTTTCACAATTTATATTGCTATTTTTGCCTACATTTAGCTCACTCCTAATCGATCATCCAGCGGAACAAGTCAAGATACAGTTTTTCTCCGCAATACACTATCGCCTAGTTAACATTAACTGAAGGATGTCCAAGAGTGGTAGACAGTTCTTCTGCTCCACTTCGCAGATGGCCCGCAGGTTGGTATGTGCACTGTTAAGTCTCTGCGCCGACTTGACAACCAGTCGCTAAGACGAACAAAAGACAAATATGTCATCTACATAACGCATATATTATGGTAACTGGGACATTCCTGTCGATGTGCCTCTTTCTATCATCAGCAAGAAATCGGCGAGTACAGGGCCTGGTGGACTACCTATTGCCATCCCATCGATTTGATGGTATGGCGTGTTCTGAAAATGGAAGTCAACATTTTCTTTACACAAAAACTAGGATTCCTTTGGAAATTCGAATGAAATTGTTGACGAATAACTGGATTACTCAGCTAGTTCACATACGTAATCAATCTTTTTTTGTAATGGGACGTCGGTGAACATAGAATCGACATCCAAGGAACACATGACTTTATTGGTCAAGTTAACGTCATCTAAGTCATAGATAAGTCGAAAGAAATTTTTAAGACTATAGGGGTTGAACAGTTGTCACAGCTGCGAGAGTATCTTCACTGGCCAGCGAGCCAGCTTTTGCTGCGGCATATGTGTCATTGATAGAACCGGCCTAAGTGGCACTCCACTCTTGTTCGTCTTCGGTGACACACACAGCTGCGGGGTAATGCTGCCACTTGGTTTCAAACAATTATAGGTGTCACTATCACTCCCGTGATGAAGAAGAAACGTTTCAAGGTTGGCAGCTATGCGGGCTTCAACGTCGCCTACGTACCCCATGGCCTTAAGTCTTACCAATTTATCGTGTCGTTGAGTATGCTACCCATTTTCTGAGCGGACTCCGCGTTTTTCATGACCATCACTCCAGAGCTCTTATCCGGTTTCATCACAACTAGGTTCTTAGTACGTACTTCAAGCAGCGCCTGATGATGTCGGCTTGTAAGTGTGCGTTTTTAGTCACCGGCACAGTCTAAACTTCATGGAAAATGTCGGCCAATTTGTTTCTAAACCAAGCAACACTCTCAGGACTGGATGGTTGAAGCTCCTTAAATTGATCAAAAAGTTCTCAAACTGAACTTCTATGAACAACCCATTCAGTCTTCTAGGAGGATTTTCGTAATCAAGCCCATATGACAATGCTTCTAACCGCAATGCGTAAAGTTGTGTCTAATAAATTTACCACCTAATTAGTAGAATTGCGAACAATCGTCTGCTCATCATGGCTTTTCTTAAGCAAATTCCCCGACCTAGCATTCCGATTTCGCCTTGTACGGTCCGGTGGATTTGCAAAAGTTAGCGAGGAAATTAAGAAAACACAAAGATAGCTCCTCAACCACATGTAGTAGGCGTGCGCGAGTTTCCAGTAAAATCACATGTTTATACTCGACTGTCTCCAAGTGAGCGGATGCTACGCGTCTGAGGTTAGCCACAGATGGCTTGAGTTTAATTTTATGCGACAATGTGAGAACTGAGCTGCGGTATCTCCGCAGAATACAATCCGTAAGAAAGCATATTTCCACACATTTATAAGCTTCGAGGTGACACAATCATGGAACGTTACTGCTCATTCATGGTGATTTACATTCCCTTGAGTCATGGTGCTGCACATGTGTGGTAAACAGCTCAGCTAAGAAATCAAGTAGCATGTCTTACGGCTGCTGCATCTCCGAAGGATCTATCATCCTAAACAATGAACGCGTCCCTATACAGCTGTCCACTCGAGATCTTAGAATTAGGTACTCATCTACCTTCAATTTCTCCGAAGAAGCCCAATACCTAATAGCCCGTGCCAGACAATCTGTGTTGAACATAACCAACAAGATCCACACAACCCATGCTACAGTTAGATTTTACAAGTTACTCATCCGCCCTATCCTCGAATGCTGCAGCATAATTTATGGAAATGTGAGAAGGAGTGACAGAACTACTGTGGAGCACTTGCAGGAGTCGTTCACTAAACATCTTATTGGTAAGCATTCTGCTGTAAGTTATCGAGAAGATTGCAATGGAATTCTACTCGAACCAGTTTGGATGCAACTAATGAAGTACAACTTATTGCTGCTTTTTACCCACTTACGCAAAAGGGCCTATTCCGATTTGCCTGCGCTCAACTTACAACACAGCTCAACTCGACAGCTTGGCAATAAATATTTTATGCTGAATATACCAAAGGTTAAAAACAAACATTTGCTCTAATTTCCTCCTAGTCACGTAGGGATCTCAGTGGAAAAACTACCAATCGCACTCAGGTCATATGATAATGTGACAAAATGTGGAAGCGAACTCTACAAGTACCTTGTTCTGAATATCACTATATATATATATATATAGTAGTATATATGCACATTATTCACATGAGAAAACCCCTCGGCCGAGAGGAGCCCAAAAGCATAAACACCAGTGTTTCCAAAAGTAGGCTTCCTCCGCAATCATCCACCAATGCGTAACTACATGAAACACATGCCTCGATATTCCACCTAAACATATTATCCATGCGTGTGGAAATTGTTCTGTGCCACTACGGACACAGTTCCTTGCATTCAGAGAAATATACGTCTCAATATTATTATTACTATTATTATTATATTTGCGCCGAGCTAACGCCGAATACTTATAAATACTTTGGTAGATTCCATAGTGGATTGCGTTTCGTGACAATGAAAGCATGTAGTAATCAGGAGGTAGAAAGGGAATGTTTTTGTTTGAATGTACTGACCACTAACGAGGTGTATATAGGCTCAATCATCTTCACGCCAGGTAGTTAATGTGTGTAATAATGTTCTTCTGAAAATAGGGAAGGTCGAATCCAATTATTCACACCACATAGAAAATGCTTCCAGCATATCTATATTTCCGAGAAGATCAGTAGAGGTATCAGACTGCCAATCCTCCATGAAGTGCCAAGTGCATTTTCCGTGCGTTTTGATGAATTGGGGCCTCGACCATCCGTGTAGCATGATCATTAGATCGTTCCGGTGAGTGAGGACAAGCAAACGACGTCTATTGACCTTCTTTTGCAGAGATCGGGAAACGGATAAAGTAAAAACTAAAAACAAGCAAGAAAGCATTCATACGCAGATTAAAAGAGCTAATGTGATGGTGCCGGTATTGATACCGAACCAAATTTGTATACATCAGCGGAAACTGTTGCAAAAGTGACTCGGTCTTTAGTGAACTTCGGTTTCCGTTTGTCAATCGGAAATGTAGGCCTTGAAGAGTTTGCATCTGTCGATGAGCTGGACGGAAAATAAACTACGTTTAGTTGAGTTGAAAAACCTATTGATTGATCAAAAGTCCGTGTAAGCGAATATATGTTTTCGGTAATTCCTCATCAGGCTTTTACAAATACATGAGAATCAAAATTTGGATGCAGACCCAACGGGTCGTCAGTCAGCATCTTGCGGATACGGGACACACCACCAAGTCGGCTTGTTTGTTCAAAGTAACCTATCAACCCCAGAAAATCGATCAGAGTATTTCTGAAAGCGGATATTAGACGCCGCAGAAGCCATCACCATCCGGTTGTACAAACCAGCGCTGTCCACGCAGAAAAGATTCACTCACGCTTTTGGTCTACCTTGGCCAGGACGAACTGCAGTTGACCTGTGCGAGCGGACAACTACAACTGGAACCTCACTGACGGTTTGTCATAGCATATTAGAATCAATTTGGCTGACTGACTACGCGTTGGGTCTGTGTACAAGTTTTGATTCTCATGTAATTGTAAAGTCTGATGAGAAAATAAGTGCAATGGGGCAGTGCATGCTTCGATTATTCGTGTTGGATAGTCGGTTTTGGGTTCCAACAGTTCTGGTACTGATAACATGAGAACGCCTGGTCCTTGAAACTGTCGCATTTTGAGACAACTTTTGCAATAAACGGAAGTACAGTTTCGGTGTTTGGAATGTCGTACTTGGTGATCATCCTAATATACATTTTACGAAGGGAATAGTTGTACACTCAGGACAGAACCAAAGTGAGCCCGGCATATTGTTATGGTTCCACGCCTCGGTTAGAGACACAGTGGCATATGTTGGACGGTAATGACTGGTACATTGAGAACATGTCAGTTCTACACTTAAAAATAATAATAATAATAATAATAATAATAATAATAATAATAATAATAACGTTTATTATAGACCTTGCTGCCTTAGCACAGACATTAGCGCCACAGAAGACTTCTTTTCGGGTTACAGCAATCATGAGCACTGTGGTCAAACAGACGCTGCCTGGTTTGCGGGGCGAAGGCGTCTAGCTGTTTCGTAACGTCTACCGGTTAATCGTCAGGTCCACGTGATGGGACTAGCGCGTAACATATTGCATACGTTTGTCCGTCATACGATAGCGCGCAAGGCAGTTCTTTTCGGCCAGTGCTACTCGGCACAATTTGACACCTGCTTTGGCCTGGGAGCATAAATTCTTCAAGACACGAAGGTGATTCATGGATCAGCTGAATAAATAAATAAATAAATGGTACATTCCTCGGCGATGCGAGGTGCAGTCCAACTAGGTGGTCTGATCAATGTCACTGGTTCGTCCTTTCAAATTCCGCGCGTTTTTCTTGAATGGCTTCACCATACATAAGCCAAGGTGTTGTACCATCTGAAAAATTGCTTTGCAAAACACATGTTGTTCCGTTCCTCAGCGGCAGGAAGCAACATTGGTGCAATCTATCATCGGCTTGGATCACACAAGAAATGTTGGCAGTACTATCTCTTAGAATGAATTACCGATTAATTCAGAAGGAAATCGATAAACCCACTGCACAGGTTGACTCGAAATATGCTTAGCATGAGCTTAGCCAAGTTTCACAAAGATCTACGGACGATGTAGCTCGTTTACTGCGGTGGTAAATGTCCGTTTCGGCCAACGGATGCAGAACGACTAGGTAAGGAGTCAACTGTATTCGTTAACTCACTGCTCGCTTATCAGCTACCCGAAGGTTCGATTATATTTCCTCCACGCACCCAGCTCAACCGAAATCAACACCGAATCTCTTCAATGGATCATGGTGTACAGTATAAGTATCAGTTTGTTTTGGCAGGAGCAGATGTTGATTGCTGACAAATTTCGTTTTTGATGCCTAGAGATCTACTGGGTAGTTTCTTGCAACATAAGTGTACACGTCCAATCAGTATTTATATGTGCTGATGAGCCAGTAGTATTACATGCAGGCAGAATACAAGGCTATCAGCAACATCGGACATACGACTAGACGTTTTTCGAGGCGGATAGCGAAACACTGCCCGGTGTCATTGCGACACGACATGGTCAAGAAAGTCCACAGCTCAATTTTGGTATATCTGATCAAAGGTGGTCATCATATCCAAACTAAGGACTGCTTTGGAGCACTCCATATTGCGCCGAAAGGACTCATAAAGCTTATGATAACCAATGTGGAAGTCATCGTGATCAACAGGCTGCAGCCGGAATTATGCAAACAGCAAATGGTTATGCAAAGTGTGATTTTCCCATGGCAATAGATCTGGCAGCTGACTGTTGGCTCATCGATCTATGGCTGTGTGTTCAAAATTGGGTGCTGACCGCGGCACATCAGAAACTCGACACGACATAACTATGCTACGCTAGCGCTCCTATATTACCTCACCGATTATGTAATTCATAATTGTAATTGCCTAACGAGAATTGTCGAAAAGAACTTTCTTCGCAACTGTCTTTCGATAAAGAAGTGGTGAATGATGTTCTAACAAAAGGATGAAAGAACTAGTATTGTTCTCATGGAGGACTTGATCGATTCGCAAAAATGGAAACCCATCTGAGAGACGGACGCAATTTTCAGCTTGACAGGTTACCGACGACAATACGGTAAGAGAGAAGCAAAGCATAAAGCTACTAAAAATTCTGCTTCACGGTTTAAGTACAGCTGTCACCAGGTGCCGTAATAATTGCTGTGGAAATGACACTCAGCCACCTTTGTTGACGAACCCGAATTCATGGCTCTCAGTATAAGTTTCGTAGTACATGATGGTTCTTCATTTACCAACTATTTGACCCTAGGCCAGTGAAATTCTATTTTTGATTTCTTGAGCCTTGGTGGGTTATTGTGAAGCGGCGAGCGTGCTAGCTTGGAAGCACTGCCCCGTTATACATATATCCTAAGTGCGATAACAGGCAGTTCCGTGGTGCGCATTTCTGTTATCCATTGAGCCACAATGAGCGGCAGATGCAGCTGAAATCACAGCTACGTATACCCGAGAGCTCAGTGGTGTGAGGTTAAACAACGTCCAAGCGCCATACTCAAAATTTAGCCATGAGGGGACTGTCCACTGGCGTATAGCACGACTTTCGCTGAGGACAGTGGCAGAGAAAATCAGAGGTCCACTGTTATGTTTCTGCCCGGCTCAAACTATGCGGACTCCGAGTTCTCGCGTCGAACCGATGGATGCTTAACAACTCCTCATTGATACGGTGCTCGAGACAGACTCAATATCCATATACATCCATTGTAGCACAGAAAGCAGCTACAAGCTCCTCCAAAAAGAAAACTTCTCTGATCTATATTTACGTGTATGCCTGAAGCTGATGAAAATTATATATATTTATATTTGCAACAGTCTAGGAATAGACATACAGCAATCAGAAACCATGAGACACAAAAGAAGGTACAGAAATAACAAAAGAAAACACAAAACAACACATTAAAGTCCATGGTTTCGTCCAAGGGCGAGATACTACCCGGTTGCTCAAGCCGAAGTAGGGTGTTAACTTAGGGGACACCACCTCGAGCCTTTGGCTGAATAGCCTGCTCGCAAGGCAGCGGAGCGAATTCAGGAAATCGCGCCCATTGGGAGCCGGTGACTGATTGCTCAGTTCATACGCCTTTCGTTTGTTCCTTTGTCAAACAGGGGCCCAATGCTCCCCAGAATTACAGCATAAATTTGCTGGAATACAATGCTTCGCCAGGATGAAGCAAGGGGCAGTGACTTTAGTTAGTGACGAGTCACATCTGCCACTACACAGTGTTGTTAAACGGACATATGTGGCTTTTTATAGCGAGAACGCTTGTTAAGCGAAAACACACCACGTCTTGAAACACTATCGCCGAACCATTTGTTGGAACGGGAAAATCCCGAACCATCCAGCTGGCACCACGAGGAGGTTGTTCGGCAAGCCAGGAAAATTAGATCAAAGATAAACCGTTACGCGACCGGAAACAGTGGGACTCCAGGTGCGAATTAGCCTGAGGTCTGGCCAAACCAACCGGTATATTACTGTAAACAACAACACAAATTAACGTTTTAATCAAGAAGTGACGCAGAAATTGTTCTCCAGTCATCCACTCGCCTCCTAACTACAGTGTTTGTTGGAACAAACGCCAAAAACGCAGACAAATACCGGATGACTACCGTAAACGAAGAACGCAAAATCTATCCTTGCCCATGACGCCTCAGAGCTTCGGACTTCAAACAAGGTAGAGGCTCAAGTATATGAATGAAACTAACGGCGTCCCACTCGTGAAGTTCTCATGCTCTCTCTCTCAAAAATGTACTCGCCAATTTGACCACAAGATTACCATTCCCACGTGGATACATAGGGTGTGGTTCACGGGTGATGAAAGTGACATTGCAACCCAAACACGGCCTAAGATTTGAAGTGTGGCGCAAAACGCGCAAAAACTGCTATCCAAAATGCGGATTTTGAGCTGTTCTCCGAGCTTAATGAGTATTGTGCAGACATTTCGTTGCCTGACAAGACAACATCATCAGTGCGGCTGCAGGGGCCTGATTCGCAGTGTCTTGTAAGCGACATCGATGTCCAAGTGCTTATTGATCGAGTTCCGTTTCGTATGCCAGGCTTCAAAGAACTCACGTGCTTGCCGGCTTTTAGTCCTCTGAGGATGCTAGCGTGCTTCAGGTCAAATTGATGGTTTTCGGCATCCATATGAACTGACATCAGGGTGTGCAGATCGTGGCGACGAATGGCTAGGCTGTGCCCATGTAGGCATGTACTAAGCTTTCTTCCAGTCTGGCCCACGTAGTATTTGTTGCAGTTCTGACAGCAGATCTTATAAACCACACCAGTTTCTCCCTCTTTGTTAAGTTTCTCTTTCACTTTGAGGAGTTTATTGAGAATTGTTTCCGTTGGCTGGTATGCAACTTTGACTCCAAAAGGCAATAAAAGGATCGCTGTAATTTCAGAAATTTCGTTGATATAGGGAAGAGTGGCTCCCCTTTCAACTGCTGCATTTGCCAAAGTGTGTTGAGTAGCCTTTTGTGGTGCTAGGCATCATCATCATCATACAGGTTAGCTACAGGTGGTAAACACCTCAGCTATTGTGCCGCAATGCAAAAGACAAGAAGAAAAAGAAAACAGAAGCACGCCGACTGAGTCTCCAATAACGGATGGACATCGTTCCAGAGATCTAACAGTCGGCTATGGTGCCACAAAAAGGGAGCTATACTATGCCTAACGAATTAACTCGTGATTGGAGGAGGATGGACAAAGAAACTCATGGCACAAACGCCATTGGCGCCGGCTCTGCGCCATATCAGCAAGTCTGTCCAACCAAACGTGTTCATTGTCCTTACGATCCCAGCCAAGCAGTCGGGATGCACCAACCGACACCAACTTCGAAGTAAGGATTTTCCTTTCTCTCGAGTAACTCATCGCTTGAACTCCCCTCCTCCTCTTCCAACTGCACCTCCAGCACGCAAACAATCACGTCGCGCGAGTCGGTGTGCTGGCATGAGTAACACGTAGCCCAGCCATCGGAGCCTGGTGCGTGATATAATGGTGCTGAGCGGTTCACTAGCTCTTCCTGTACCAAATACGAGGCGCCGAACACGTTCATTGCTCACGTGATGCTCCCACGAGACATGAGCAAAGCTGCGAAGGCAGCGATGATCGAACTTGGCTAGCCTCTTTATGTTGGTCAATCTGATGGACCAGGTTTCACAACCCTATAAGAGGGTTGTACGGACGGCTGCGTTGTAAACTTTGCCATTTAGGGCGAGAGTGATGACGCGTCTGCACCACAGGTGGTGGAGGTTGGTAAAAGCACCTCGAGCTTTGGTTATAGGGTTCGTAATCTCAGCTTCGATCCCACGGGCGCTCCTGAACCACTTCTATCTGATCACCACCAAGGGTCAGCGCAGGGTTGGGTCCCTGCCAATCTTGGAGAAGTACTTTGCATTTCGATGGAGCAAGCATAGCCCAAAACGATTGACAGCCAGTGTTAATTGGTCCAGTGCAGCCAGGCACGTTTGGGCGCTGCCACATATGAGGGCAATGTCGTCCGCATCCTTCAAGTCAAGAATTCGCTCATCAGGAAATAGCTTTACACCTTCTAGGTCGTGTCCAGCGAACGCGGTTTCCATGAGTTCATCAATAGCGAAGTTGAACAGGAAAGGTGACAGCAGGCAAGCTTGTCTCACACTGCTGGAGATATTGAAGGGAGGCGACAGCTTGCCATAAACCCTTACTCTGCCCGAAGTATGCGCGTACAGTGCTTTGATAATGTTTACATATTTATCGGGCACACCTTTTTTCAGCAGAGTCCCAAAGGGCACATCGATCTACCGAATCGAAGATACCTTTGATGTCGAGAAACACGACAACGGTGGGTCGCCAATAAACATGATGGTGCTCCAACAATTGATGCAAAGTGAAGATGTGGTCGATGCAGCCTCGCTTTCGACGAAACCCGGCTTGCTCTTCGCGGATATGGCCTTCACGAGCGCCAGTCAGTCTGTGGAGAATGACAGACGCAAGCAATTTAGAAGCTATTGTGATCAGACTGATCCCTTTATAGTTTTCGCATTCCGAACGGGAGCCTCCCTTGAATATTGGGACTATGACGGAGCGGCTCCAGTCTGTCCGGACAGTTTCCTGTTCCCAAAGTTCCATTAGCAACTCGTGTAAGTTATCCACAAGAGCAGGTCCCCCGAATTTGTAGAGATCTGAGGGAATTGTATCTGCACCAGCGGCCTTATGCAATTTCAACAGTCTGATCTCATGTTCGACTTCTGCGCGTGAGGGCGGATCCAAGGAGACGGCCCATGGAGAAGGGCACTCAATGCCCGAAAGAGAAAGCGATAACTCAGAGTGGTTAAACTGCCTTGCAAAATGTTCGGCCCAACGCTCCAACCGTTCTGATAAGCTGTGGATCGACTGTCTACTCTCGTCGCGTATTGCCTCGTTAACACCAGGTGTCCTGCTACCTATTTTCCGTATCAGACAGAATAACTTACGATGATTACGAACAGTAGCGGCCGTTTCCATTTCCGACGCACCATGAGACCACCAGGCTTCGCGGTCTTTCTTCAGGCTAGCACGCAGTTTTGCGTATTCGCTTCCAGCAAGAATATGTCGGCGAGCATCCATAAGTTCCAGAGACTTTGTAGAGACCCTATGTCTAGGTTGGAAATTTGATTTGCCGCATGAAGACATGCCTGCTGATATTAACGTTTGACGAATATGCGACCAGTGATCTCTGTCGGTGTTCAGTGGACGCTTAATCAGACCAGACGCCAGCGCAGTTTGACACGCATTCAGAACACCTGGCTTCGCCAGTTGGCTTGTGTCAATGTGCTCAGAGCGACGTTGCGGAAGTCCGCCGAAACGCGCCCATTGGTCGGCACACACGAAAGCGTGATCGGAGTCCAAGCTAGTGCTCCAAATTGAGCGAGAGCTTTGGACACAGCCTAATCGCGATGTGATCAATTTGCGTAACTCTTATGTGACAATGGCTTTGACAGATGACCGCTTGTTAGACTGTGAACGTGCTAAGGATACAGTTGTCTTTGGGACTTTTCGACTGAATAATTTCTACTTAGAAAACGTTTTATGTAACCACAACTGCGGAGATCTGCGAAGACTATTAAATAAGCTATACTGTGAAAGATCTAGTAAGCATCTTGGTTTTATAGAGGTTGAGAAACGCAGTTCTTACTTCTTTTCTTCCCCCCAGGAAGCATTCTTCTCCACCTCATTTGCTTTGCATTCGTTCTCTAGCTCTGGCTCAAAAATTACATTCTAACATGTTGCGGTATTCCGAGAATTCAGGGAATTGTATCCATATAAAGCTAGTAGACTCGTTGCTGCTTCATCAGTGTATCGATGATTTCAGGGCGCATTTGACAGATCGATTTAATCGGTGCTTACGTGGTAGAATTATTCCCTACATTTGGAGGCTTGTCAGAAAAATGCACTTGCCAAAAAAGTGATCCATGGAATTCAATCCGATCGTCTGTACATTCGTCATGCTGAAAGTTTTCGGGCGACCACTTGTGCCTTGGATCTAAACAAGCACACCGGTTGTGGATGTATTTCGGTTTGCGTACAGATCCCTGACGTTGGATGCCGTAGCACACTGTTCAATCGATAACATCTGCACTGGATGCGTAATGCTTCTGGATTTGGCTGAAAACTTTGATGCCTATCGATCTGGTGGTTAAAATCAACTAGATGTGCGAACACGACGCACATCTAGTTGATTTTAACCACCAGATCGATAGGCATCCAAGTTTTAAGCCAATTTACCACGTATCTGGATGCGACACACGAGCGGTAAGATTTCGCTTCTGGAATTGTCGAGGGGTCAGGCCTGCTTAATCAGCTGTCTGCAAATAATGTTCAAGCAGCGGTGTGTAGCCTGATGAGCAACTAGTTTGTAAATCGTTCTCATTCCACTGGTGGCGTTTTACCAAGATCAGTCCTCCCCCCTTCTATTTTCTTTATACATCTAAACGCTCCCAATTTTATTGGATGTACCTACGCTGATGACATAGTTCTAGACAGCACTGTCCCAACTGCTCTCCAAAACGGGTTGGATGATCATCAGTGGTCATCTTCCTGGTTTATCTTTTCCCAACGCTTTTAAATGCCTGTTATGGAACTTTCTCTTTTCACCGCACTGACAAACGTCTTCCTTTGGCAAATACTTCTCATCCTGTGGTGGTGAACGACCACAACATACCCAAATGACCCATTGTTAAGTATCTTGGTGTATATTTATCACATAATCTATCAGGTACTATACGAGTTAACGAAACGTTCCGCAAGGTGGGAACTTATTATTTAATGCTCTGAGACTCAAAATGTTTGCAGCTCGTTGCTCTTTAATTTATAAACTCGTGAGTGCCTGTGTTCTTCCTTAATGTCGGAGCTATCATTTTTGCTCGTATTTTACAAATATACGGCACATTGATTGTGCGTTCCATTAAGCTCGTCTCCAGGTGTAATGGGTTGCCCAGAGAGTCGCTGGTTGGTCCTATTGTTACTAAGGGTTTTGACTTGCGTGACAACTTTTCATTAAAGGTATTTTTATGATCCTTTTCACACCCCCCCAAAAAAAGATTATTTGTTCAAAGCTCTTGCCTGTTCCTCCAGCCTCTCTACCTTTGTGGTTTTGTTTTCGCGCACACAATCATATCACTATTCTATCTGAATGTAGTTAACACTTTGTGACGTGATGTGCATGCAAATTTTAGCATTTTGACTGCAATTCCCGATCAATGTAATTCGCAATGCCAGTGGAGAACGCTAAAAATGTTTCAAGTCGGGTGCATAAAGCCTATTTTGATTTGACTAGATGCAGATTGCTGGTCGATTTGGCAGATAGTTTTTACCCGTGAATTTTTGAAGTACTTCTCGCTATCACAAAAGCCAATCCTACTGATGGGTAGTCAAACACCGAAGAGGTTACCACACGCATTGGTAAAGTTTGTGCAGCTATTAAAAATCTCGGTCATTGATGAACCTCGAATGATATGCGCTAGTCGATTAACTAGGGGATTGCACCGCTGCAACGCGAAAAGCGTTATTGTATGCATCCGAGGTGGACACGACGCATCGGGGAGATTGACAAGCTGGCCGCATTCGTTCACCGATGCCTGCGAAGTATTGCTCATAGTTGGTAGGAGCTCCGAAATGGCCCTAGTGAAGCCCATCACTACGCCCGGTGCCGCCCTGGAGTGTCTGTTGGACTTGAGTTGCTTCGGCTGGCTAGGCAAGGCAAACTGCACGCCCGCAAGACGACAGGATTGAAGTGCATAATTTACGGAGCGTGCACTGAGTTGGAGGAAATCCCGTTGTGGCCAGTCAATGAAGCAGTGAATATATATATGGTTGGCGGCATCCGGTTTCGGATTTGCCTGTCACTGTGGCAAACCACAGGACGCCTGCGCCTACAGAGGGACCATAGATGGCTTGCGCTGCACCACCCACAGCTCCAACCACACCCCATATCCAGTGTAAACCCGAAGGAATAAGACCGGGAGGCATGCGGATGGGAACCACGTTTCATCAACGGAGCCGGCCCACACTCCTTCACAGGCAAACACAAGCACACTGTATTTGGGGAATCAAGCGCACACAAGGCGGTGGCTGGACCGTAGTCCGCTCCACACTGAGTGCATGGAACCACTCTTTGATCCTAACACGGCCACAAGGACCGTGCACCCTGTCCCCTCCAGCAACGACCAACTGTCTCCTGGAGCCAGTATGGACGAGGTAGTGGGTAATAGACAGGTAGGCAACTTGTCAACATGCACATCAAGCGCATCCACACCGGGGATATCAAACAACAGCCAAACACTTGAAAGAGAGAGAGAAAGAAAAGAAAAAGAGAAAAACTCGATTAATGCATAAGGAAACGGTGATATAAACCTTAAGTAAATAGCATATGTAATAAGTTGTTTACAAACAAATCCTAGCTAAGTGCACGAGGTCAGGAAATATAGTTCACGGAATGCCACGAACACAAATATGCTACGGAAATCGAATACAATTGGCTTAGGCGAGGTGTGCAAGTTAATGGAATAGAGTACTGGTAGACATTTATATGAGAAAGAAAAGCATTAAGGCACAAACTGTAAACCCACCACCTGAAATAAAGAGACTTAGCATGCAAGCACGCGGTTAGTAAATCGAATTCAGCGTGCCTACAAACGCTGCGCCGGTGCTGCCTACGTTCACTGCTGGACCCGTCGGCGCTTCGGCAGTGGTCCCGAGTGACCTCTCTCATAGCTCACTAGGCCTGCCTGACTAAGGCACTCGCGACCGCATGTTCTACAGCACCATGCGCTCGATGTCGATGGAGTACAATTCATCGGTGCTTGCCGCTTCCGCAATTGCCGCTTCTTCTCTGCATGCATGAGGGCTTTCTCCCGCACTTCAGCAACTGCCTTCGTGATTAGATCGCGCCATGAACCACGATCAACCACCTTCGATTCCCATGATCTGCAATCAAGATTAGAACGTGTGAGGCTCACTTTAATCATGTCCTGGTAACGTAACTTTGGTTTCCCCACGTGCCGCTTCCCTATACTCAGCTGACCGTATAAAAGTTGTTTCGGTATCCGCGTCAAATCCATACGGCTCACATGACCGAGCCATCTCAGGTGTCTCAGTAAAAGTATGCAGTCCACTGCATACATCCCACTTCGGCGCAACACTTCCGTGTCTGCAACCCTGGCGCCCCAACCGATCCGCAAGATTCGTCGCAGACACTGCTGATGGAACCGCTCGAGATATCGCACATCCCGACGGTACATCGTCCACGTTTCACTGCCGTATAGAAGAACGGACAGTACCATGGATTTGTACACCATCAGCTCCGTGCCAATGGTAAGCTGATGGTTGTTCCACACTCGGTACTCAAGCTTCCCGAATGCCGCTGCCGCCTTCGACACGCGATTACGCAACTCAACGTGTAGCTGTTGATCAGTCGATATCACACTCCCAAGGTAGCTGAAGCGGGAGGTGGTTTCCAATACTTCAGCACCAATGCTGATTCGCGGCAATATTGAAGATTGCACCTCCGGTGAAGGCTGAAAGAGACAGACGGTGAGCCCGAATTTGACCGCTGTCGAAGCCAGAACACTAGTCATGTGCTGCAACTCATCCGCGCTGTGTGAAAACAACGCACAGTCGTCAGCAAACAGCAACATACGGATAGTTGTCTCACAGACTAGAGTTCTCGCACCGAAACGACGGATGTTCAGCAACCCACCATCAACACGGTGCTCCACACGAACACCGTAAGCACAAGCGGCATCAAAAGCACAAGACAACATTGCATGAGGATATATGTTAAACAGGGCAGGAGCTAAGACACAGCCTTGCTTCACACCAGAGACAACTGCAAAGTCATCCGAGGTCTCTCCACTCAGCTGCACCCTCGCTCGCATACCACTGTGCAAACATTCAATTAAACTTACAAACTTAGCCGGCAACCAAACTTACCCAACACCAGCCACAATGCCTCGCGGTTCACCGTATCAAATGCTTTGGTGAAATCAACAAAAAGCGAGTACAATGGCTGGTGTCGTTCTCTGCACTTCTCTTGCAACTGACGAGCCGCAAACACCATATCTATAGTGCTGCGACCCGAACGGAATCCACATTGCTCTTCCGCCACGTTAGGTTCCACAACCTGACTCACGAGGCGATTGAGCAGGATTCGGGCAATCACCTTGCCCACACAACTCAGCAAGTTGATGCCACGATAATTCGTGCAACATTGCTTGCTACCTTTACCCTTGTACAGTGGTAGCACAAGGGCATCCTTCAGCTCAGAAGGCACCTCCTCCTCAATCCACACGCGTTGCACCAAGTGGTGCAGCGCAGTCAACAACGCGGGTCCACCGCGTTTCAATACTTCAGGTGGGATCCCGTCGGCTCCGGCACACTTGCCGTTTCGCAGCTGAGCAAGTGCTCTCTGCGTCTCATCCCGTGTCGGCGTATCCGCCAGATCCGCCTTCACATCGTGCTGCTTCAGGCCGTTCAATGTAGGCCAGTCGATCTCTGAACGGTTGTTCAAGAGACAGTCAAAGTGTTTCCGCCAGATCTGCATTATGTCTGCAGTCTGGGTGCAGGTAGCGCCTGAACTACCATCGATCAGTGTCCTCAGCGGCTCCAATCTCGGTCCATACACCGCCTTCAAGGAGTCAAAGAATTCCTTGTGTTGGCGGCGTTCGGCGTAGCATTCCATCTGCTTCGCCTTCTCCGTCCACCATGCATTTTTTATGCGACGGAGCTCTCGGGTCAGTCGCCGTCGAAGTTTGCGAAACTGACTACTCTTCCCCAAGTCACTGGGGTCTGCCACATGTGCAGCAAATGCTGCATTCTTCTCTGACACCAATGCGCCAATCGTCACATTGTTGTCATCAAACCAATCAGGCCGCTTACAGTTTGAGCGCCCGATGGTCTCCTCGGCAGCAGCTGTCACCTGGTCGCGAATGTGGTGCCACAGGTCGCCCACTGTGGCTATGCATTCCACATCACCACACAGGCGTGCAGCCATCGCCTTCTCCATCTCAGTATGTTTCGCCACAGTACCGAGGGAGAGAATGTTAAATTTACGCCGATTCACGGCGGGAGTGCAATACATTGATTTACGAAAATATATGTACAGTTTGGTCCGAACCAACTTGTGATCAGTGCCACACTCAGCTCCACGCAGTACACGTGTCATGCGCACTTCACGCATATCACGCTGACGTACGATGACATAGTCGAGCAGGTGAGCGTGACCACTCCGTGGATGCGTCCAAGTTGCTATATCACTCGCACTCAGTGCAAACCGAGTGATCGTGATCGTCAGGCCGTGAGTGGCACACAGTGAGAGCAGCCTGTCACCGTTCGCATTCGCTGAACCAATGCCATGCGCACCGATAACATCTGTCCACGCTGATGCATCACGCCCAACGCGCGCGTTGAAATCACCCAGCAGAAATAGTCGGTCGCTCCTCGGAACAGACCGTATCACGGAGGATAGCTCAGTGTAGAACTGATCACGCGTGTCATCAGGATAACACATGGTCGGACCGTACGTGCTTATAAAAGTAGCAAACTTACCTCTTCCGAGTCGTAGGCGAACAGTCATCAGTCGCGCGCTGATGCCCGTTGGTTCACCCACCAGCTGGCCATGGAGGCGATCGGATATTGCAAATCCGACCCCATGTTCACGTGGTGCTGAGGCGGCGTTGCCCACCCAGTAGAATGTGTAGCCAGCACCTGCTTCATGTAACTTACCTTGCTCAGCGAGCCGAGTTTCACTGAGCGCCGCAATATCGATGTGGTAGCGCGCCAGCTCCATTGCGACGAATGCAGTGCGTCGCTCCGGGCGCTCGCTCGAGTTCCGGTCCAGTAGTGTGCGCACGTTCCAGCACCCGATGTTGAGTGCTTTGCGCGCAGGCATACGATTGCATTGGTGGGCAATCGCACGCGAGGTGGTCGTTGTGCTTCGGAGGTTTGCTTGAGGGACTCCACCCGGAGCCTTTGGCTCAATAGCCTGACCCACAAGGCAGTGGGTGGTTTGGAGGTTTGCTTGAGGGACTCCACCCGGAGCCTTTGGCTCAATAGCCTGACCCACAAGGCAGTGGGTGGTTTGGAGGTTTGCTTGAGGGACTCCACCCGGAGCCTTTGGCTCAATAGCCTGACCCACAAGGCAGTGGGTGGTTTGGAGGTTTGCTTGAGGGACTCCGCCCGGAGCCTTTGGCTCAAGAGCCTGACCCACAAGGCAGTGGAGAGCAGATCCAGCTCGGGAATGTGATTGCAGAGACAGATTGGGATCTGCTTGACGGCCGTCACACGCAGCCTTTGAGGTTCTGGAACAATTATCATATGTTTTGCGACCGTAGTAGGATACACACCTGCGACCACGGCCAGACGCAGGTGGGCTTTTGGCGGGTTTGCACCAATTTGACCAGGGGCTGCCTGGCTTGAGGCGGGCAGTAGCAAACCATTGAACACCCGGAGGTGTCCTCCCACCGTCAGAGACAATGCGTGGCACTCGTGCTCTACGCCAATCGAGCTTTGAGAATATCACCCGTAAACCTGTTGTCTCCCATGGCTAGGTTTTACGGGAAGAGGGCCATCGACCACTTCCTAACCTCCGGAGAGGATGGACTAAGATACTGCCAGGGCGCCCAATCCTGACAGGAGAACGACTCGGGTCCTCAGCCAAAGCCTTCGATCAAATGAACACCCGAAAGGCAGCGGGTCTAGCACATGGTCAATTAGCCGACTCATGCGGATTGGTGTCCTGGATCTTAGCAGGGAGAAGGGCGAAACCCAACTCCCACCCAGCGGTCGCCACGAGGAGGCGCCCAGGACATGAGAATATGGCGCAACAGTAGCAGCAGTGGGTAGACCATCTGTCAGGATCTAGCCACCACCAGCCTCAGCGCACCATAGGCTCTCCCGCAGGAATATATATATATATATATATATATATATATATATATAAACATAAGGAAAAACCGTCGGTTCGATTATTGTTGTCATCTTAGATGTGAGTTCCGGGATCTACCACATAGGTAGTTAGATATTCCTCCGGGTATGATACAAGCACGTAGTTAGTAATGCGATTCCATCCATTCCTTCCCCTCTGACGACAGTTCATCGTCTTCTAATTTCACTTCAAGGTCCATTTATGTTGAACCGAATCTTATCTTTCTTTTTTACTCCTCACTTTCTGGGTGGCCAGCATTGAGGCGATTGGATTAACCTCCATCTAGTGCAAGGAGCATAGTGGATCAACCGGAATGAACCGAAGCACTATACCTAGGCTAGGGTGGATAGATGCACTGGATCAGTCCGCAGTGCAAGCAGAGATTGGAGCACAAGTATCAGTGTTGATCAGTTTACTTGCCCCGTTGCCGTTGGAAACATTGACGCCAGCTATCTGGCTCAGCGTGGATGTTTTGATGCTGTTGAGCGTATTCGTCGCTTCCATACTCGGCCGGACAGCTATCATACATCCGGAAAACTCTGTTCTCGGGAGGCGGGGTGGCGGTGGATGTCGGACTGCAAGGATTCTTATTGGAAACCTCCGAAAACGCCGCACCACTATGAAACACAACAATGGCCTAAGCAGAATACACACGACCGCGATTAGTGGTGGCTCGCAAGGGGAGCTCTAGCTCAGGTGGCAAACTTCGTCCTCTGTATGCTCATGGATTGCTTGATAATGGAAGAGGAGCGTTGGTATATCGCAACGAGCAAGCAAATAAGGACATCGACACCGGTGGTTTAGTGTTCATACTTATCGATTTGTGATAGTTAATTCGGATTCAAAAGATTCCGGCGGATGCGCGCTTCTGACGAGTACCAAAAAGATATAACAGCTTGTCAACGGTTTTCCGGATGTATGATAACTATGTAACTGTCTGGCACAGAAGAATCCTCTCGAAATTCTGCACCGGCGCGGACAATGTCACTAGAGCTGGTGCGAACGACTTCCTAAACAGGCATCAGTGCTGTTGTGGAAGTAGGCCACAGAAAGAAAACAGGTCTACGAGAATACCGCCTGTGGATGCAAGCTGTAACATGAGGTATCAAAGTGGGGGTAAGTGTTGTTTCGGGTTAGATTTTGGCCACTTCAAGCAGTGGAACCGTTTGGCTGCAAACACTGCACTGAGGGATAACCATCGTCTTCGTTTCAACCCAATATACAACCGAAGCTGAGATGCGAATCCGGGGATCAGTGGTTTGTCTGTGCAAGTGGACGTTCAAGCCACATCGACGGGGTTTCCACAGCGCTTAGTGATTTATTTTCGTCCTTTACGACTGCCCTGTGTGGGGAAGGTTGGTCACCTAGCGAAATAGTAGAGGAACCGAAACGAGGTTGGATCCTCGCGGTGGCCGGCTGGTCGCGATCGCACGGTGTGTGCTTGTGTGCAGGAAGTGTGCGCTTTTAGCCCGGAACATTGTTTAATGTGTTAAGATGATACATCTGGTTCCCGTGTAATTCTCATTCTTATCACTCATTCCTAATGCCGTCCAGGTTAACTTGTGGCCGCATGGCACTGGCGGGTCGGTGCAAAGTGCCAGTGCTGGTCATAAATGTAGACACATCGGAACACGGTGAAAACAACCCCGTACCATTTTGCAACGTTGAGTGCACTATTAAATTTGGAATTACCGACACACAATGTGAGCATGATTAAGTCACGAATCGGTTTTTAAAAGGAGTTGGTCAAGCATGTTGACACGATACCGTAAGCACCAGCTATCATCGAGACTAGAGTGGAATAGGACTCAAAAATATTATACTTTAAATGTCGCCCAGTCAACACAAAACTTGGATGATGGTGGATTTCGTGTGCTGGATGACTGCCATATTTCTTTCCGCAAGAGATGCTGCCATCTGACAGCTAGGGCCGCAACTGACAAATATTTCCGGTTTGCGTGACTAGGCTGCTCTTTTTATTCCTGTCGTGTGTCATAGAAGAGTCATGCAAAAAAACGTAACACATCCAGACGTAAGATAAATTGTGAGCATTTAACAAAATTGGATTTGTTTCAGTGCAAAAGACAACAACCACTGTAAGATTTTGTTTCCATTAACTTTAAACTGCACCATGAGACCTCGGAGTTAGTTCTCAGTCGGTAAATCTCGCTAGCCAATCAAAAACGGTGCCCTTTCCCATTCGATTGCTGTTCGAAAGTAGGTCCCAGGAAGAGAAAAGAGGAAATGAAAATTGAAAACAAGCAAGTAAATCCGGTGGCCACTGAGGTACTGTGGTGCATGATGCAGAGAACACAGTCCCTTTGTGAAGGTAGCGGTTAACCCACCGTCGTGTTCGAGGTTATTCGCAACAGTGGAACGTAAACTAAGAAAAGGCAGCTATTAGTTCAAAAATTTGCTTGGAAGAGAGTAATCAAAGAAAAGATCTTTCATGTTTGAGTAAGCGCCTCGCATGGGCGTGAAATGGGAGCTAAATTATAACCTTAAGAGAAAACAACTAGTCATCCACCTTTATGGATGGAAACTATGAATTTTCCCAAACTTATATATGTAGTCTTTTCAGTGATAACAGATAAGGGCACCATGAATGATTATCTGTTTGCATCAAGCCAGAAGGTATGCGCCTAATTCGAATGTTCTCCATGAAAATAATCATCCCAGTGGTATACCAGATGTGCACAGTGTTAGACAAACCGGGGCAGTGGGACTTGTGAAATAAGTTGAGCCGATTATTAGCTCTACTGAGATGAGGCTGGGATGTGGATGAGCTGCTAATAGACTAGGGAACAATGTAAGTTATGCGCCCCGATGTGGGTGAAATATCCAGCTAGGACCCATACACGTTAGTAGTAGTAGTAGTATTAAGGGCGAAGATCAGTGAAGGAGATTGCCCGATAGGTCATGGACTGAGATTCAATTAATGATTAACCTCAGTGACGAGCCTATGGTCAAATCAAGAATGAACTAGATATGGTACGACCGAAGTGTTGTAGGCCAGATAGGAGGTATATTTCTGTTTGGGCTTTGTTCTAGTTAAGGAAGAGGATAAACATCGCGAAAGTGCAATATGATGCAGGCAAGTATCATCGCGATTATGCGTGTCGCAAGTGTTTACAGGAATTGACCCCAGTATACATCGCAATGCTAAAGAAAGTGGACTTTGAAAAGTAGAAGCACCGACAGAAGTAGTGTTTCAGGGGGGGGGGTTATAAGCTGCTTTGGAACGCCAGCTTAGTTAACGAGGCAAATCATGCATGAGAAGTATGTGCAGTGGAACCGAAAACGGGTTGTGGGAAATCGAAGGAGCAGAGAACTGAAGACGGAACGGGTCTCAGACGAGAAACGTAAAGTGGCAGTCTCCTGTGGAGGGTTTCTGTGTTACTCTCTCCCATCAATGGACAGTCTCCTAACCTTGAGAGGAGCAATCCGCTTTTATCTTGTAATAAATATCAACCACAAGAATATCCATTCCGTTTAGCATGATATCAACTCAGTCTCACAATCCAACATCAATAAGAAACTAATCTATTGCATCACCGATAAATCGTGACACAGTTTGAGTTTCGGGTAGTCCCTTTAAGTGACTAACACCCGTCTCCACGCCACATCATCATTTGGGTCAATCAACGGAGCGTGCTCCGTCCTTCATTCTTTCTGCTCTATAACAATAACATCACTGCATCAGTAAAACATGGTTGCCCATTCTTATTTGCTGGCAATATTAAGATCGTCTATAAACTTCGGAGTGACAAATGCATGGTAAGCTACTGCTTATTCAAGTAGACTTACTTTCCCTTGCATCATGATGCCACATGTGGATGATAAACATCTCGGCTAAAAATTCAAGTGCCATGTCTTACGGCTATTCTACACTCGAAGAATCTATTCAACTAAACAATGAACATGTCCCTACACAGCTGTCCACGCATGGTCTCGGAATTAGATACTCATCTACCTTAAATTTCTTAGAACAAGCTCAATACCAAATAGCCCGTGCCAGACAATCAGTGTTCAATAAATCAAACATAATCCACACAACCCATGCTAGATTTGAGCCTTGTAAGCTACTCACCCGCCCCATCCTCGAATAGTGCAGCATAAGATAAGAAATATGAGAAAGAGTGACAGAATTGCTGTGGAGCACCTGCAGTGGTCACTTACTAAACATGGGATTGGTAACCACTCTGCTATGAGTTATCGAGAACGTTGCAATGAACTTCATCGTGAACCACTTTGGATTCAACAACTGAAGCACAAATTATTGCTGCTTTTCAAACAGCTACACAAAAAGACCTATTCCGATTTGCATACACCCAAACTACAACATAGCCCAACTCTAGTGCCGCGAAACGAAGATTTACACTGAATATACCAGAGCTAGAATGAACATTCGTCTTAATTTCTTCCTGGTCAGATAAAGTCATCTGTGAAATAAACTGCCAATAACACCCAGGTCATGTGACAATGTGGTAACATTTAGTACCAGACTCTATAAGTACCTTGACCTAACTAGCATCTATCTTATGCAGTCAATAGCGTCTGCGTTGGGTCATTTGTCCAGGTCCGTCCGGCTTTCTTTTTGTGATTATTCAACTGCCTTCAGGATTCTTGACCAATCTGTGCGTGTCAATCTACTTTATTTGAGCGAAGCTTATCCTGATGTTTGCAACTTGTTGCTTGATTATTTTACTGATCTTAGCGCTTCATTCAGTTAAACAGCAAAAGCTCCTGTATGTCCAGCGCTGACTGATGTTTTGCAGGGCACTGCCCTCTCATACTTTTTATTCTCCTTAAATGTCGAAAGTCTCCCCATGCCATCAACATTCATTGGATGTAGATATGCTGACGGTGCTACGTTGGGGTGCAGGCTCCCTGCACTGTGATGTCTACGTTTCATTGTGGTTTAGACGCTTGTGAATTGGTCATTGTGCAGATCCCGTAACCTTCATGCTTTGAAATTTCATGATATATCCTTTTCATTTCCCATGTGCTCTGCGACTGGCCCAGGTTGGGAAAGTTTAAGCGGCTAGATTGTTCACGCGGCAAGCAGAGCGATTGAGCGATACGGACACAAAGTGTACGATAGCTACTTTGATGAACGGTCCTCAGTTATGGTTGCTGATTCGTCAGATGAAACGTGTAGTTAGCTTTCGTTTGAGACCACAAATATTTCTGTGTGGTTCGTGATTCGGAAAATTCCTCGATTGCGTTTTGTGGGGATGGCGCAAAAACCGCTATGTGGAGACAAAAGGCGATCCACGCAAGCAAGAACCGAAAGATGGAGTGCACTAGATAGCGACGAGGAATCTGGATCGAATGAGTGTGAACCCACGTTTGTGTGACAAAATGCAACTGAGAACGGCGGCAAAACGTGTTCACGGATGAGCGATTAGCACACAGATACGTTCAAGGCTAGAACGAATATTCCCTCTAAGTTCTTCCTGGTCAGATATCCGTGGAACAAGTCATGTGGTTAGGTGATAACATTTAGAAGCAAATTCTCCAATTACCTTAATGCAAATACCATAATCACATTATTCACATGGGAAAATCTCCTGAACCAAGAGGGGCCCAAAATCGCATAAACACCAATGTTTCCAAAACTAGGCTTCCGCCTCAAGCATCCACTGAAACGTAACTACATGAAACACATACCACGATATTCCACCTATACATGGATACTTTTGTACAAATTGATCTGTGCCGATACAGACAGTTTGACGCATCAGGAGAAATATACGTTCAATAATAATAATAATAATAATAATAATAATATGTACATTACTGAAACTATCGAGACATAGGGTTCAAAAAAGACACATCAAGTTTGGAAATATTTGGAAGTTGCTCCTCCCAACACTGACACATCACGACCGTGGTTTCGTCCTGGTTTGGACTCCACAGGTGGAGATAGCCTGTGCTGGGGTGGAACTCAGAGCCTAGTAGTTCACAGCTGACGCCCTGAACACTATGCTACTGAGATCCGCGAGCAACGCTTGGCACAGCGGAAAGGAATTCAAAGTTGAATTTGGAGAACCTGCACGGTTGCACATAAAAGGAATACTTCACGGAGAAAATATAGGCAGTACATAGGTGAAATAACCTAGAATATCGTTAATTCGGGCTGGCAGTTGTGGGCTTGATTTGCCTACGAGCTGAGAAGTTTGGTTGCAGACGGCTCACTGTCAATCTAGGTTGTATCATCAACACATTTTACTAAATAGTTCACCAGTATGTGCTGGCGTCTAGCAAATTCTTCTCAGGACCTAACGATACCGTAGCAACCGACAGCAAACTATTCGATATTACGCACTGAAGAGAAGAACCGGGATAACCGAGGCTAAAGAGAACCAAATGTGTTAGGAACCACTATTCAACAAGTACACCTCTTGCTCTGTATACTTGTGAATTCCACCTAGCGCACACAACCAAGATGCAATAGTTAAAGATCGTAAATGCTTCTGAGAGGTTGCAATGTCACTCATCCAAACAGCTTAGGAAGGGACGCACAAGCGTGCGTATTGGTGAGCAGATTAGTCCTGTGGACGATATATCAACGGATACCAGAGTGATAAAACTCAAACAGGTGTACCAGTTAGCGGATCCAAATAGAAAAAAGCGGTGCAAGGGAGTACCAACCGAATTCGATGGATACTTTAATCAACCATAGGTCGCCACTCGAATCGAACTGCGTAAGCGTCTGCGTTTAGGGTAGATAAAATAAACTTAGATGGTGTATTACGCAATCCCTACTACAGCCGCAGTCTTCATCAGAACTCAACAATTACGTTTGCATCGGGCCATTTTGAAAGAAGCACAAAACACTGCTGCGTAGTCCCCTACAGGTTAGACCGTTGCTCGAAGGTGACCGGATTTTTATTTGAATTAGAGCCGTGTTCCCCAGCTCCCGGGCCGCCCAAGAAACATTAAATTATTTCCACTTTATTTACTGTGACATATTTCTCCCGGGATTGTGACTTCTATGAACGAGAGGTTAACCGGGAGCTGAGACGCTGCAGAGTTTTAGCTTTGGTGGAGAGATGCGTATCGCTCTTCTATCTGTTCACCAGTACTTTCTCCGGTTTAATAGTGCTTGCTGTACGTGCACATTGTGCTTTAGCTTTTTTTGTCCGCATTTACTATTTGAGTTTAACGATGTATATTTTCTAGGTCACATCTCTGTCACTTGAGCGCACAAATTTAACCCTCAAATAAGCAAAAATGAATAAGAAACAGACGCCATTAAAAAGTTTCCTTGGGAAAAAGAAAAGGCCCAGTGAAGAGACAAAAGAGCCATCAGCATCAAAGAAACATAAAACATTTACCAAACAGTACTATGAGTCCTACTTGAAAGATGGATTTATCGAGACAGCTGGGTCCCCCACATCAAACCCGCTCTGCATAGTTTGCGGGGATCGACTCTCTAATGAGACAATAAAGCCTACAAAACTGCTTCGCCAAGCACTCTTGATTAAAAGACAAGACACTGAAGTATTTTGAACTAAAAAAGGGAACACGAAGGACAGAAACAATTTCGCAGGGCCACTACACCAATAAAGGATAATGCACTGACAGCATCATATTTTGTTGCTAACCGTATTGTTAAAATCCATTCACTATCGGCGGAGAATAGAACTTGCTCTCCACTAAAGACATTTGCCGGCAAGTTCTAGTAGAGACTGCTGTTAATATGATAGCATATGTGCCATTGTCGACTAACACTATGAATAGGCGATTTGAGGAAATAGCCAAAGACGTTAAGACACAATTGTTGGCGAGGATCAATACATCACCGTGGTACGCACTTCATCATCATTACACACGCCAGCTAGAAATGGGAAAACACCTCCCCTATTGTACCGCAATAAATGAAGGAAATACATACATACATATAATAAATACACAAAGGAAAAATAGATACAACAGTTGCATGCCAGCTGAGCTACCAGCAACGGACAGGCATCGTTCCGGTAAGCTACCAGCCAGTTACTAGGCAAAAGAATTTATTATGTTTTACCCTACGAAATGAGATCGTAAATGGAGGGGGAGGCTAAAAGGGATGGGGAGTGACAAAGAAACTCACAGCACAAACGCCACTGAGGTCGGCTCCTTTTACATGTCAGCAAGTGTATCCAGCCAAACGTGTTCACCGTCTTTTGGACCCCAACCAGGGAGCCGTGAAGCTCCAACCGAGGCTAGATCCGAAGTGAGGGACTTCACTCCCCTGAACCAAGTCATCGCTTGGCCACCACTCCTCTTCTTCCCCGCACATCCCCGGTGAGCAAACAACGCACGTCGAGGGAGTCGGTGGGCTGGCATGCGTAACACGTGGCCGAGCCATCGGAGCCTGGTGCGGGAAATAACGGTGCTGAGCAGTTCAGTTCCTTTTCCTGGGCCGTAAACAAGGCGTCGAACACGCTGGTTACTCACGCGGTGTTCCCACCAGATGTGAGCCAAACTGCGAAGGTATCGATGGTCGAACATAACTAGCCTCTTTATGTCCGCCGATCTTAGGGGTCAGGTTTTGCAACCGTACAGTAAGGTCGAACGTACCGCCCCATTGTACACTCTATCATCCAGGGCGAGGATGATATCGCGCCGCCGCCATAGGTGGCCAAGGTTAGCAAAAGCACTCCGAGCTTTCGCTATACGGTTCGTGACCTCGTCTTCGATCCCAAGGGCGCTGATACAACTTCCCAGGTAATTGAATTTCTGAACGACTTCTAGCTGATCCCCACCAAGTGTCAGCGCAGAAGGCGATCCCTGCCAATCTTGAAGGAACGCTTTGCAATTCCAGGGTGCAAAGCAAAGCCCGAAGAGACGCACAGCTAGTGCTAATTTGTCCAGCGCGGCTTGGCACGTCTGGGAGCTGTCACAGATGAGGGCAATGTCGTCTGCATACTCCAAGTCGAGAAGTCGTTCTCCTGGGAGTAGCTCCACTCCTTCCAAGTCATATCCTGTAAATGCAATCTCCATGACTTCGTCAATAGTAAAGTTGAAAAGGTGACAGCGGGAATCCATGTCTTACACCGATGGAGATATTGAAGGGTGGCGACAGCTTGCCGTAAGCCCTCACTCTGCCCGTGCTATGCGCATATAATGCTTGGATAACATTTACATATTTCTCGGGCACACCTTTCCTGAGTAGACAATTCCAAAGGGCACATCGATCAACCGAATCGAAGGCACCTTTGATGTCGAGGAACACGATTACGGTGGGCCGCCAATACGTGTGACGGTGCTCCAACAACTGACGCAAGGTGAAGATGTGGTCGATGCAGCCACGACCACGACGAAACCCGGCTTGCTTCTCACGAGTCTGGCTTTCACGAGCGCCAGTCAGTCTGTGAAGAATTGTGGAGGCGATAGAGATCAGACTGATTCCTCTATGGTTGCCGCATTCCGAGCGCGAGCCGTCTTTGAAGATGGGAACAATAAGGGAGCGGCTCCAGTCGGTTGGGACAGTCTCCTGCTCCCACAGTTTCACTGGTATTTCATGTAAAGCATCAACAAGAGCAGAGCCTCCGAATTTGAAGAGGGCTGGAGGATGATCATCTGGTCCCGCGGCTTTGTTCAACTCCAACAGTCCGATATCACGTTCGACTTCTGAGCAAGAGGGTGGGTCCAAAGAAACAGCCCACGGAGCAGGGCGATCACTCGCCGGCGAAGAGTCGAACAATTCTAGCCGATTAAATTGCTTTTCAAAATGCTCAGCCCAACGCTCCAAACGTTTTGACAAATTGTGGATAGGCTGTCCACTCGCATCCCAAACTGCTTCACTAACACCAGGTCTCCTGCTGCACGTTTCCCTTATTAGACGGAATAACTTACGATGGTTGCCAAGGGCAGCGGCCACTTCCATCTCTGACGTACCAACATACCACCAAGATTCGCGGTCTCTCTTCAGGCTAGCGCGGAGTTTTGCCCGGAGCTCTTTGCGAGTTTCATTGTGTTTACTTCCAGCCGGGATATGCCGGCGAGCGTCAATAAGTTCCAGAGACCGAGAAGAGACCCAATGTCCATGTTGGCTATTAGACATACCACATGAGGATTTGCCCGCTGCTAGTAAGGTCTGGCGAACATGTGACCAGTGACCATCAATTGTCTCCAGTGAGCGATTACTGAACTCGCATGTCAGCGTACTTCGATACGCATTCAGAACAGCTGGCTTTGTCAGTTGGCTGGTGTCAATTGGCTCACAGCGTCGTCGTGGGCGTCCGCCAAAGCGCATCCGCATGTCAGCACATACAAGTGCATGATCGGTGTCCACACATGTGCTCCAAATCGAGCGACAATTCTGGATGCAGCCTCTCCAGCGGTAACTGATGGCAATGTGATCGATCTGCGTCCATAGCTGGTTCGAGGCTGGTGGGCGCCAAGTCACCCTCCGGCGGGTGCTGTGTCGGAAATTAGTGCTCGCAAGAAATAAGCGAGCATCTTCACACAAATGAAGTAACCGCTCACCGTTATCATTGCGGGAGCCTGTACCGTGTTGACCGCCCAGATGCAGTTCATCAGTGGACAACTTTCCAACTTGTGCGTTTATATCCCCCGCCAGCCCAACAGTGTCCGTGCTTCTTCTTTGGCGAAGGAGCTGGATCAGTTGACAATAAAAGTCGTTCTTTGCCGAGTCATCGCTACAATTTGTGGGCGCGTAAGCATCGATGATGAACAGACACCTATTAGTCCCGCGCGAATTCGAAGCTTTAAACGAGCCAGCCAATCGGACCGCACACATCCGGCTACTGATTGGAATCCAATCAACCAGAGCAGCTTCAGCCCGGAGACTCAGAGCAATGCCAACACCGGCCTGGCTGGTGCTCGAAGCTGCATCGTCACCGGACAAACGCAATGAGAAAATACTGCTTGCGTCACCTGAAGGAGATCGCAGAGTGAGCACAGAGCTGAAGTCTTGCAGGCGGGTCTCTGATAAGCAGCAGATATCGATCGAGAGGGTTTCCAATGTTCGGGCAAGTGCTGCCTGTTGACCGATTTGTAGCAGTGTGTGTACATTGAGGCATGCCAATCTGAAGGAGGATCGAGGGCTCCAAATGGAAGCCGACGAACTGGAATGGACCGCTTGCTTGGACATGGGCTTGTCGACAGGAGAGGAGTGACGCTCCGCGTTCACATGTGAGTTGAAATTAGAAGTTAACTGCCTAGCAAAGCATGTTGTGGGAGGGCCAAGAATCGGGGGGCTGAAAACTGGGGATATAAGTGAAGTTGGAACGGGACGGTAAGAGTGAAAAAGCGTAAGTGGGGGAATAAGAAGACGGGAAGGCTTGAGCAGTAGCATCCAAACCCCTATCCACCCTGCTCGATGCAGCAGATAGGGCACCGTTGATTATCCTCTGCGGTGGCCAGAGCATCAGCAATTTGTTTGAGGAAAGATTCATGGTATTGCGTGGGCAGGATATTGTCAGGTTGCCCAGGCCTAGACAGGAGAACGATTAGGGTTCTCAACCAAAGCCTTTGGTTCAAAAACCTGACCGCAAGGCAGCGAGTTTGGCGTTGGGCTACAAGGAGTCCGTTTTAAGGAATATGGTGCCACCCTCATTCCAACCCCCAACCTGGAGGACCAGGAGGCTGAGTTTGTCTGGCCTCTAACCATTGACCAATCTGGTATGAGTGACTGAAGGTGCAAAAGCACCACCCAGCATAGCCCAATGGATCGCTGAGGCACACAAACCATCGCACTCCAGGTTGACTAATACATAAATATTGACAACAAGGCAATACTAGTTATTTATATGCGATATCTGTATCAGGTGGATGTGTATGAGGATTTGTTATGTGCACAATTTTTGCCAACCAACACCTTAGAAGCAGAACTGTTCAAGACACTGGAAGGTTATAGGTCAGGACAACTAAAATGGTCACTTTGTGTCGGCATGTGCACAGATGGAGCTGCTGCCATAACCAGACGACTGTATGGTATAACTGTTCGGACTATGGAGGTTGCACTTTACAGTGAATCTACACATTGTATCATTCACAGGAAAATGCTGGTAAGCCAAAAAATGTCACCGGAACTTAGCAGCGTATTGATTGATGCCGTTGGTTATTAATCACATCAAAGCACACGCCCTTAACTCGCGCCTGTTTGAGCACCTTTGTAAGGAGATGGACGCAGAGTACATATGCCTTCTCTTGTACACTGAAATAACATGGTTATCCAGAAGCAAATCACTAACCACAGTATTTGAATCACAAGAGCAAATGCACAAATTTCTCTCATAAAAGAAGTCACCGCTGGCATCATATTTCAGTGACAAGGTATGGGTCGCAAAACTGTTTTACCTGTGGGACATATTCAGTCTGCTCAATGAACTCAATCTTTCCATTCAGGGAAAAATGACAACTGTTTTCAAGTTGACAGGCAAAGTAGTTACTGTAGTAACTGCAGCATTTAAAGCAAAACTGGAGTTGTCGGGATGGCGCGTGAACAGAGGCATTTTGGACATGTTTCAAACATTAGCGGGGATTTTAGGCGTAACTGATCTGAGCATTCATTCTCGCAGTTGGTGCACGATCGCCTGTCTTTGCTCGTAAAATTTCGAACGCTACTTCCTAAGCACAAAGGACCCCCGAACTGGTAAGGAATGGATCCGCGACCCAGTTGTCAACAAATCAGGTGAATCTAGCATGTCTGTACAAGAAGATCAAATGCTGGAGATTGCAAATGACGGCGGTCTTAAAACTACCCTCGAGACAATAACTCTGCCGGTGTTTTGGATTAAAGTCATGGCGAATTACCCTCAGATTGCCAACACAGCACTTAAATCCCTGTTGCCATTTCCAACATCCGATCTATGTGAAGCGGTGTTTTCTGCAGTGAGAGCAACCAAAACAAAACCGCGGAATAAGCTGGACATAAGCAACACATTTCGAGTGTCATTGTCTCCTATTACCCCCAGATAAAACAGTCTCGTTGCAGAGAAACAAGCTCAGTGTAATGATTGATTTAGTGTTCTAGTGAGTTAGCGTGTTAAATCATTTTATACACATTTTCTGGTGTAACTGTATTTTATTTTTAAGACATGTTTACATACAGACAAAGTAAAATTATTAAATAAAAACCATCTAAAATATAAATCATCAACACACCTCTCAGTAGGCCGCAGTAAAATAATCAAACTTTGACCGGTCCGCGGCGATAAAAAGGCTAAGGAGCCACTGCTTTAGAGCATATTTCTACTTCAACAGATGCCAGATAGAATTCATTCAAACGGAACTTGGTGGAATAATTGGAAACAAATACACACGTAAAAACCCATCTAGGCCTTCAACTGGAAGCCTATCATGAAAGCAGTAGCGCTATTGGTCTTGATAATTGGAGGGTTAAAGAATAACGCTCGGGCTACTGCAGACCTCGACGAAGCAACCCACTATCATGAGAACGACGCATTTGTGCTGCGACTTTCACTCGGACATCACTGAATCAACAACTTTAAAATGACACTCAGGGAAGTCTGGCGCGAGTAACATTCCCAATAATACCAAGTTAACGTTCCGTAACTCACTGATTCGTCACTCAGATGGTCAGCTGCCGGAACAGTCACACAGAGCTAAGAGTTTCAGAGTCTCCTCAAAGTGCACATAAGTCAGGTGGTAACGCATGTCAGATGAAAAATGGAGAACCCAAAAATAGCCCCCCGGAAGTGCTAATTCTTTGACGCGCTGATGCGAATAAGCACCCTGGATCAGAAATGTGATACAATCGCGAACTGCGTGTTCAAACGGTACCTGTATCACAGCTGTGGTGCAACTTGATACGTTGCAAGCATGGTGGCAGGTTGACTGACATAGATTTTAGCCAGTGAAGTGGCAGAATAAATGGGACATTTGCTACACGGAAACAAGCGGGAAATTTCGATACTGAACACGTCCACTTTTCGCGATGGAGAAATTCCAATCAGTTGAAGGCCTACGGTGCGTCTAGAACTTTAGCTAATGCCTTTAACTGGTAACAAAGCACACATCGGTGTTAACAATTCTCAAACCAACAACTACCAGAATGGAGAGAATGTAACATTGCCAATCATGTGCCAAAGGTGTAGCCAGAAAGCCTGAATATCAATCGCATTCAAAATCCACCAACGGCTCAAATAAAGATGAAGTGCCGTAACAGTACATCATACAGCCGATTAATCGGATCAAAGTTGAAGTCAATCAGGCCGAACGCCTGAGAAAAGGGCCAAGTTACTGAAAATATTTAATGATTGTGTGTGTGTCTAACAAGTCATGGCACAACCATCCAGGTAACAAAGCAACACAAGTCAGGGTTGATGGAATTCGATCCGTGATTGAATTCGAAGCAGCTACACAACAAATAAATGGTGCGCGCATGAATCGGGAGAAAGTCGCTAACTTTTTAAAAAGACAGCCGGACGTATAGTTTAGCTGTTGAAACTACTCAGCCTTAATTGCGTTGATGCAATTACAATCAAATGATGAAATCGAAAATGTCGTTGTGACAGATGAAGATGAATACATCCCATGCCAAACTACATGTGGTCTTAAGTTGGAGCAATTGGCAAAAAAGTCGACTACATGCGAGGCAAAATGATCACGTAACACAACAGAACTTCATCATAGAGACGAATTTGCAGACAATTCAAGTGAAGATGAATAAATGTCACGACAATAAGCGCGGTAGGTTAGGCAGTTCCCACTTATAGTGTGCAGTTGACTAAGTACATGCGAAGTAAGAGGTGCCAGACGCACAATCATAGCGTTTACGGAATTAGTACCAAAGAGGGAACTAGTCCACTTTGATATATATATATATATATATATATATATATATATATATATATATACGACTGCAGCATCCGGTTTCGGATTTGCGTGTCACTATAGCTAGCCACAGAACGCCTGCGCCTACAGAGCGACCATAGATGGCTTGCGCTGCACCACCCACAGCTCCATACACAAACCCCATATCCAGTGTAAACCCGAAGGAATAAGACCGGGATGCATGTGCATGGGAACCACGTTTTATCGACGGAGCCGGCCCACACTCCTTCACAAGCAAACACAAACACGCTGAATTTGGGAGTCAAGCGCACACAAGGCGGTGGCTAGACCGTAATCCGCTCCGCACTGAGTGCATGAAACCACTCTTCGAGCCTAGCACGACCACAAGGACAGTGCAACCCGTCCCCTCCAGCAACGACCAACTGTCTCCTGGAGCCAGTGTGGATGAGGTAGTGGGTAATAGACGGGTAGGCACCTTGTCAACGTGCACATCAAGCGCAGTCACACCGGGGATATCAAACAACAGCCAATCACTAGAAACGACGATATAAAATAAAATAAATCGAATAATGTATACAGATCCGGTGACATAACTCTTCACTAAATGAGCACACGAAATAAATTAGCTACGAACCAATCCGCGATAAGTTCAAGGGGTCAGAAAATATACCCCTAAAAATGTAACAAACGTGAAAATGTTATCGAAGTTAACCAAAGTCCATCGCAATAAGGCTGGACCCATCGCAATGAGGCTTGACCTTACCGTGGTGCGATGGTTTGTGTCTCAGCGATCCATTGGGCTATGCTGGGTGGTGCTTTTGCACCTTCAGTCACTCATACCAGATTGGTCAATGGTTAGAGGCCAGACAAACTCAGCCTCCTGGTCCTCCAGGTTGGGGGTTGGAATGAGGGTGGCACCATATTCCTTAAAACGGACTCCTTGTAGCCCAACGCCAAACTCGCTGCCTTGCAGTCAGGTTTTTGAACCAAAAGCTTTGGTTGAGAACCCTAATCGTTCTCCTGTCTAGGCCTGGGCAACCTGACAATATCCTGCCCACGCAATACCATGAATCTTTCCTCAAACAAATTGCTGATGCTCTGGCCACCGCAGAGGATAATCAACGGTGCCCTATCTGCTGCATCGAGCAGGGTGCATAGGGGTTTGGATGCTACTGCTCAAGCCTTCCCGTCTTCTTATTCCCCCACTTACGCTTTTTCACTCTTACCGTCCCGTTCCAACTTCACTTATATCCCCAGTTTTCAGCCCCCCCGATTCTTGGCCCTCCCACAACATGCTTTGCTAGGCAGTTAACTTCTAATTTCAACTCACATGTGAACGCGGAGCGTCACTCCTCTCCTGTCGACAAGCCCATGTCCAAGCAAGCGGTCCATTCCAGTTCGTCGGCTTCCATTTGGAGCCCTCGATCCTCCTTCAGATTGGCATGCCTCAATGTACGCACACTGCTACAAATCGGTCAACAGGCAGCACTTGCCCGAACATTGGAAACCCTCTCGATCCATATCTGCTGCTTATCAGAGACCCGCCTGCAAGACTTCAGCTCTGTGCTCACTCTGCGATCTCCTTCAGGTGACGCAAGCAGTATTTTCTCATTGCGTTTGTCCGGTGACGATGCAGCTTCGAGCACCAGCCAGGCCGGTGTTGGCATTGCTCTGAGTCTCCGGGCTGAAGCTGCTCTGGTTGATTGGATTCCAATCAGTAGCCGGATGTGTGCGGTCCGATTGGCTGGCTCGTTTAAAGCTTCGAATTCGCGCGGGACTAATAGGTGTCTATTCATCATCGATGCCTACGCGCCCACAAACTGTAGCGATGACTCGGCAAAGAACGACTTCTACCGCCAACTGATCCAGCTCCTTCGCCAAAGAAGAAGCACGGACACTGTTGGGCTGGCGGGGGATATAAACGCACAAGTTGGAAAGTTGTCCACTGATGAACTGCATCTGGGCGGTCAACACGGTACAGGCTCCCGCAATGATAACGGTGAGCGGTTACTTCATTTGTGTGAAGATGCTCGCTTATTTCTTGCGAGCACTAATTTCCGACACAGCACCCGCCGGAGGGTGACTTGGCGCCCACCAGCATCGAACCAGCTATGGACGCAGATCGATCACATTGCCATCAGTTACCGCTGGAGAGGCTGCATCCAGAATTGTCGCTCGATTTGGAGCACATGTGTGGACACCGATCATGCACTTGTATGTGCTGACATGCGGATGCGCTTTGGCGGACGCCCACGACGACGCTGTGAGCCAATTGACACCAGCCAACTGACAAAGCTAGCTGTTCTGAATGCGTATCGAAGTACGCTGACATGCGAGTTCAGTAATCGCTCACTGGAGACAATTGATGGTCACTGGTCACATGTTCGCCAGACCTTACTAGCAGCGGGCAAATCCTCATGTGGTATGTCTAATAGCCAACATGGACATTGGGTCTCTTCTCGGTCTCTGGAACTTATTGACGCTCGCCGGCATATCCCGGCTGGAAGTAAACACAATGAAACTCGCAAAGAGCTCCGGGCAAAACTCCGCGCTAGCCTGAAGAGAGACCGCGAATCTTGGTGGTCTGTTCGTGCGTCAGAGATGGAAGTGGCCGCTGCCCTTGGCAACCATCGTAAGTTATTCCGTCTAATAAGGGAAACGTGCAGCAGGAGACCTGGTGTTAGTGAGACAATTTGTGATCAGAGTGGACAGCCTATCCACAATTTGTCAAAACGTTTGGAGCGTTGGGCTGAGCATTTTGAAAAGCAATTTAATCGGCTAGAATTGTTCGACTCTTCGCCGGCGAGTGATCGCCCTGCTCCGTGGGCTGTTTCTTTGGACCCACCATCTTGCTCAGAAGTCGAACGTGATATCGGACTGTTGGAGTTGAACAAAGCCGCGGGACCAGATGACCATCCTCCAGCCCTCTTCAAATTCGGAGGCTCTGCTCTTGTTCATGCTTTACATAAAATACTAGTGAAACTGTGGGAGCAGGAGACTGTCCCAACCGACTGGAGCCGCTCCCTTATTGTTCCCATCTTCAAAGACGGCTCGCGCTCGGAATGCGGCAACCATAGAGGAATCAGTCTGATCTCCATCGCCTCCAAATTACTCGCCTCCACAATTCTTCACAGACTGACTGGCGCTCGTGAAAGCCAGATTCGTGAGGAGCTAGCCGGGTTTCGTCGTGGTCGTGGCTGCATCGACCACATCTTCACCTTGCGTCAGTTGTTGGAGCACCGTCACACGTATTGGCGGCCCACCGTAATCGTGTTCTTCGACATCAAAGATGCCTTCAATCCGGTTGATCGATGTGCCCTTTGGAATTGTCTACTCACGAAAGGTGCGCCTGAGAAATATGTAAATGTTATCCAAGCATTATATGCGCATAGCACGGGCAGAGTGAGGGCTTACGGCAAGCTGTCGCCACCCTTCAATATCTCCATCGGTGTAAGACATGGATTCCCGCTGTCACCTTTTCAACCTTACTATTGACGAAGTCATGGAGATTGCATTTACAGGACATGACTTGGAAGGAGTGGAGCTACTCCCAGGAGAACGACTTCTCGACTTGGACTATGCTGATATTGCCCTAACATGTGACAGCTCACAAACGTGCCAAACAGCATTGGACAGATTAGCATTGGCTGTTCTTCACTTCGGGCTTTGCTTTGCACCCTGGAATTGCAAAGCGTTCCTTCAAGATTGGCAGGGATCGCCTTCTGCGCTGACACTTGGTGGGGATCAGCTAGAAGTCGTTCAGAAATTCAATTACCTGGGAAGTTGTATCAGCGCCCTTGGGATCGAAGATGAGCTCACGAACCGTATAGCGAAAGCTCGGAGTGCTTTTGCTAATCTTGGCCACCTATGGCAGCGGTGCGACATCACTCTCGCCCTGAGGGGTAGGGTGTACAGTGCAACAGTTCGTTCGACCTTACTGTACGGTTGCAAAACCTGACCCCTAAGATCGGCGGACATGAAGAGGCTAGTTATGTTCGACCATCGATACCTTCGCAGTTTGGCTCACATCTGGTGGGAACACCGCGTGAGTAACGAGCGTGTTCGACGCCTTGTTTACGGCCCAGGAAAAGGAAGTGAACTGCTCAGCACCGTTATTTCCCGCACCAGGCTCCGATGGCTCGGCCACGTGTTACGCATGCCAGCCCACCGACTCCCTCGACGTGCGTTGTTTGCTCACCGGGGATGTGCGGGGAAGAAGAGGAGTGGTGGCCAAGCGATGACTTGGTTCAGGGGAGTGAAGTCCCTCACTTCGGATCTAGCCTCGGTTGGAGCTTCACGGCTCCCTGGTTGGGGTCCAAAAGACGGTGAACACGTTTAGCTGGATACACTTGCTGACATGGCAAGGAGCCGACCTCACAAGGCGTTTGTGCTGTGAGTTTCTTTGTCGCTCCCCATCCCTTTTAGCCTCCCCCTCCATCTACGATCTCATTTCGTAGGGTAAAACGTAATAAATTTTTTTGCCTAGTAACTGGCTGGTAGCTTACCGGAACGATGCCTGTCCGTTGCTGGTAGCTCAGCTGGCATGGAACTGTCGTATTTATTTTTCCTTTATGTATTGCATGTATGTATTTCCTTTATGTATTGCGGTACAATAGCGGAGGTGTTTCATCACCTCTAGCTGAAATGTATAATTAAGATGATGAAAGTAGTTTAAGGAACGTGTACAAGATTATAAAAGATAGTTCAGCTAGACATTAACATGAGATAAAAAAAATTATTGGGACAGTATAGTAAACGCACCACCTGAAATAAGGAGACGCAGCGTGCAAGCAAGCAGTTAACAAATCGAATACGGCGTACTTTCCAACACTGCGCCGGTTCTGGTTAAATTCTCAGCAGGACTCATCGTCGTTTCAGTGTTGGCCCAGAGTGGCCTCGTTCATGACTCACACGGCCAGCCTGACTCAGGTACTCGCGACCGGAAGTGCAACAGCATCATGCGCTCGATGTCGAGGAAGTACAACCCATCGGCGTCTGTCGCTTCCGCAAATGCCGTCTCTTCTCTGTACGCACGAGGGATTTCTCTTGTACCTCGGCCACGACCTTCGTGATCAGATGGCGCCATGCACGACGATTCCCATGAGCTGCAATCAAGAGTAGAACGTGAGAGGCTCACATTGATCATGTCCTGGTAACGAAGCTTCAGTTTCCCACATACAGCTTCCCAATACTCAGCTGACCATGTAATAGCTGCTTCGGTATCCGCGTCGAATCCATACGGCTCACATGACCGAGCCACCTCAGATGTCTCAGTAAAAGTATGCAGTCCACTGCATACATTCCACTGTGGCGCAACAGTGCCGTGTCCGCAACTCTGTAGCAACAACCGATGCGCAGAATCCATTGCAGACACTGTTGATGAACAGCTCGGGATATCGCACATCCCGCCAGTACATTGTCTACGTTTCGCTGCCGTATAGAAAAACGGACAGTACCATGGATTTGTACACCATCAGCTCCGTGCCAATGGTAAGCTGATGGTTATTCCAAACTCGCTACTCTAGCTTCTCGAATGCCACATTGCCTTCGAGATGCGGATACGCAGCTCACTGTGTAGCTGATGGTCAGTCGACACCACACTACCAAGGTAGCAGAAGCAGAAGGTGGTTTCCAATATTCCATCACCAATGCTGATTTGCAGCAATACTGTAGATTGCACCTCCGGTGAATGCTGAAAGAGACTGACAGTTTTGCTTGTGCTGATGGTGAGCCCGAATTTGGCCGTTGTCGAAGCCAGAGCATTAGTCATGTGCTGCAACTCATCCGCGCTGTGTGCAAGCAATGCACAGTCGTCAGCAAACAGCAACATATGGAGAGTTGTCTCACACACTAGGGTTCTCGTCCCGAAACGACGGATGTTCACAACCGACCATCAATACGGTGCTCCATACGGACACCGTAAGCACCAGTCGCATCAAAAGCACAAGACATCATTGCATGAAGATAAATATTAAACAGGACAGGAGCTAAGACACAGCCTTGCATCGGTGTTAACCCGAAGGAATAAGACCGGGAGGCATGTGCATGGGAACCAGGTTTTATCGACGGAGCCGGCCCACACTCCTTCACAAGCAAACACAAACACGCTGTATTTGGGAAGCAATCGAACACAAGACGGTGGCTGGAGCGTAGTCCGCTCCGCACTGAGTGCATGAAATCACTCTTCGAGCCTAGCAAGACCACAAGAACCGTGCATCCCGTCCCTTCCAGCAACGACCAACTGTCTCCTGGAGCCAGTGTGGACGAGGTAGTGGGTAATAGACAGGTAGGCACCTTGTCAACATGCACATCAAGTGCAGCCACACCGTTGATATTCAAGCCAATCAATTGAAACGACGATATAAAATAAAATAAATCGATTAATGTATACAGATCCGGTGACATAACTCTTCAATAAATGAGCATATGAAATAAACTGGTTAAGTACACATCCGCGATAAGTTCAAGCTGTTAAGAAAATGCCACTAAGGGAAGATAAATATCACTAACTAGCCTTAACACTCGTATTCAAAGGACTTGGTTATGCTGAAACGGAGTACCGAAAAGAATCCCTGCCCACTATTCGACCAGATTAATATAGGCTATACCCAGTGATGATAATCGGCTGACCCATACGTTAAGAGCCAGTGCTGTAATTTAAGGTGGTGGACGGTTATCGATATCCGGGAAAACACTGTCCAGCTATTGCTACCCTTCGTGACTAGCTGGTAGCACGCATTCTGTCGGCTCGGCAAGGGGTTTAGAATCATGACTGAATATTTTGTCCGATAAGCCGCCATTAGAGACCGTGAACTCAAATAGCAAAGTAGCTTCGAAATCAGATAAAATACATGTGACCATCCGCGGAGGCGACCCTAGCAAAGTAGACAAGAGCAAGCTAATTTTTCTCACACCTAGTTCGGCAAAGGTTTCTGATAAAGTCGTGAAGAAGGGATTGTTGCAGTTGCTTTAGTTAAAATAGTTCCTGACGTCCGCACAACACGGTGGTACGCAAGGCCGCTCATGCATTACAAACATGCTTAAGACGGGGGCATGAGTGGTTGAAGGCAATAAGCAAGGGGAAGTCTGTCGACATGATATTCATCGATTGCAGTAACACCTTCAACAAGGTCAGCCATGAGATCCTCCTTCACAAAATCAGGATGTGCGGCGTCGTTGGTTCACTACATCAGTGGATTTGCGACTTTCTTGTTGGACGAAAGTGGAGGGTACAGGTCGACGACTATCTAACTGACTGGTATCCCTCTACAAGTGGCGTAACTCAAGGCACTGCGCTGGGGCCCACTCTGTTCCTCATCCACAGCAACGATCTATCTCAGCTTCTCTGGTTGCTCAGTGTATTGTTTGCGGACGAGATGAACATTTGGAAAGAAATTGATGCACCCGACGACTGTGGCATACTTCAGCATGACCTCAACCGACCATCCACATGGTCTGCAGTAGTTCTTCTCCCGGTCAACCCAGCCAAGTCGGTATTTATGAGCCTGGGGAAGGGTGCTAACGGCCGAACCTACACCCTTGACGGCCAGCAGCTATATCCCACACCTTCGGTGAAGGAGTTAGGTGTACTCTCACGCTACGATTTGAAGTCCGTGGACAACACGAACAGGCTATATCGGAACGGACTGCGCATGCTTTGGGCGCTCAAACATAGTTTCGGCACATGGTCTGAAGAGGTTGCCACTCGCCTCTTCTCTTCCATCATTAGAAAAATGCTACAGTACGGTTCGCTCGCTACTTTCCGATTATCAGAGGCGAGGCACAAAAGATCGAACAGATCCAAAAAATTGCCACAAGGCACATCCCGAGTTTATGTGGCTTGCGGTATGAAGACCGGTATGATAAACTAAGACTCCACACCTTGTCCTACCGTCAGGTGCGAGTCGACCTCATTATGACCTACGGTATTCTACATCTCGATGACTTCCCCATGCTGACGCTGCACTTACGAGGGCCATGCAGCACACGCGGACACAGATACAAACTTGCTGTGCCGGATATGAAGCACGTTCCCCACCCACTGTGCTTCGAACGGAGAGTGGTAACTATTTGGAACAGTTTGCCCGAACATGTGATGGAGACAACATATGTGCAACAGTCCAAAACGTTGTTGGATTTACATTTCACCACTATTCGATTCAGGGAACGATTGCACACTTACGCTGATGATATTGTCTTGTTGGCCGTAGGCCGTCAAACTTGCACTTAACCGCCAGTAGGTTACGACAAGGATGCCCTATCTCTCCATTCCTCTTCAACTTTGTCATTGAGGATGCTCTCAACAATGCTCTGGAAGACTTGTTGAAGGCTGCCGTTGAGCTCCTCCTGGGTAGTCGGGTGGTTGAGTTGGATTACGCTGATGACATCTTGTTGGGTGACTGTCCGCAGACCGTCCAACCTGCACTAAACCGCCTGGCGATTGAAACGGCGAAGTATGGCATACACTTTTCACCAACAAAGTGCAAAACGCTTTTCCAAGACTGGTATACTCCCCTACCCGCACCCACCATCGATAGGGAAACGTTAGAAGTAGTGGAGTTTTGTCTAGCTGGGAAATTGCATAACTGCTGGTGGGACTGTTGGAAACGAGATTTCGATGCGTATCTCAAGAGCTCCTCTCGCCTTCTCCAGGCTGAGGCATTTATGATGCCGCAATGGCACTCGTCGCTCCATCAAAAAACGGGTTTACAGTGCTACTGTCCGTACTGTACTGTCGTACGATTACGAGACTTGGCCTGCTCGTACCGATTACCTACGTCAACTGCCTGTCTTGGAGAACCGTTGCTTGCGATCCATCGCGCGTGTGTGGTGGCTGAATCACGTAACCAACGCTGAAGTCAGACAGCGTGTATTGGGTGGAGACAGCCACTCGCTCTAGGCGCTTGTCTCGCTGCGCCAACTACGATGGCTCGGATAAGTACTGTGTATGCCCGTTCAGCGTCTTCCGCGTCGTGCCTTGTTCGCTGTCGCTGGATAGGGTTGGAGGAGGCGGTGTGGTGGACAGCCTACAACTTGGAGAAGCAGGATGAAAAAACTGACCAAACAGCTGGCCTCAGATGGTTCTTCCCGACTCCATGGATGGGGTTCCAAGGATGCTGAGTGCTGTTGGTTGGAAACGTTGGAAGTCATGGCTCGAAACCGAACTCAGTGGCGGGCGTGTATCTCTGCTTGTTGCGGTGATTCCCCTTCCCTCCCCCAATAAAAAACATCAAAAATTTCAAAAACTATGAGTGGAAAATGGACAAAAATTGTTTGTTTTCGTTCTTCTTTTACTATAACCCTGTTTTTCCTATTCCACCAATATCTGTACACAGATTGTTATATATATATATATATATATATATATATATATATATATATATATATATATATATATATATATATCGATGCATGAAGAAATTGACTGAGAGACTTGGTCAGGCTAGTGCGTGTTGTCTTCGTGAATGGGGGCCTCGGGATGGTGAACACCAATGGTTGGAGACCGTATCAGACCTGGCGCAGTCAGTGGCGTTTCTGCATTCGGTTTTTTCATCTGGTTGTTAATTTCATTTCGTTCTGATTAGTTTAGCGCACTTCTTCCTTGCTTCCATTTTCTATACATTCTATTTGCCTCTAAAACATTATCTTGCCGTGGTTATTTAATGTTATTCTTGCGATGTGAGTCGTGTCAACTGGACCCACCGCACTTCGGTGCACTGATCATAGTTGTTCAAATGAACCAGAATTAGCTGGTTGTGATCCTTGGGCCTCAGCTTTTCTGACCTTTTGGAAAAATATCCGGTTTTAACCTCCGGCCGCGAGATCCGTTGATATTTGCTCAAAGAAACGCAGCTGCCTAGCAGGATGCCAGGCTTTTAAGGGAGAATATCAGTAGGACCTCAGCATTTTGCAGCACTTTGCAACGTGACCATACGGCCGCGAGCTGTTTGGGACGCTACCGGGATACCAAAATCAATGCAAGGGTGTGGATTACAAGTCGTGTCGCAGAGGTTGCAGACCAAGCGTCTAAGGAACTCAAAAGCAAAGATGGTTGGTGGTATCCACGTACCAACAAGTAGCCCAGTTGGCTAGACACAAACTAGGCAAAGCGAAGATGGAAAGAAAGCGAATAATCGGGTGCCCTCGTGATATGGACTGCATCTTCGGCGCTGGTTTAAATAACGTTCATCACCAATGAATTCTGCCAGCCGGCTAGAAAACACCGGGGCAATAACTGGATGAAGGTTTCTTCCTTCTGGGACCAGATCGGGGACGGGGGGTTCGTATTGCTGACGAACCAGAAAAGTACGAAGTGGCCACATAATATATGCATTCGTGTGGCTGATGACTGTTCGGTTTAATAGTGTTTGATGTAGGAGAATGCGAATCGTAAGTGTGCATTGGTAATCATGTAAGTAACCCATCGTGATCAACATAAAACGACGCTACAATGCTAACAACCGTTTCGGGACTACCCACTAATATGCTAGAGCGATTTGGTCATCATGCAACACAACACGAGGCAATAAAAGTGGTAATCAGGAAATGATGTTACCCAGAAAGTAGTATGTCAGTGGACGGCTGGCCTGCCGAACATCCTCCTCGTGGTGTCAGCGGGGTGGTCCGAGATTATCTCGGTCCAGCGAATGGTTCAGCGGCAGTGTTCCAGGACGTGGTAGGTTTTCGCCTGGCAAGTGTTCTCCCTATAAAAAGCCACATGTGTCCGTTTAATAATACTGCGACGTGGCGGATGTGACTCACCACTAAATAAAGTCAATGCCCCTTGTTTCAGCTTGGTGAAGCATTGTGCCCCGGCACCTTGCCGCTGAAATCGAGGGGAAGATTGGCCCCTGTTTGGCTACTCACCAAACGAAAGGCGTATGAACAGCAATCAGTCATCGGCTCCCAATGGGTGCGAATCCCTGACTTCGTTCCGCTGTATTGCGAGTAGGCTATTGAGCCAAAGGATCGGGGTGAAGTCCCCTAAGACAACTCCCTACTTCGACTTGAGCAACCGGGTAGTATCGTGCCCTCTGTGAAACCATGGATTTCCCAATTACTATTACGTCGCTTACTTCTGCTGCTACTCGTGCTTCTCCATCAAACGCCAGCTTTCCTCTTGTTGATAATTTACAACCTGTTGAATCTACTTCCAATGTCCATCTGGCTGATATCCAAACCATCCGGCCATCAGCTATCCTACGACCCCGTACTTCATTCAGTCTGGCAGCGTTCAACGTTCGGACCCTCCTACAGCTTGAACGACAGGCTGGCCTGGCGAGCATACTAGAGTCCCACGCTATCAATGTTTGTTGCCTTTCAGAGACTTGACTACAGGATCCTAGCACCGTGGTTAAATTATCGTCCCTAGCTGCCCTTGAGACGACATATTACCTATGTCTGTCTAGTGACATGGAGGCAGCAGCAGCCGGCTTAGCTGGTGTCTGTATCGCATTGAGTGACAAAGCGGAGACTGCATTACTCGACTGGTCTCCACTCGACAGCCGGATGTATGCGGTTCGGCTTCAAGACTCATGCAGAATCAACAGACATCGTGAAGAGACGCGCAATTTGTTTGTCGTTTCTGAATAAAAGCCCCAACCGACTGTAGTTGTACATCGGTTAAGGATGACATTTATCGCGGTCTCCACAACCTTTTGAACAAGGCCGAAAAGTCAGATGTCATTGCCCTTACCGGAGATCTCAATGCACGAGTGGGTCGCCTGCTTCCGTGCGAACGTCATCTTGGTGGTAGTCAAGCGCTTGATGAAAGCCGTTCTGACAAAGGTGATAGACTTCTTACGTTATGCGAAGACAACCGTCTCGTTCTCACAAGTACGAACTTTAGGCATACCAGAAGACGCGCATCCAACAACACAAGCGTGGTCACAAGTAGATCACATTGCAATCAGCTTTAAATGGCAGGATAGCGTCCGGGGCTGCAGATCGATATGGTCTACGTACCTCGATTCAGATCATGCTTTGGTCTGCGCGGACATCTGCATGCGATTCGGCGGCTCCTCAAAACGAAAGCTCCATACGCTCGACACCAAAAGTTCAGCTGACCACTCTACTCGACCAACTTATCAAGCTTCCTTATCGCATGCATTCATTAGTGCGTCACCTCGAGACATCAAAAAGCACTGGAGTCTCCTGCGTGAAGCGATGCTAACTTCCACTCATTCAATCTGCAGAATCATAAGGCGCCTCCTGAGGGGCTGGATTTCCGCACACTCACTGGAATTATATGACAGTGGTAGAGCTATCCTGGTTGATTTAAGTAGCAATGCATTGCGCCGCATTCTCAGCCAACGGCTTAAGCAAAGCTTGAGTGCTGATCGCGAAACCTGGTGGTCCCAGCGCGCCTCAGAGATAGAAACGGCATTCCTCACTGGAAAGTTTCGCAACCTACTCCAGATCATTCGGGCCACTGGTCACCAAAGACCTGGTCTCAGTGAGATCATTTGCGAGGTTGACGGAACGGCGATAAGCAACTTGCACAAGTGTATGGACAGCTGGGCTGAGCATGTAAACAATCAATTCAACTGGCCTCCTCCGCCGGCGAGACTTAGAGTATGCGGACGACATTGACCTCATATGTGACAGCGTCCAAACACCCCAGGCTGCACTGGACCGATTAGCACTTGCTGTCAAACGTTTTGGGTTTTACTTGGCTCCATCGAAATGCAAAGTTCTCCAAAGTTGGTAGGGACACACCCATGCGCTGACCCTCGGTGGAAATCAGCTAGAAGTCGTACATGAATTCAAGAATCTAGACAGCTATGCTAGCGCCCGTGGGACTGAAGCTGAGATAACGGACTGTATAACCAAAGCTCGAGGTGGAAATATTTCGGTGTTGCTCTTCCCAACACTGGCACACCATGACCGCGGTTTCGTCCTGGTTTGGACTCATCAGGTGGAGATAGCCTGAGCTGGGGTGGAACTCAGAGCTTAGTAGTTCACGGCTGACGCCCTGAACACTATGCTACTGAGATCCGCGAGCAATGCTTGGCACAGCGGAAAGTAATTCAAAGCTGAATTTAGGGAGCACGCTGTGTGGTTGGGTTGCGACTCGCAACCTCTATTGAGACGTCGGTTCACTTTGAAGTAAACCTAGGTCATTCCGATCTCGAGGACCGTATCCTTAATGGAAATATTTCGGTGTTGCACTTTGCAACACTGGCGCACCAGGACCGCAGTTTCGTCCGCTGTGCCGAGCGTTGCGCGCGGATCTCAGTAACATAATGTTCAGGGCGTCAGCCGTTAACCACTAAGCTCTGAGTTCCACTGCAGCTCAGGCTATCTCCAACTGAGGAGTCCAAATCAGGACCAAACCGCGGTCGTAGTGTGCCAGTGTTGGGAAGAGCAAAGCCGAAATATTTCCATTCAGGATACGGTCCTCGAGATCGGAATGACCGAGGTTTACCCCAAAGTGAACCGAGGTCTCAATAGAGGTTGCGAGTCGCAATGTAACCATACAGCGTGCTCCCTAAATTCAGCTTTGAAAGCTGGAGGTGCTCTGGCCAATCTCCGCCACCTGTGGCGCAGATGCGACATCACTCTCGCCCTGAAGGGCACAGTTCATAATGCAGCCGTCCGTTTAACCCTCTTACGTGGTTGTGAAACACATCACATCAGGTCGACAGACATAAAGAGGCTGGTCATGTTTGATCATCGCTGCCTTCGCAGCTTAGCTCATATCTGGTGGGAGAATCGCGTGAGGGATGAACGTGTTCGGCGTCGCGTATTTGGTACAGGAAGAGCGAGTGAACCACCCAGCACCATTAGATCACGCACCAGGCTCAGACGGCTGGGCCACGTGTTGCGCATGCCAGCACACCGACTCTCACGACGTGGATTGTTTACGCGCCGGGGATGCGGTTGGAAGAGAATGGGAGTCCAAGCAATGAGTTGATCGAGAGAAAGGAAAATCCTCACTTCGAAGTTGGCATCGGTTGGCGCATCCTGACTGCCTGGCTGGGGTCCTAAGGACGATGAACACGTTTGGTTGGACACACTTGCAGATATGGCTAGGAGCCGGTCCCAATGGTGTTTATGTTGTGCATTCCTCTGTCCTCCCTCTTTAGCCTCTCCTTCCAATCACGATTTCATTCGTTAGGCATACTATAGCTCCCTTTTTGCGGCATGATAGCCGGCTGTTAGCTCTCTGGAACGATGTCCATCTGTTACTAGAGACTCAGCTGGCGTGTCCCTCTTGTTTTTTCCCCTTGTGTTTTGTACTGCGGCACAATAGCAGAGGTGATTTGCACCTGCATCTAACGTATATAATGATGATTATAATTCAATGGAATAGGATCTTGGCCGCCATGTACGACATAAGGGCATCGCTTGTGGCATTATCAATCGGCACCGCACTAGTTACTGATTATCTGAGAGGTCGGTGAACCTATTGGAACCTAGAAGAAACCTCCCGGTTGGCTCTGAGCACAAAGTGACCAGACGGACTATTAGGCGAGAACTAAAGTGGGGTCGGCGTGCTGACAAACAAACCTGGTGGACCAGTCGGGCTCAAGAAATGGAGGAGGCGGGGGCAGAGGATATTTAACGCAAGCTCTTCCAATTGATCCGTACAACTGGTCCTAAAAAATCAGGCGTCAATGAAACAATCAGAGAGCGCGGGTGCCCTGATTTACAATGAGGAACACCGTATGGCTCGCTGGGCGAAGCACTTTCGAGAGCAGTTCTGTTGTCAACCTGCTTCTGGACTTATTCCTACTCAGGTGTGGCAGGCTGAGCCATGGCAGTTAGTTTGGACACTCCTTCGGAGGTTGAGGTCCGAAACGTGTTCGCAGCCATTAATGGTTTTCGTGCTTCTGGTCCGTATTCCCTCGCAGCCGCACTATTTAAAGATGGTAGTGTGGTCTACGACAAAGCACTGACCTCCCTATTCGGACGCATCTGGAAGGAAGACAGTATCCCGGCTAACTAGATAAAATCGAATATGATTGTAATATACAAGAAGAGAGTCGCACAGACTGTTCTAACCACAGGGGTATTAGCCTACCGCCAATTGTGACAAAATTACTGGTATCGATTCTCGTTCGTCGACTCACTGCGGAACGGGAATGCGGGATTAGGGAAGAGCAGGCAGACTTCCGCCCAAAAGGTGGATGTATAGACCACATTTTCACTCTGCGGTAGGTCCTAGAGCAACGCCAGGCGTACCGTTAAACGACAGTAACTATGTTCCTGGACTTCAAGAGTGCGTTCGATTCAATCGACCCATGCATTCTGTTCGAAATACTTGTGCGGAAAGCTTTTCCCATGATGAATGTGAACATTTCACGAACTCTGGACTCGAACACTACGGTCCACGTCAGGGTCTACGGTGATTAGTCAGATGAATATCCGACAACAAGTGGCGTTCGTCAGGGTTGTCCAATTTCGTCATGGGCTGTATCATGGGGTGTTCGCTGGCGGAATCTTACGATGCAGATGTCGAAGTGATGCGGACGATATTGTCCTGCATTTCAACAATGTTGGGGTGGCGTAATCAACCCTGAGTAACCTCTCCAGAGTGGTCCTATTAATTCGCACGCGTTATGCAACTTCAACTGATACAGGACCACCAGGCACTTGTTGGCGAGGAACTCGAGGTAGTAAGCACTTTACCTAGATTGCAAGCTGCATCAGCAACAATGAGCGCATGAGGACTGAAGTCAGTTCAAGCACTGCAAAAGTTAGAACTGTCTTTTTGGATCTGCGACATCTGTGGTGTCGAAAAGGAGTCTCCCTTCGTCTAAAAGACTGTGTATAGAAGGCAAAAGTGAGGGCCGTCCAACTTTATGGGAGCGAGACTTGGCCCCACCGATCTGAGGACCTGCGGCGCCTTGAAGTCTCAGATCATGCTAACCGTTTAGAACAACAAATAGCAGTGGATAAGTTGCGTTGGCTTGGGCACGTGCTACGTATGCCTGATCCCCGCTTACCTAGGAGGGCCTTGCTTAGTTTGCCAGATGTAGGATAGTGCAAAACTCGAGGTGGACAGAAGTTGACTTGTCAGCGGAAAATGGTCACTGACGACCAAACTGGGCGCGTTGGCCCTTCTCGCTTTCCAGGCTGGAGTCCACGTGACTCGGCTTGTGCTTGGCTCGAGACTTTACAGGACATGGCTCGCAACCGACATTACAAGCACGTCCGCTGTCGTCTCCTAATCGGAATGAGTTTTTAAGTGTGTTCGGTGCTGAGTTATCTGCGGGGTAATGGCTGATTATGATCAGGCCAGTGGAAGTCGTAAGGATGATGCCTCACCGATGTCGCCTTATTTTTACGCGATAGCCAGCTGCTTGTGATGACATGCCGTTGACAAAGTGTAGACGTCTTGACCCCGAGTGGTTGTTTAAGTCATTACGGTGTCCTGTGCCACCGCATGGACGATGGTTCTTTACGTCCCATAGCATATGCATCGCGCACCTTACAGACGGCGGAGAAGAACTACTCACAACTGGACAGGGAAGCGCTAGCCGTTATCTTCGGAGTTAAGAGGTTTCACCAGTATTTATGGGGAAACGTTTTCGAGCTTCATACAGACCACAAACCATTGATATCCTTGTTTGGGGAAAACAAAGGTATACAACAAATGGCATCACCGAGGATGCAAAGATGGGCTATATCCTTGAGTGCTTACAGTTACAAGATTGTTTATATTACCGGCGTCAGCAACTGCACAGCTGATGCACTCAGCCGTCTGCCGATCACGGAAACTGCACATGAACACGACCCTCCGTTTGAACTGGTTAATCTAATGCAACATCTAGACACAACACCGATACGGAGTTCAACAATCCGTCAATGGACGGATCGAGACCCCGTGCTATCAATGGTGAAACGCTTTTTGAACATGGGTTGGCCTCCTGAAGGGACAGTTGAATTACAACCGTTTATGATTCGGAAGAACGAACTGAGTCTATTCGACGGCTGTGCTTTTGGGGCTCTCGTCTAGTCCCTCCCACCAAGGCGCGTTCACAGATACTTAAAGAGCTCCATGATGCTCATCCAGGTGTGGCGAGGATGAAGGCACTAGCGAGAGGGTACTGCTGGTAGCCCAACATCGACTCAGACATAGAGAACTTACTGAAGAATTGCAACATTTGTCAGGCGTATCAGCGGAGCAAGGCGCCAGGTCCAATACACCCTTGGCGTTGTCCCGACAAGCCCTGGCAGCGTATCCACGCCGACTACTTCGGACCGATCGACGAGACAATGTTTCTTCTACTTATTGATGCACATTCTAAGTGGATTGACGTACATCCAGTCACTCAGGCGACAGCCGAATCCACCATCACTAAAATGCGCTCGTCCTTCGCTACGTTTGGCATTCCGGAAACCATTTGTACAGACAATGGTTCGCCTTTTACCAGTGCCGAATTTGGTAAATTTGTCGCCAACAACGGAATCCAACACGTTAAATCAGCCCCGTATCACCCAGCATCAAACGGATTAGCGGAGCGTGCAGTATAAACTGTGAAACAAGGCTTACTAAAGCAGCGAGCGGGAACATTGCGAACAAAACTGGATCGGTTCCTATCCTCCTACCGTTCTACACCCACTGAGGCTACCGGGAAATCCCCGGCGGAATTGATGTTCGGCAGAAATCTGAGAACGAGGCTTCATTTGTTGTTCCCGAACCCGCGTGTTGAAGTACAGGAGCGTCAGAAAAAGTTTGTGTCTTCAGAGGAATCAAAGCCGGAAGTTACATTTCAGGACCATCAACCTGTTTACACCAGGTTACCGCATGAACAATGTTGGCAGCCGGCGACTGTGCTCGATTCTTCAGGAAGTCAAAACGATTTGCAGCTTCCGGACGGTCGGTTTGTTCGCCGGCACTCAGATCATGTACGCCCCAGGAGCACTGACACACCTGCCGTGAGTCAGTCACACTCGGAGATCGCAGAGCAAGCTGCAGAGCACGACGAACACAGAACAACAGGGGAAACTCAATTACACCGATCGACCCGGATTCGCAAACCGATCGAACGTTTTCGGCCATGACTGTAACGTGAGCCAAAACAGGGAGGACTGTTACGTGTTCAACCAATGATCGCTACCTATGACCGTGAACCTGATTGGCCCTACACACACACGTAGATAAGCACACACACACGCACTCAAGGACACACCCTAACGTTCCGTGCTCACATGTAAACCGTGAAGTGTTCAGTACACTGTGCGCCAGACTGACGCGTCTTCTTGCTTATTCGCTACGAGTTGAAATACGTACTTGCGGTTAGAGTCCAGTTGTGATATACCGTAGGTCCACATTCTCCCCTTTATTATTCTTCTTTCCATAGGTCACCGTGGTTGTACGGCAACGAAGCATCAGAGCAAATGGCTAATGTGCTGCTGTTGTTGCTGATGATGTGTGTTTGCGTGTTCGGTGTAACGTTGTCAGGATAAGTGCGTAGTTTTAAAGCTTTTTTCAATATCACGCCGAACACAGCCAAAAAATTTTCCAAAGCAAGGACTTGACCATTTGCTATGTATCCGAAAATTGAGGTCTAAAACGTAGTTATGACAGACATAGATGGGTGCATCCCATCTAAACTACGCATGGCCTAAATTCTGGGAGAACAAACCACACACCGCGGAACAAAATGATCGTCCACGACAACATAACTTCATCATAGGGGCGATTCCACAAGCACTTCAGGCGAAGGCGGAAATTTTTCAAAGCAAGAAGCTTACCTTTCGCTATTCGTCCGAAAGATGAGTTAAACCTGGGGCAAATCCAAAAAGATGGAATATTATCTCCTGCACATAACTCATCTTGGGCCGCGCCGTATGCTCCAGTACGAAAACCCGATGGCACAGTCCACATTTATGATGACTATAAACTGACCGTTAACTCAGCGGCAGTATCAGAATACCACTTGATTCAGCAGATAAATGAACTATACGCAACCTTGTCTGTTGGCCAGAAGTTTTCCAAACTTGATTTAAGTTACGCCTACTTTCAAGTAGAGCCGTGTGAATCCGCTAGGGAGATAACAACCATCGATATACAGCTGGGTCTGTCTCAGCACAAAATGCTGCCATTTGGCACCGGTAATATTTTAGATTATCGACATTTTGATGGAAGGAATGCCGGGTGTATGGGCTTACTTGGATGACATCTCAATCACATCACTTGCGGCGGTTTTAAAACAACTCCAAAACAGTGGGCTAAAGCCGAAAGAATCTAAACGCGCATTTTTCGCTGCTACTGTTCAGTACCTTGGATTCCGTTTAGATAAACAGGGTTTGCACGCACTACGGGAAAAATTGGATTATTTTTGACTCGCCAATACCAGGTAACATCAGCAAGCTGCAGTCATTCATTGATACGGTGATATACTACAGTCGTTCGCTACTTGGTTTGGCCACCACCCTCGCAGTTCATTACTTCGGGGAAAAACGCAAAGTGGCAGTGGTCACCTAAACATGAAGAGTCCTTCGATGCTTTCAAGGGAGGCATGGGCGGGGCTAACCTGCTAGTACGCTTTAGTTCGAAGAGGCCAATCATTCACCGATATGACAACTCAGCACCAGGACTCGAAGACGTTATCCCAAAGATGGATGGCCAGACCGAAAGACCATCGATTTTGCCTATAGGATCTTAGCACCTAACATCTACATAGGGAGGCGTTAGCCGTTATATTCGGAGCTAAGTACCTTGCCCTGTATATCTGGAGAAGTTGTGAAATTTTTACTGACAATAAACCACCACTAGCCTTGATTTCTGAGAAATTTGTGAACAATCGGTTAGTTTATTTGATTGGCAACGTTTCGCTCTTGACACAAAAGCTTCGTCAGGCCAAATGAATTTGTACATAGTTGGTGCGGCGCTTTATAGCGGGTAAGAGAGATAATCGTGACAACTGAAATATAAGTAAAGGGACTAGTACAGACACCGATAAAGGTCATCTCAACTACACCATTTCCCGGCTAAGTTGTCGTCTTGGGCAACAGAAATAATCTGAGAGGGCGTTCAACATGAGTCTACTCAGTTAATTTGTTCCGTGCGTAGGAGCTGAAGCGTCCCACCTGCACCCCTATGACTTAGTGCGTCTGAGGTCCAATTGGCTGAAGGCGACGGGCTATACACGCACACCTACACAAGTGACTGGCGTACGCACGGAACAAATTAATTGAGTAGACTCATATTGAATGTCCCCTCAGATTATTTCTGTTGCCCAAGAGGACAACTTGGCCGGGAAATGGTATAGTCAGTTAGAATGGGGCTAATTGTCGAGATTGCACTGTCCGTCATTTCGTCAATTAGCGCATTGGTGATGATGATGATGATGACGACACATTTTGCTCTCCAACTTGACCCGCGTATCGACGCTCGTCAGACGGGCCGAGTTAAAATTGCTTTCCACGCAGTCGAGGGTTCAACCCCTCTATTCTATTCACGCAGATATCATCTTTAGCGATTTCGATTGCCTCGGCAATTAACCTCTGAAGCTTCGCTCGTAAAACCTTTCTAACGATCTCGACATTATCCAAAACGATCTGATGCCCGGTATCTGGCAAATGTACAGCTACAGTAGCATCTTAAAAATGTGCTGTGTGTAAACTCATTCCTCGGCAGTCGCAAAATACGACTTTTATGTGCTAATATCCGTGTCCTTAGCTCTCTCAATGTTTGACCAATGTATAAGTGTGCACAGTGTGCAGTTGACTTGGTACACACAGTTTGTCGTCCTATCTGTGGGGGAAAAGGGTGCTTCAGGCGCACCAGGGTTGAATGCAAGGCTTGGCCACACTGGAAGATCACCTTTATATCCTCCTTGTATAGTAGCCTCCGAATTGCTTCCGAAGTTCCTTTTTTGTAAAGAATTCCTACCGCCTTTGCCCACTGCGTTGTCTGTGGGTTTAGTACTTTTTGTAACTGACGTTACACTAGACGTTGCGGATAACCACTGTCTAGTAGTTTGCTCACCGCCTCTTTCAATGCATCCTTTCTATCTTCTTCCGTTGTGCATATGGTCTATGCCTTGTGGAACAGCGATGTGGTTATCCCTGCATAAACGTGCTTTGGATGCCCTGAAGTATAATGGAGTATCCATCGGTAGCTGTCGGCTTACTGTAAAGTATTGTTTTCAAATTAATTGTTAAACACAATGCACCAACCAGATGTCATTTCCTAGTATGCAACTTTTGGCCTTATTGCTCTCGGCTTACAGTTACACTCTTATGTCCCTGGAAAAGCAAACGGGATTGTGGATGCCTTGATCCAGTTGAAGTTGAATTATCTGCCCGACTGTGTATTGAAACCGCCTAAATTAGTTCACTTAATTCAGCGTATGACCGGGAGGACGTTGCTGAACGCAGATACCTGCGGTAGGATAAAAGGTGATGTACGCCTTTTAAGGCCAAATGTTTGGTCGTTCAAGGACGACCCGATAAAGGCGACTCGGAACCGGTACCTTACTTCACTCGACGTAAAATCTAAACTTCGAGGGTGGCTGCCTCCTGTGGGAGTTTAGCGCCATTATACTTCCTCGGTCGCGGCAGTATGTGATGCGGGAAGTGCGCGAAGTTCACCTAGGGATCACCAGAACGAGGGCGCACGCTGTCTTATGTATTGTGGCCTGGCATTGATAGCGACAGGAAAAAAAATGATCAGGCACTGTGACGAATGTCAGAGTACACAATGAAACGCCCCGCCAGCGTTATTGAGTTCAGGAAAATGTCATAACAAGCCATGGAAGAGTACACATGCAGACTACTTTGGTCCGCTGACGGCAAAATGTTCCTTCCTGAAGTCAATGCCTACTCCAAGTGGATTGAGGTCTTTCCGCTAACACATGCCAATTCAGAGATAACCGTTTCCCGCATGCGAACATGTTTTAGTGTATTCGGTATATCACAAGCATTAGTGACAGAGAACGGCTCTGTATTCACGGACAACGGTTTCAAGAGTTCGGCAAAATAACGGCAACAGAAATGTGCAAACCATCACCCAATCATAAACTCAATAGCGAAAAAAGCAGTCCAGAAGGTAAAACGGATTATACAGACAATCACCCGCTACGTTCCGAAAGCAGCTGGACAAATTTCTGTTCATTTAACGCTCCAGACAGTGAAATAACAGTCAACAGTCCAGGAAAACTGATGTTCGACCGAAGGCTGAGGAAGCGGCTAGGACTATTCTTTTCTGACTAGAGGTTACGCATCGAGGTCCGGCAAGAAAAATCCTAAGCGAATTATAAACGAAAGGTATCAGATCGGCAACTTCGTGAGGGCGATCAGGTTGATGTCAAGGTTGACAGCCTGCAGAGTAAGGCGAAATCGAAGGTCAGGGAGCAGAGGTCAGGCTACCGGATATAAAGGTGATTACCCGTCATAAGGACCACAACCGTCGTCTTTCTGTTCCAGTCGAACCAGACGACACCTTGTGACTCCTGCCCACTGAGGCAACAGATGTAGGAGGCACACAGAATCCAAGCCAGCCGGAAGCTCAACTAATTCGCAGCTTACCCAGAGCACGCCGTCCGGTTTATCATTAACAGGCTACCTGTGGGAGTGCAAACGAAGGGGAATGTGACGTACGAATCACCATTATTAAAGACCCGTTTTCCACTATCGAAGATTCCGCGAAATCTTTGCGGTGCAACGATTAAATTCCGCGATTTCACGGCGAAGACTAAAATGTACAGAAATCAAGGCAGCTCCATCCATATATATATATATATACCATATACCTGCCAATCATTATTCAAAAACGGCCAGCTAGCCTGTTATATCAACAACCCTTGGGCTTTTACGGCAGTTCGGGATAAGCACAATTGCATGTCAGTTTGGATTTTGATGGACGCATCAAAGGTGGGTCTCTCTATCTACAAAGGTTGTAGCCAGCTTTCCTCAGTGTCAGTTTTTATCGACAATGATAGATCGGAGAGTTCAACGTAAATCGTGTGGGTTACGAGAGAATGTGAGTCGGCAGTTTCCGGGTGACGGATGACGTTCTCCCAACGGTCGTAATACAAAGCAGTTACCATCTCTCTAAGTTGACCGTGTATTTGCACATTGTTTGAGCATCTACTATGTACAATATATAGATCCAGACCTTTGTATATTGACCACTTTGGTCCAGTCCAATCCCTTGAGTGGTCAATTTACGGTTTTACTGTACTCCAACTGAATGTAGACCCGACAATCATCCCCAATACTACAACATTTGGCTGTAACGTAGAACATGCCGATGCGAACTGCCGTGCATGACGATCACTGACATAGTGCGAAGTAGGAGTAACGTATCGTGGTTCAAACTGATTTTTCTCCGTAACTGCAACACACCAGAATACCACGTTTCCAGTCAAAACTAATCCAGCAAGATGTCGACAAAACTATATTTACGGAGGCTGTGTTCTCATTTCCACATTTAGCAATTTGCTACAGGCATCAAAATTTCACACCAGAAATGTTTCGGAAATACTCGTAGTTGTTGGCATGATATGAGTAAAGCACGGCTCCGAAGCAACCTAATCTCGTAACTTTGGCTTGAAATTGTTTAGCGCCATTCTGAACCAAGTAAAATGTTGAGTCGCAAATCAACTGTTTCCTTTGACTCAGGCCAAGGAAATGATTGTGCAAACCATCGCAAGAAAAGAAATTCGGATTTAAGTCAACTGTCAAAAGACGGAACTGAAGTGATTGCCTCGAGTTAGTGGAATATTTGGGGGCAGAAATTACGAGATAAAACATTTCAGGCTGAGCGCTTGTGGAGAAATCTGACAGCTTAGATGCAGACGTCATATCGCGTCCGCGCCAGATAACCACTTGTCATGTTAAATGAGATGGCTCCACCATTGTCAATTATAAAGCGGGACTGTAATTGAAAAGCTACACGATGGGAAAACGGAGTTAAAAAGGCGGGACGCTGTTGTCGCTTGACGTGTTGGCAATCGAATCATTATGCAATGGCACACACGCGAGCAAAAAAAGTAATGCCTCAAAGAGGGGCCAACATAAGAAACAAGCGTGTGAAAGAGACATTCAGTCCACTGAAACCAAGCAAATGATTTTGGTCATTCGACAAACGAATCAGTCAGTCAGCAACTAGGAAAAGCAAGCGGATGAGAGATAAGAAAAAGGGTTCCTCCCCTCAGATATCACCCTGAATCACTAAGGAAAGTGCAACGTGACTGACAAAGGGAGATAAACTGTACACAGAAGAATCCCAGTGGGACATAGCCGATTCAATTAGAGGGGAAAGTGAAAATTCATCTAGAGTAGTGAACGGAGCGGTTATCTAATCGAAATTTCGCGTTCTCTTCAGTGATCACATAAAAGCGGATCATTATGCATGGAAATGGCACATGACTACGCAGAACTGAGTAATGGTGGACTCAGGAAAGCACTACATGTGTGTGAATGTTTCGTCCGGAATAACGTTTCGTACCCCTAATATGTATACTAGATCAAAAGTGTTCAGTTATTCGAGTGGCTGTGCTCGCCCAACGGTCATGATGGCTCGAGAGAGGACATAGGATGGTAGCCATCATAAACCCGATAAAACGTTCTGTACGATCACGTCTACTGGAAACGAACAAAAATGGATTGCAACGCAGTACCACAAAAGTTTACATGAAGGGGTACCTGTCTACTAATGTTGTATAATGATGTGTAGAATTTCTCTCGGATTCGTACCCAACAAGAGATCAACAAGAGGAAAAAGGAAGCGAATGAAGTGTGAGAAGTGAAAACACACTGAGAGTACACAGTTGATAACGAGAGCAGACTCAGAGATGATGCCGACAATTGTGTGAATTGGTAAGAAAGGTAGTTGTAGCAGCAATCAGCTGAAACTAGTCGGATGTAGTCAATTTCATATGAGGATGCTCGGAGGTTTCGTAATGCTTGCGTTTCATCCGGAGTAAAGAAGGTCATGGGTAATCTAAGCACTGAATCCGCCAAACGTATAGTTTAGAGGTAAAAATGGGGAACGCATTTGTGCTCAACCCAATGAACGACGGAGCAAACATGTAAGGTAAAGAAGAAACGAGCTAGGAAAGGCGTACAAAAACATCTTACGTGGGGAATTAATATCCGATGCCGTGAACACATCAGTAACAGATCCGGAAGACAAGAATTCCCGGGATATTTTTATCTCATTAATAATCACGAAGAGGACGCACGAAACCACATATCAGAATATTCTTGCTTGCATTAGAGTTGAACGCTCCAGGGAGTCAAAATGATCCTCAGTGGTTTTGAAACTGTTGCGACGAAGGTAAACGTGGACCTAGTCGTCAGTACCTGGTATACCGTAGGTTAAATGGTAAACAGGAAACACGCCAATGGCAGTGAAACATTCCTATCTGTGGCTGACCAGCATGGCCTCGCTTAGTGATAACTTGTGAGACTAAGCGATCGCTTGATCAGCGCTTCTATTTACAGAGATTTTACAGCCCCATTCAAGAGCACTGACGACATTTTTGCATTGTACGAGATGCCTGGAATAGGACAGAACTCAATTCCTCTATCAGGAGGAAAAGCAGACAAACAATGTGACTGCACGCTTGAAGTGCGGTGTACCCAGATCAACACACTCATGTAACCATCCCGGTGGTTAATGCCTAAGGTAGAGAACAAAGTATTAAGCATACGCAAGAAAAATTGTAGACGACATTTGGTGGTAGCGTTCACTAGTTAGAATTGAGAATGATACTGTTTGTAGTAAGTCAAAAGATGCGGGTAGAGACGCCGAAGGAATCAATTCGAGAAGTTAGGCGTAGACACCAACAATGTTATACAAACTATTTATCTCACAAAGTTTTTTAGAGCTTACCGAAAATGGGCCAAGACGGAGAGAACCGACAAGAGTTGAATAGAATTAAATGATACGAGCATCTCCTTGTGATACCTTAGTAGGCTGCGAATTGAAATGGAATACCCACTCAACAGTTAAGGAGGTTGCACATTGATAACCCGGGTGAGTGCGTAGTAAAAACAAGATGAATTGGGCAAAAAGATGAGGGATACCGCTGGATCCATTAAGCTCTGGGGAACGCGGTAGATTAAAAGTGTGCTGGTTGGATGGAGTCTTTGTGTGAGGTATTGAATTACAAACCGCGGAATCGGGACATTTTGCACTTACCAGGTCCGCATTAAATTAATGAAAAGTATCGTGTAAAGAATCACAGCGGGACGAGATTGTACAACAACGAGGCTCAAGTTGTAACTCATACTGTGGATCCGTCTAGACCTGCTAATGTGAATTTGATTAAGAAACAGAATGATACACGTTCGCATCAACGACGAATCTCTATTTCGTATGGCTGACTTTTCTAGACAAATCATATGGAAAAACGAGTACCACCACAAATGCCGGCTCGCCGGTTTAACTCAAGTGAGATGATGAGCAAGCGGAGAAAATACACAGTCGGTCAATGAAATTCACGTGCTCCTTAACACAACTTAACAATGAGAGTAACAGTAGATTCGATCCAGACATCCGCATCAAACAAACATGGTAACTAAGTTGGGAATTGGGCAAGACGCGCGTAACTTAAACGAAGACTATCCGACGCAGATCACAGCAACAAACCGAGATTCAATACACTGTACGCTGTCAACTAAAGAGTACATCAACAGTCTAATTTGACAAGTCGGACAATGAGGAATCACATATGGAATGAAGATGGCAGGCTTCTGATTTTCACAACACACGCTTTCGGTGTTGTGGTCGCATCGACCGACGCTGTCCAAAGTGGTCCTGAAACATGTGACTGACGGGTATGTGCGGAGGATAACTCGTGAGTGGTGGAAACACCACGTTTGCAATGACCAGGTCAGATGTCGCGTCTTAGGTAATAATGGGTCCGCGCGTCGATGCACCAACTGAGATGGCTGCCTCACGTCCAACGCATGACGTCCAAGCGATCAGCACGTCGTGGCTTATTTGTTCGCATAAGACCGCAGTTGTCAACCTAACACATGACGACAAGACAGCAAAGTCTTAACTTCCAGTTTAGCCATCGTCGGTCCCCTGCGTTTACCCGGCTAGAGATTGAAGAGGGAGAAAACCGCTGGCTCGAAACACCTGAGATGGCGCGAAAGCAGGACCATTGGAAAATCTGAGTGAATCTACACTTATATTTCCCAACATCAAAATCATTAAAATGATAAAATAGACAAGGTAGTGTGTGAAAAGCAAAAAAAAAACATTTTATTTTCGGTGTGTTCCCGTAGTTATGACATTTGTACAGATTACGTACGTAGGTTCTGTGGTTTTGATGGATATATGTTTATTTTATAAACTGTTGCACGGGCGAAGCAAAGGGGCGTTGCGTGCAACAAGCTAGATGGTGCAAAATGCATTGGACGGGGTCACTGTGTGTCTAGCCCGCATAGCCTCATGGGTAAACAATTGAGCTGTAAAGTGAGATGGAGAAGCAAAGTTTAAGCACCTATGAAGAGGTGCAGATGTGTCTGCGCCAGCTAACCGACAAGTCGGTTTAGCGAATAAGTGAGTCGATAAAGCGTAGTCTGAACGGTATCGTAAAACTAGTAAAGTAATGAGGATCAACACAATTCATTTGATACGCCAGTCGAAAGAAATTCCCCAATGATAATCTTTTCGTGACTACAATTGAAACCATATGGACCGGTTATGAATTCTGCAAGGTCGACCGCAAAATTGCGATCTGTAAACTGCAGAGCAGATACCTGAGTCACTTGCACACAGTGCAGTGAATGCGAGTGGTCATTCCATGTGCAAACAGCGTGTAAGTGGCAGTATGGACATTGCATAGAGGATCGAGCAATTTGAAGAATTGTTGATCCGTCTTAAAAGAGATAATTCCACCGGAGTTGCGAAGGTGAAATTAGGAATATTAGCATGAGATTGTCACTAAAACATCAAACTGAAAATTGTCCCGTTACGCTAGAAAAGGTAATTGGGACGCAAAAAAACGAGAGTAAAACAGAAAAGGACGAGGGGACTCAGCTCAAAAATCGCTCTTAATCTGCCGAAATAACGATGTGTAAAGCAGAAAAGATGAGTGGAGCTCACACTCGAACAGTGATGCAATGGACAAAGTGAGGTGTAACCCATTGTATGCGTGTAGAGATCCACGAAGATATCAAATGAAAGGCGAATGGCCAAATGTTATTTATTAATCTGTCTCCAAGATGTAATCGGTAATTTATTGCTCCAAGTTCCCCTCTAATCACCGAAGTCCCTAGGTATTTGTTTTAATTGATGTTTCTAGGGTTCTGTTATTCGCAAAAGTTGACTACCCGAAAGCGGCATATATGCGTGTTATTTTATGTGCGGCCTTACGAACAAATCTTCGATGTTGGCACTCCTTCACTTGTCAGAAACGGCAGTCTTATCATCTTACCATATAGTTCTACCATTAACCGACTTGCATTGTCTCAGTTATTCACATAAACAACTATATCACGGGAAACAAGTCCATCCACTAACACACAAGTGTATAGCAAAATAAAAGGGCATTATGCTCTTATACAAAGGAAGCTAGTTTATTTTCACTGGATATTTTCATTTAAATGTTCGCGCGCCAGATTCGTAAAACGCTACCTTGTTCGTAATAATCGGATAGAAACGGTTATGCATAGCACGCGGCATGCTCGGCTTCGAGAAGCGAACCGTTCCAGTGTTGAAGATTGAGTTAGTTTGATGCTTCTGCCTAAACGCATAACAATTGTAAGATCTGGCACAACAGCTGCAATTGCTGAACACGCATGTGCCAGATGAACACAAAAATACGTGTGATTGGTTGCTAGCTGTGAGCATTGAGGCCACATGCGATCAATGGGGTATGATACACTCATGTCGAAGAGCGGAAACCATCGGAAGGTAATGAGCTAAGTGCCAGGTAAGTGGTTCAACAAATTTAGTTACGTGGTCCCTGCAACTGTATATATCCCTTTGGTGGACACCCCAAACTCCAGAGAAGAAGACACGACTGAATCGTTTGCCGTAAAAAACTTAGGCCGTAGATAGATAAACGTAACTTGGGTAAAGTCGGTAGACATAAACAACCCCACTAGTATTGTATGCCCAACAAGAAAGGGATCGAAGTGAATTAAGTAGTCACGTTAGATATGTACCGAGTGATCAGGAGGTCGCAACAGCACCCCTCATTCCGTACCAGATGCCAATTCGTCCCGACACCTTGGTAGCATAGTGAGGCGCGAATTGAACGGGGAGGTAAAGCAAGAAAAAGCATGAATCAAGTAATTTTCTGATTTCAATAGTTCATGTAATGTAAAATATGATACAATGCGGCCCTTCCGTTGCTTTGACCCACACAAAGGTATCCGCCATTGGGACTGAAAGCCACTGAGGTCGGTGAGGACAGTTGGCCGGTTCGGACAGGAAAATTATCAAACACGTGACGGCCGTGTAAGTGATACTGCAGATAATGGGAGAGAGACATGCAGCAAGGTTATACAACAGTAAAAACCGAATGCTGAATGATGGAAACAGTTAGGTAAAGGCACACGACAGCACTCATTCATGTCAGCAAGAGTTTGGTAGGGCAAATGAATTTGGACGGCAGCTAGCATTGGCTAACCAAGTGAGTGGAAGGAGAGCGACGAGTACTGATAAAAAAAGCGTGTGGGCACGATTAGTCAATGGTTAGAATAACGGGAGATGACGCTAAAGCAAGTGCTAACAGCAGCAAGGCACGATGGAGTGGGATGTGAAGATAGTTGGCTATTGACAAGTACTCCATAGTCAAAAAGACGAAGGATCAATATGGCAGGTGAACTATCAATGCGAGTTCACATGCGTGTGTGGGTTCGGATTTTCAACGGATTCATACAGCCTCCGAGAGAATAACAGTTCGCGGCAAAGGCGGGATAGGTTCCTTAGCTTGGCGATCGGAAGCATACGTGATAGTTCCGCAGGCAAACATTTGCATTGACAGGAGCTTCCAGCACAGTAGAGCCGCTCAGAAAAGGCTAAACGACTACAGTAGTAGGGAGCTAAGTGTTCGATATCGCTTATATGTAACAAATATACACTACAACTGGGCTCCGTGGAATTAACTGGGCTTGTAAACCGGTTGACCGATAACCGACGCAACATCATTCAATGCCATACACGTGCACTAGTTGAGTATGAGAGTCGCGCGCACAGAAACCAAATTAGTGAACATAGTTGGTGGCAATAAAATTTGGGTGTGAATTTTCTATTCCAAGTAAGACATGAGCAGAAGCTGATGGGATAAAACTCGAGCTATTCGGAACAACGGAATACAAAGCCAATTCGATTAGGTCGCTATTTTCACGCAGTACAAATTACGATAAGTAATCACTGCGAGATAGAAACGAAGTAATTAGTCTTCTGAACAGAATGCAAGTTATTGGATGCAAAGGTAAAGCCCACACTCTCGAGCGTCGGTGACAGTTTCCAAAGTGGAATTATTCGACATAAAAAGGCGAGAACGATAGGTGCAGTTTGAAAAAAGCATCACATCACTTCTTAATTTCAAACATAAAGCGTTACGAGCAATGGGTTGATTTCACAAGTAGGTGTGGGGAAAATCAAACGAGCAAATCAACATACCAATCGTATAGAGGCGGACCGTTGAGATGAACTCAAGCATAGCATTTCTGACGCCGGATGAAATGCAATGGTGTCCACAGCAGTCTGTAGGTTTGCGATAGATTTATCGGGTTCCGGAGTGCAGGACTGCATGGTTTTGGAACACTGATACACATTAGTGTAACCACAATCGGACCTAGAGATTGGAGTGCAGAGGGGGGGGGGGGAAGAATCGGCACATTCATCAGATGGAAGAATTCAGAGTTGTGCGGCCCCACGATGCGTTCGTCATAAGCGAGAGCATGAGAAAAGCAAAGCGCAAAACAGGAACAACGTGGTCGCCTTTCCCAGGATGTCGAACATTAGATGATGTGGCAATCGAGTGGTGTCAGTTGGTTAGCTGTGCGATCACAACAGTGATCACAGCAGTAAACGTTAGTTAAGTGGTAGAACATAGTGAACCGCATGTGCTTCAACCAACCATCCATGTCCGGAATGTGTATCAGTGTGGATCTTTATCGCCGGGCTCTTCTATTCTAATCCTCGCAGCTACTTCGATGCAGATTAACCTCTGTCATTAATACCAGACACTCATCTCCCACACACTAAATCTGAGAAGGAAACTTCACCAAACGGTCGGTTGGAAGTACGTACGTAGGTGGATCACAAGAGCGAAGAGTTTTCATTGGATAAAGACAAAGGGATTTAAGCACCAATGCAACTATTCTATGTGAAAGTGAAAAGGGCTGCTGCATAATTGGCAAAGTTTAAGTGAACCGCAAAGCAGTTGAACAGATCCGTTAGTTGATGTGTGCGTCTGTTACGCTAGCCGTCGGCCGTAAAAGGAAAACCTGAACCAAGAATTCGAACCAGATCTTTCACAGCCTAACGAATTTGTGAGAGCATCCAGAAGCGGATTTAGAGGCCATGAGAACAAATTGTACAGGTTTGTCATACGGAGAACAGAGTAGCAACTACTTCAGTTGAGCATGCCTGTCACAATCCAAACACGCGAAGGTTACTCTAAAAACCAACAGTAAACTTCTAACTCATGTGTCGAGCGTTGCTCATGGATCTCAGTGGACCAGTGATCAGAGCGTCAGTCGCCCATTACTACATTCACGAGTTCACTCCCAGTTCCTAAAGAGTCCAAAGGAGAATGAAACCGGTCTTGGGGTGTAATGTTGGGTAACACCAAAACTTTCTAATCGTCCACCAAGTTGCACGCATTCTGGTGGGTGCATCTCAAGGAGCATACCAATGTAAGCGGATAAAATTTCGACCACATGGTCTAGCGCCTCGTCTAACTCGTGTTGAAGTCAATTAATGACTTCCGGTAGATGTAGTAACCTGCTAACTCTGATGATTGGAATCCCAGAGCATCCAAGTTGCGTTCTTGCGAAGAAAGCGGACGAAAGTGATGTGAAGCGTGTGTCCAGGGTGGGGCATGTCGCCTTCCGGGATGGAAGGCATGAAACAGGCCACAGTTGGACGTAATTACTGTCGTTCGACCAGGTAGATGTGAGAATTAAAAGATAACCTAGGGCGAGCTAAGTATTGAGCCGCGAGCAGGAGAGAGGTGCTGCGAAGCATGTGCACGTGGAGGAGCTGGAGAAAAGATTGGCTTGAGCCATGAGTTAAAAATGATAACCACTGCCGCAGAAGCACATACTAACTTGAATTGGCCTTCCATCATCCGTGGGCCCTCACCGCCAACGAGTCGTCATGCTGCAGGCCTTAAATATTATAATCCCAGATACGTTTAAGGCAATTATGTGCGCGTTATATCGAACGAAAGAGGCTGAGCTAAAAAATTTTTAGCGGGCAATCGCACTGAAACTCTCCGCCTGTCGTGCTGAATTTGGGGGTCAGTAAAAAGGTCGCATTTAACACAAAGCGAACAAAATGTAATTCAAAACAGATGAAATAGGAATGCGACGACAAGAACTGGTATGGCTAACGGAAGGAAAAACCACGGCAATATCATCCACAAAACAGAGTGCAATAAGATTCATGGTGCATGACCCTCTTACACGACCCTAGAGTGGGGAGTTGAAGGAAGCAATCAGTAAACTCAAACGAACTATTCAGCGCTGGGTTTTGAAGTATCCGCCGTGTGTTCAGACTGCGCGGAACGCAGTCTCCGATGGGATATTGGTTTACTATGAAGTAGACCTCGGTCACTCCGATCACCAGGATCGTAACCGAAGTGGGAGGCTTCCCATGTGGCCGGTTCCCATGACTGCACTTCCTAACCGATGGTTTTGTCCTCATTTAGACTCAGTGGGCAGAGACAGCCGCAGCGGGGAGCGGAACTCGTGACGCAATGGTTCGCGGCATGCCGCTTGCCCATTAAGGCTTACGAACAACGCTTGGGAATATAATATTGGATGTTGGAGTAACTGCCGCGTGTATGGACTGGGTGAAAAGCGGTCATGGGGTGCAGTGTTGGGACGGAGGAACAGCGGAAACCTTCCATAAACGAAGTGTATTCCCCTCCCCCCAATTGGCGAAGTGCATCAAGGTGTCAATGGGCGCCAACTTGTCAAAGAATGACAACTAAATCTAAAATACACGTACCCCGGGTGTGATCTGAAGCGAAAGAGGCGCCAGAAGCTGTCAAAACATGCCAGAAGAGGAACAGATTAGACATTCACTTAAACGTGAACTCGAGTGATCCGCAATTGACCCTTTATGCACAGAGAAAGAAGTGAATAGCGAACAGCAAAAATAGCCCAGGTGTACGTATTCTGTTCGAAGATACAAGTGAGCGAAAAGAAAGCTCATCGGACGATAAAGATGAGTTGGAGGACAATATGGGAGTGAGAAGAAGAAAAAGTTGAAACATGCGAGCTAAAACGTGCGAAGGGAACTAAATCTGTCGCGTTTAAATCCCATGCGTGAAATCCCTCCTAAGCATATGCTCGAAGTTTCGTTTAAGTGAACGAGTTATGGTCTTAAACTGGAGGGATCCAAAGAGAGTCAGCGAGTCTTCCAATGGCGCAACAGAGCAGTAAGAGGTTGGTAGCTGCTATTCTTAAAGGCCATTCTCTCAGAGACGGAAAGAAAAGGCATCCAACTCGAAAGCACCTTCATGGTAGCTCAAGAGAGAACAAGGAAAATATGGACAGTTATGTGGATAAGTCATATCGTGTTTGCCAACTACGCAATTGACGGATCTGATATAGTGTGCAAGCTTAGAAAAATCCAATGAGAAAGATCGACTGAGTTCCCTGGCTGACTGAGTTAGGGGTGGAACGATGTATATGTCAACACCAGGGGCATTCGATGCGCGCACACAAATATTGTCCGCTGTCCTGTCGGTCATAAATAAACAACGTTAATCGCAACCAAGGAAATTGAGCAGCATAGCCAGAGAAGCAGTTTCGGGTGGTAGTAGACGAAAACGCACTGTAGTGCCAAGAATGCGGAAGATCTCAAGCGTACCGGGGCAGAATCACGGGACCTTAGAAGTAAGTTTAAAGCAACAGAGGTTAGAAAAAGGTTGTAAAAAGATCGACAATAGTCGATGACAGTATGTTGTCTACACAAGGTGTAGGCGCCTTGACCCTGAATGTTTGCTTAGGGCGTTAAGGTTTTCAGGTAAGTCCCCCTTCTCGCCCTCCTCTATTTCTTTATTTCATAAGTCCTCATGGTTGTAGGGCAGTGAGGCATCAGTTCAAATGGCTGATGTACTGCTGTTGACGGTGGTGATGATGATGATGATGACACCACATGACCATCAGATCGACATAACATGTATATCAAAATCTCGAATACCGGGCTATGGCTCTCTACAAATTAAAGTCCCTGGTGTGGACACCTCACATTGGCTTCACCACAGTGGGCCGGAAGACAATTCTGGCAATCAAGGGGTCGCCATGACTTCCAGTTGCCAGGCACACTACGCGCTACTTTCATGGAAGCCAGTATCAGCTAGAATAGCAGTTGCACGCTTCAAAGATCACCCGATGAAGCTGACCGTAATCTCCGTCTACGCACCAACCCTACCCTCAGCGGAAATTGACAAAGACGAATTTTACGATGCTCTACAGACAATGGTGAACTATGTTCCAAAACGCGACATCCTCGTTATTGATGTGGACTGGAATGCACGACCCGGTCCTAGAAACGATCAAACCCGTCACATATTCGGGAGATACGCTTTTGGAGAGCGCTGTGATAATGGGGACCGCTCGCTCAGCTTCGCTGACCTTAACCGGTTGTGCGTAACTAATACTCGTTTCCAGCATCCCAGGAAGCATTTTCTGATGTGATACTCCAAAGATTGTCGAACACAAGTCAGATAAATTACATCTTAATCCGACCCAGGTGGATGTCCTCCACCGATGACTGTGGAGCGTACAGGGGTGGCTGAAACATGCAATAAATGTGGTTCGGACCACGTACTCCTGCGCGCCAAATTCAAACTCCGCTTGACAACGCGCCGAAAGACCTTTTCACTAAAGCGTATCAACACTGCTCCACTGGAAAATACTGACTGCTGCCGATCACTTGAGGCAGCAATATAAGTAGAAATTTCTGCCAGTGCACCACGACTCATAATTGCAGATGATGAATCTGTAGGCGCTCGTTGGTCTAGCCTAAAATCGTCAGTTCAACGCGCCGCCTTATCTACCCTGGGCTCTACCTCTAAGCCTGTGGACTGGATCACTGAAGATACCATCCGCTTGTCCGCTAAAGCGAGAGAAACACGTCTCACGAATTCATCAGACTACCATCGCTAGAGACGTGAGGAAACCCACTCAGCACGGAATGATCGCAACCGCTACCGGTCTGATATTGCAGGCAACATGGAAGCTGCAACTAATTCTGGCAATTTGGGTCATCTCTTTCGTCTCGTCCGTTTAGCTTCCGGCAAGCGCCATTCACCACAGCCGATATTGCGCAATCCGGAAGGCCAAATCATCCCTGATACGGAAGGAAAACTTTCCAAATGAGTTGAGTATTTTAGAAACCTCTTACATCGCCCACTACATACCACTGCACCCATTTCAGCAGTAACTCAGTCGGGATTTGACGCGGATTGCTCACCGCCATCTCCCACAGAAATTGCAGATATCGTTCGTCACCTGAAGTGGACGAGATACCAGCGGAAATCTACAAATCTTGTCTACCAGCACTCCTTGACCATTTGCACGAGGCCTTCTGCTCGATATGGGAGACCGAAATCTGTCCTTCCTCGTGGAGTACCTCAGTACTACTGCCATTTCCCAAGAAAGGTGACCGAACTGTGTGCAGTAATTATCGCGAGATTAGCCTAATCGATGTGGCTGTCAAAACCTTCGCACCAATCTTGCTTTCCCGCTTTGTTAATGAGAAGAATCTGCAAACTCACCATAACCAAGGTGGCTTTCGTCCAGGCAGAGGCTGCACTGACCAAATCTTCACTCTACGTCGAGTAATCGAACACCGCTACCAGTTCCAGCAGCCCACGTTTGTGTGCTTCGTTGATTTTTGAGCTGCCTTGGACGCACTTGACCGCGAAGCACTGCAGAATCCTACTTGCCAATGGCGTGCCGGTTAAACTCGTTAACTTGATGAGATCATACTACCGTTGCACGAAGGGCCGGATTCGGGTCTATGGAGAAGAAACAGGAGAATTCGACATTAATACTGGAGTCCGGCAGAGTTGCCCACTTTCTCCAATGCTGTTCAACTTCCAGTCAACTGGGCTATGCATCATGCCCTTGAGGACTATCGCGGTGTTCAAGTTAGCTCTGACTTCTGGCTGACAGACCTAGAATTTGCTGACGATACCGCTATCCTTGCGGAAGATGCCATATCACTACAGTCACTGATGAATCGGGTCGACCAATCAGCCTCTATGATTGGCTTCGAAATTGACAACAGCAAAACAAAATAATTCTTATCCTCAGCCACCCAGTCCGTCCCGTCGCTCTCCTTATATAGACAACTCATCGAATCTGTTCCTGAGTTCAAGTATCTTAGATACACTATACTCAGCAATGGTCAGACTACATCCGAAATCCGGAATCGTATTGACAGCGCTAGAATAGCCTACTTACGACTGAGAAACACAGTGTGGCGAAGGAGGGAAATTAGTCTGAGAACGAAGATCCGAAAATTCTCAGCAACCATTAGTGCCATTTGACTCTATGGTTGAAAAACATGACCGCTGCGATTTGAAGACACCCGGAAGCTGGAAGTTTTCGACCATTGGTGTCTAAGGTTTATCTTGAAAACACAGTGGCATGAGCGTATTACCAATGACGAAATCCGTAAGCGCTGTTACGGTTTTCCGTAGCCCACAAAGCTCATCTAACGCCGCAGACTTCAGTGGTTCGGACACGTCCTCCGCAGACCAGACACTGACTTCAATAGGACCGTGGTTTCACCCTCGCCTTGCCAGGGTTGGTGTCGTCGCCGTGATGGACAATCGAAAACGCGGCTCACTGTAGTGAAAACGGATGTCAATCTTCTGGGACTCCATGTTGTGCATGGTGTCCGTCCCTGGAGGAATCATTCGATCAGTATCTGCGTGCAGCTTGCCCCCGACCACCGCGCTTGGGCAAGTGCAATTCGCGAGATTTATGAAGCCGGCTCATCCTGTCACAGGAGCTAATCGCAGTAAAGTAAGTAAAAAAAAGTAAGTTACCCATTTGGAAAGAAATGGAGCTAAATTTGTAGTCTCCGCAACTGGTGTTCTACACTTAAAACTAAGAAGGCCCGTTTAAGTAAGGACTGTTGGATAAAAATGCTGGACACAAATGCTTAAGACAATGTGAAGTCTAGGGAACAGTTGACGCAAAATGTAATTAGAAGAAAAAGGCTTTTTCGCATAAGTGTGCCTGTGTACTCTGGTAAAGCACCACAGAAAAATAAATCGCAATTGCCAACGAGACGCCCACGAAAGGTAGAAGAACAACTCACGCACCCACAAGCGATCCACCGGCCATCAGAGGAACTAGCAATTGCCGTCCCCGCAGTGCATGCTTGATCGATCCACTGGTGAACAACGCGTGGTCTGCGGTTCCGGAGATCAAACACGAATACTGAGCCCGAGGCTACAAATACAACATAAATAGGAAATATTCGACAGTAGGAATGAAGACAAAACGGTCGGGGTGAGGTGAGGTAACAGCCAGGAAGATTGACTTCATCACCGCTTTTGGAAAAAAACAGTATGCAATGATCAATCATGAGCGGCACCAAATTTCATTGCAACCTCTCAACACCTGATGGCAAATGGACGTGCCGATACATGTGAGCCTAACGTGATGGGTGAGAGTCGTACCGAAGCTTTTCCCCCTCTCAATCCAGACAAACATGAAGTGAGTGTTTAGTGAAACCCGGACCAGACAGCCGCCAGGTGATAACAGAGTGAGTGGGAACACAGTGGGGACTACGCGGTCATCGGTAGGAGAACAGGAACACACAGATGGTGTAACATGTGTCTGAAAAACAGGTTCATCCATCACTGGAAAGAATGAAATGAAAAGCGCCGAGATGAACCAAGACACAAAAATAACATAGCGTTTAAAGTCACATGAATCCAAGAAGTAACAATGGTATGGTAGTTTGCATGATACGGTAGTGTGAAAAATCTCGCGCTGTCGCTCCACCGATATGAGGCGAGTGGTAGTCGTGTTATGCGCTCTGGTCCTTCGTATAATTCCCAGTCAAACGATCAATGAAGCATACGGAATGCGACCGAAGCTTGTTGATGGAACAATGGTTTTATAAGGGTAAAAACGTCAATGCTTAACTGGTCCCGTAGGATGGTTATGGTGAAACTGCAAAATATAAAAAATATTGTTAACAAAACCGGATTTACACCGGTGAATTCACTGAGGTAAGCAGTAAACGCAAAGTAAATCCATAAAGAATGGCGTCAAATGGGATGAGGTTGGTAACAATTGTATCTTCTCCAGGTGTACACACACAAGAGGTGAAATACGTGGAACGAAATCCGGGATTCCACCGCCAGTGAAATCTCTTACAGGCACTTGTGTTTATTCACGGGTAATAAATGAGTCATGTAAGATGGTGCAGCGAAACAAGGGCACGAGTAACTCGGGCTTTGAATTGCGCCAGCGTGGGAGCCCAGATGACAGATTCCGAAAGGGCATTCCACGTTAAGCAAACGTGTAGGGAAAAGAAATTCCGACGGCATTCCAAACGACCGTGTTGCTCTGTCAGCTTGAGATCGTGGTCTCTCAAATTGCTGTTGTGGCTGAGCTCTAGCAAGTAGGGGCATGTGACATCGGGATCTCTCAAAATCTGGTAAGTCAAAATGAGGTCCCCGCGCACAAGCCGATACTGCCCGCTGAAGATCTCGAGCACTTGAACCCTTCGTACATAGGGCAAATTATACAGATCCTTGACATTTTTGATTGCCCGGCGTTGGGATATCTCCAAGACGGTGAGACCTCTCCTCAGCCATAGCCACCAGACCTGTACCGCGTATTCCACATATAGCCGTATGTATGAGCCGAGAAGTTGTGGAAAAATCGAAAGGTCGAACCATCCGAACGCATGCTTCAGGAGGCCCACGTGTAGGATGTCCCTACTTGATGCCGTTTCAGTTTAAACCTTCTGATTGCCGAGTTTGCAGGAGTACACCAACTTGTGCCGTAAATGCAGTACGCTACATCTGTCCACATTGAATCGAAGTAGATTCTGGATTGATCAATAGTACACCCTATCCAGATCAGCTTGAAGCACTATGATATCGTATGGCGTATTTATCGCTCTCCACACCTTGATGTCATCGTCATAAAACAGGCAGTTGGAGCTTATGAGGCGTGTGATATTATTAATACACGTCAAAAATAATTGCGGTCCAAGTACCCAACTCTGTGGTACTCCGCATTCAACTCGGATGGGATCTGACAGTGATCCACGTACACCTACTTCCAGGCGTCAGTGAAGAAGAAAGTTCCTAGGAGAGGATGACCAATAACAAAGGTCTGGAGTTTGAAGAGCAGAATATTATGGTCTAACCGATCGAACACCTTCGGGAGGTCGAGAAAGACTACATCAACTCTTGTGCCAGAGTCTACTGCTTCAGTCCAGCTGTATGGTGCTAGCAGTAGATTTGTAGCGCGCGATCGATGTCGTCGGAAGCCATGCTGTTCCGGTGCGAGGTAGTTAAATTCTTCCATGTAGGCCGTTAGCACATTAGAATTAACAGCTTTGGAAGAACCGGTAGTAAGATTATGGGACGGCAGTTGGCTGGATTGAAACGAGTACCTCCCTTGTGCGTAGGAGTAATCATCCCGTGTTTTCACATGTCGGAAACGTACATCTCGTCACAACAGTGTTGGAAGAATCGAGACAAAGGCTCAGCTAAACTCTCTCCTAGTACCGATAGGGATTTCGTGTGTATATTATCAACTCCAGGAGAGCTGTTCTTGCGCATACTCAACAGCATTCGTAGTATAGCTTTTGCCGTGAAGGAGATGTGAGTGAGTATTGGGGGTTAAACAACCACTGTCATAGAGTAAGGTGCCCAGGATCGCACTGAAAGCTTGCAGCATATTGTAGGCGCAGAGGATTTGCCGCATCCTTTGGTGTCCTTGGGGGGGTCTGTTTGCAGTTTCAAGAGGAAGAATTCCCCGTCTTACCTTACTTAAACTATCCTGCTTCGTAGAAATGAGACCACGTTTCTTGGGCGGAGGGTCATAGACGCTAACACTTCGGCAACCAGAGTTAAACTGGCTGACGAAATGTTCCTATGCACTATCTGGTGCCTCGACTGCCAGAAAGGTCCAGTTGGCTGTCTCACCTAGTCGAGCTAATATGTCGTAGCGTACATGCGTCCTTGTTGCGTCGGCAATTTTCACGGGATATTCTACATAGCGAAAGTAGCCAGAGAATATCAACCAAATTGGTACAGATTGAAAAATACACCAAAGTAAAAATACTGGCGCACAATTCAGAAAGAAAAATAACGTATAACACAGGAATCCCGAAACAAAAGTGGAATGTAAAACGGTTATCCAAAAATCCGTGGCGTTCGTGGGTGCATCCAACCAACTAGTGGATAATTGCACGGGTTAAGCGTTGCCAGTATCGTTTAACCATTAGTGGAATTAGCAAAAATTCCAGTTCTTATGACAGGGCACACATATGATAGGGAGTATGTGGAAAGGGCACATCCTCAACACTTTACATTTCCTACTGAAGTGTGTATCGGTGGGGCAATCCGCAGCGCATCGTTCGTTGCAATCACATTTAATTCGTCCCAAAACACGAGTAGCTTAAACAACTTAACTGCGACCTTAGACAATGAGATGAACGATTTTGAAACGAAAGAAATGCGGTGAATCCTAACTGTGCATGCAGAGCTACGGATTACTGAGTAATTGAAAACATATACAAAAAGCAACGCTAACTGCCAATACCAAGTCGCAAGACTACAATGTCGGCCGCTGGTCGGAGCATATCGTTCGTGCAGGCGACTTCGCTGTATTCATGTTTCGATTTATTCCCCGACCTGGGCAATTGTGTTGCAGTTTCATCACCAGTCGACGTGACTTCGTCAGTGACTTACTTCATAGAAAGCAATCTCACTGAATGGCCTTCGATCGACTAGCAAGTGATGTAGCCCCCATGGGATCCGCTATAGCTGGACGCATTGCGAGGATTGTCATGTAAAAATTGTGGTAAAACCTGATTCCAAACAAGTGCCCAAAATTGTGCGTCCGTATGTTGACGACATGCCTGTGATAGTCAAACAGAGCCAGTCGCAGACAGCACAATGCGATGGATGGCATTCGTTTCATCATGGGATCAGAAATGGGAAACCAAACACCTTTTTTGGACGTGTTGGTTGCCTGGACAGTGGATGGAAAACTAGAAACATCAGTATACAGCAAAGACATGCACACTGACCAAATCCCAAGTTTCAACTGTAATCATCCAAAATGGTACAAAAAGGCTTCATACGGATAGAGAAACACTGCAATACTGCGGAAGCCAAACGAAAAGAAAACCACCTGTTTACATTCTTCATGCGCAACGAATACCCACGAAGTTGCATCCGAGGACGCATAAACTGCAAGTGAAAATACCACATTTGAACGATAACAATGACACGGATCGCTTTGCCACATATCAAGAACGTGTCAAACATGACAGCCCAACTCCTCAAGCCGCACCAGCCGATAGTAATTCCAATACTAACCGCCAATCTGAATGGAATCTTGCCTAGAACGAAAGAGAAAACCAGAGCACACGAACGTCGGAACGTCGTTTACAGGATACGGTGTCAAAATTGTGAGAAACACTATGTGGTCCAAACAGGGAGGAAATCACCTGCACAAATGAGCCTGCAGAAATTATTATACCGGTCTCAGCGCACGTTGATGAGGACGGACACTACTCTGGCTGAGAAAACGGAGGTTGGATCGCAGAGACAAAAATGGAAGAGGAGAATTTCTCGAAGCTTGGCTCTCTACGGATAATTTAATAAACCGGTGCATTTACGTAGATCCACTATACCAACAAATTCGAAAGAAATAACTAGACCATGAATAAGGACCTAAAACTGAAAGAGGCGGCAATCGAACAACAAATGAGCGACGGTCACGGAGCATGAACCGAAGTTCAAACGTCACTTGTTTGTAGATTAAAGGCCATTCAGTGAGATTGCAGTCCATGTACTAAATCACTGACGAATTCACCTCGAATGGTGATGAAAAGTCCGCAGCAAATTGGCCAGCTCGAAGAACAAATCGAAACATAAACGGTCGACCCGAGCCAATGGTATTCTGATTTATTACTGACCTAGCGGTATACCCAGCCCACCCGTGACCGTGGGTAGCCGCGTGAGAGCACAGCATCAGTGGGATATGCCTGAGTACTGCCAACTTTTTTGTTGGTTTACTATCGTATATTAAAATTAATCCCACGGTATGTGTAATGCTGTCGGATAAAAATGGACGGAAACGAAGATTTAGGATGGGACTTGGTCGCTAGATCGTGGAAACAGATGACCGTGTGATCTGCTGCCACCTAACCGGGCGCAACCAACCGGACTAGATGCGAAAAGGGAACAAAATGGACAGAACCGGGTAAACGCAATGACTCAATAAGTCTCAGTGAAGATAATTGGCACTTGGAACTTGGTTTCGGATTCCCAATGTCATCTAGTTGACAAGCATGCCCAAGCCCGTCACTGAAATGATAAGGGTATAACCGGTGATTGGGGAATTGAATGAACTAAGGCTATCACGACTGCGTAAAGCAAGCTCGTCGTCAAACAACAATTAAGTGGATAAGCATTGTATAGGAGGAGAGGGTTGTTTAAGTCACCGTTTGAATACGTGGGCTGAAGCAAAAGGGGTGAGCTAAAACACAAAGACAGTGAGCTTGGAAAGATCCCATATAGCAAGCCTCTGAAAGAACGCACATAATGGAGATAAAGCAGATTGGACGAATTGGCAAATTAAGCAACTATATGCCAAACTTAAAGTCATATATTTATAGTTAATTTATATCTAACCAACAGTCCAGGAAGTGGGTGTGGAGGAATCGAAAAAATCGTCAGAATGAGAGGAAAGTACAATTTGACAAAATGAGAACGAAACATCTGTTGTTTGTTTTTCACACGCCGATCTTTTGTCATTATCCATGTTTGAGCTACTAAACATGTGAGCCAACACACTTCGGTACACAGTACTTCCAATGATTTCGGTTGTGGGTCATGTCTTCAGACGTGTTAAGACACTGGTACTCCTCGCCCTCGCTTGTATAGCGGCCCAATCACACCCGAAGAGAGTTATGTCAATGGCGTCCTCTAATTTTGACAGTTTTTCACCGTCCGACCAAAATGACCGTGATACGGTAGGGAACAAGTGGTGGTATACACGCGCAGTGGCGGTCAAACAAAGAAGAATTGGAGAACATGAAGCCACAAAAAGTGCAGAAATGTGAGCAAAGACTGTAGAAACAAGGGAAGATACCGAACAAGGAAACCAGAAGAGGTAGCCAGTGATATCGCATAGCCATTTCGCATATACGAAATTAATCGCACGCGATTTAGGCCGCTGGAAGCCATCGTTATCGATCGTGAACACCCACTGCTATGCATACAAAAACAGCTGACTGTGGCTCTAAGCCTACCCTGGGGTAACGCAAGCGCTCGACTATGTACGATCACTTGTAACGCTGGTATGGTTTCTCAATGCTATCTGTTCCTGATTGATACGAGTGCACGAAATGATGTAATCCCATAAAATGCATCTTCTGACCTGCTTGTTTGGAGTTATAAGGGGAATTGCTTGTTTCAAAAGGGAGATACATTCGGATGCCGGGTAGGTAAGAGAAACCATGGTAAGGACGAAGTAGGAGACAGTGAGGTTTAACAACGAACAGTTTTGCTATGCTGTGCAAAGCTGCCGACGATATCAAGGTTTCAGTTATTTTTTCATAAGATGTAAACCTTGTTGTCATGCTTAAAGTTTCATGTGTAAACAAAGCGCCAAGTTTCCAAAATCTGAAACATTCTTAGAGTCGCAGCCTGTTTAATGATGGGAACAATGGCAAGAGAGCAAGCAGGCATACTGAAAGTAAGTCGCGCTACACTACATGAAGCAAAACGATTTGATCGCGGTTCATTATGTAACAGACGATGTGCTACAGTAGTATATCAACAGCAGCCGTTTGTGAACCAGATATTGATTGCGAAGTGCGTAGGTGAAATTGAGGAGGGAGAGTTACTTTGAGCGTAACGCCATGAAAAGAGTGCACAAGCGGGATTTGCACAGAAAGTAAGGGGAAGGCTCCTCGTAACTCCAACTGACAGGTGCGCTCCAAAAACAGTCATCCGTAAAATGGATCAACGAGAAAAGTCCGAAAAGCGTGGGGAGTCAATCAGAGTAGAAGATACATCAGTGATTCGCCAACGAAGCTACGACAGCGCGAACCAACTAGAGGCTTTGGGTATGGACCACAGAAACATCGCTGTTGACGTGCTCCTAGAAGAACTGTCTACCGACCTAAATAGCGGCATGCAATTCAACAAGTGCCATAGAGTGCTGTGATAAGATATGGACAACACAATAGCAGGCTTACGCTAAAGAGAATCTTCAAGGGGACAAGTGGGAAACAGCAGCCAATAAACACTGTGAATACTAGTGGAATCTTACAGAGCAGTAGGGAGATTTTTGTGCTACACATGGTTCAGTGGCTTAAGCAGATTATGGGTCCGAATTCAGCGAGATCCAATGGATGTTTCGTTGGCTGATGTGTCCCAGTAGAATATGTGCAACGAATCTTCTCGAGGAAAAGTAGAGTCTAGCTATTCAACTGGAACTCAAATAAACATTCAGCCCGCCAAAGAAGTGAGGTTTCATAGTAACTTCACTGTTTACCGACCAAATGAAAAAACAACAGCAAATTGTTGTCCATCTGAGTTCGATAAATAACAGTGTCTCGGTGATGACAAATAAACCTCGACAATATCATGGGGGGATCAAATGAGAGAGTACTTACCATCGATGGTGGTCAGAAACGCGCCTGAATCTAAGAAGCAGAAGGATCGCAGAGGAGCTTTTGTAGAAAGCGTGGATACCTTTTCCAAGCTCTGAGAAAAAGGTTGTAAAAAGGGAAATAAGCTGTATGAGGCTGGGAACATAAACAGGAGTGGAAACAGCGCATCGCGAAGACAATCGGGCCAGTTCTATATGTACTGTGCATCCGATAGCAGATGACCTTATCGATGAGAGACAGATGAGTGCGGTGAAAGACTTGCTTCATATCTTCATGGCAAAGTAGGTGAAAATTTCACGAGGAATGGACACACACACACTGTGAACGTGAAAGGTGCTACGAGACTAGTACTAGGGAGGTTGAGGGTGAGAGAGGCGAGGGGTGGAGGAATTTCACGGTACCACGCAGGTGCAACATCAAACGCAGTAGCGGATTCGTTCGTCGTCCATCTCTGCAAGTGGACATGGCCAGAGATATAAATTGTGGTTCGGTGACAAACGTCTCTAATACTAAGGCACGGAGATCCGAGGTCAACTGTCGTCGCGGACAGTAGGAAAGCATCTGCATTTTAGTACGACCACAAAGTAAGTAACAGTCCAAAGCTAGCTTAGGATAAAACACAGTGTGCAATCCGAAACCCAAAAATGAGTCCTTAATCAACGTAACAGTGACTTTGGTGGTAGGATATCTGCTGACGAGTTGGGATCCTTGTTGATTCGAGCCCCTATTTAGCTACCTGTTGCTGAGGAGCAGACAAGCAGATGAAAATTACTGAGCCAACAATGACAGCCATACAGCAAATTCAGCAGGGGAGTCCAATGGCCAGAAGTACGAAGATTCGGATGAAAGTAGACTGCAGACCAAACTCAGATTAAGTATCCAAATCCATTGATAGAAAGGGTTCACAAAAATACGTAAAAGGGTATATAGAACCAAATAAATGTTGAGCGTTTTCCGTCCGCAAAACATTGTGCCCAAAGACCAGTTTCCGGCTTGTTTGCTCTCATCAGACAGAGACAGCGAAACTGTGACTCAAATCTGTTACCCTAGCGCCGCCGATGCTGCCTGTCAGAATAGTTAATAGTTCGTTATTGGCTCAGTTGGATGCATTGTTATTACCACGACCTGATGAATAATAAGGGTTGGCTAGCCGAACAACCTCCTCGTGGTATCAGCTGGGGGGAGTCGGGTTTACCCCGTTCCAGCAAATGGTTTGGCGGCAGTGTTCCAGGAGGTGGTGGGTTTTCGCCTAGCAAGCGTTCTCCCTATAAAAAGCAACAAATGTCCGTTCAACAACACTGCGACGTGGCGGATGACTCGCCACTAATTAGTCGCTGCCTCTTGCTTCACCCTGGTACAGTGCTGAAATAATAGGAAGGATTGAGCCGCTGTTTGGGGCCTTAGCAAACGGAAGATGTATGAACCGAGAAATCGGTCGCCGACTCCCAATGAGTGCCATTTCCTGAATTCGCCCTGCTGCCTTGCGGGTAGGCTATTGGGCTAAAGGCACGGGGTGGAGCCCCCTAAGACCACTTTCTACTTCGGTTTGGGCAACCGGGTAGTATCGTGCCCAGTGCAGAAACCATGGATCGCACTACTACTTCGTCGCACGCTCGCCGTCATCTCCCCGTCGTCTTTCACCAATCTCCATCACACGCCAATTATTTACCCGTTAATCGTGAGATCCTTGATTTACTCCCTACACAGGTTCCGATGCCATCCACAAAGTGCGGCCTGAGGCTATCCTTTGACTCCGATTCTCGTTTCGACTGGCAACCCACAATGTTTGAACTCTCACGCAGACTGGACAACAGGCCGGTCTAGCAAGCGCTCTGGACTCGCTCGCCATTGATATATGCTGCCGATGGAAATTGGGTGCTGCCCGCCCGAATACACTGCGGTCCCAGTGATCGCAATGACTAAGGTTCACTTCAATGTGAACCGCGGTTCACTTTGAGACTGCGCGTCGCAATCAAATCACACAAGCTGTAGTTCAAAATTGACCCTCCAATTAGATATATGCTGCCCTTCCGAAACTGGGTTGTGAGACACGAGCACTGTGCTCAAGTTGAGTTCTCCGACAAACCAAGGAGCCACATACCATCTACCTCGTTCTGATGACGCAGAAGCAGCTGCAGCTGGTTTGGCAGGCACTGGAGTGGCATTAAGCAGCAAAGCCGAGGCTGCACTGCTGGACTGGTTTGCAGTCAACAGCCGATAATGTGCAGTTCGGCTTCAAAGTTCATGTAGTTAACAGGCATCGCGCTGAATGGTTCAACTTGTTCGTGGTCTCCGCCTATGCGCCAACCGACTGTAGCTGTGAATCGATCAAGGATGATTTTTATTGCCAACTTCTTCAGCTTTTGCGCAAAGCCGCCAAATCGGACGTCGTCGTCCTCGCCGGGGACTTCAACGTATGTGTCGTTCGCTTGCCACCAGGTGAATATCACCTGGATGACCATCACGCACTGCAGGAGAGAATCGCTCCGATAACAGAACCAGTCTTCCCACTTTGTGTGGAGACAATGGCTTATTTCTCGCAAGCACCAGGTTCAGAAACGCAATGAGGCGTCCTGGTACCTGGCTTGATCTCAAATAGATCACATCGTAATCAGTTCAGGTGACGAAATAGCATACAGGACTGTAGATCACCTTGGTCAAGTTATCTTGATTGGGATCACGCGCTGGTTTGTGCGAACATGTGCATGCGCTTTGGGGGTCCTCCCAAACAGAAGCACTGTAAGCTTGATACGAACAGGCTAGCAGCCGACCCGTCAACTCAGCTGAACTACTAATTGTCATTGGCAAACCCTTTTGCTTGCGCTGAACCCACTGGCGTTGAAGAGCATTGGAACTTCTTGCAGAATACGATGCGATCTTCTGGTCAATCAGTCTGTGGATTCCCCCATCGTCCCTCAAAGAGCTGGATCTCCGCCGAACTCTCCCAAATAACTCCGATCAGAATGAACCTCCCCGCACTATCAGCCGTCAACTCAAACGCAGTGATCGCGAAGCATGGTGATCTCAACGCGCCTTGGAGATTGAAACCGCCGCCTTTCTGGAAATATCCTTAGGTTATTTCAGCTCATTCGGACCACTGGTCACAAAAGATATGGTGTCAGCGAGGTTATCTGCAAGGCGAGTGGGCCAAAAATCACCAAACTGCAGAGGCGCATGGACAGATAGGTTGAGCATTTCCATGATCAGTCCGGTACTTTCCCGTCATCCACTTTCGCACTCAGTTCGTTCCGTAGTACACCATGGGCCGTGTCACTCGAACCACCCACTGAGGCCGAATTTCGCCGTGAGATTAGACATCTGAAGTGCTTTAAGGGTGTTGGTTTAGAACAGCTTCCTTCAGAACCGTCAAATATGGTGGTAAGGAAATTGTCACTCCGCTAACATCCCTATTGCTGAAGATCTGGAGAGAAGAAAGAGTCTCCTCTTCATTAGGAGAGTCAGTTATGGTCCCAGTCTTCAGGAAAGACTCCCGGACTCTGTGCTGATCATAAAAGAAATCAGCTTGGAATCAATTGCCTCCAAGCTGCTAGTATTCCTCATGTTGTGCAGAGTAGCGCCAACTCGCGAGATGCACTATCGGGAGGACCAGGCTGGTTTCCGTACCGTCCTAGGTTTTGGATCAATTATTCAGACTTCGTCAGCTCCTCGAAAATCGTCACCGGTACGGCAGACCCACCATCGTCGTCTTCCCGGACATTCGGGCTGCATTCGACTCGATAGACCGACCTGCCTTATACCACTATCTATTAAAGAACGTCGCTATTCTTCGGGTGCTATAACTCCATACTTTAGGTAGTAAGAGCCTACGGCAAGCTCTCCGCAGTCTTCCCTGTCACCAGTGGTGTGTGACCAGGATGCCCTATATCTCCCTTTCTTTCAACTTCGCGGTCAAGGATGTCCTGTTTGGAGCTTCAGAGGGCTTTCAAAATCCTGAAATTGAGCACCATCCAGGTAATCGTGTAACTGACTTAGATTACGCTGATGATATCGCTTTGCTCATTGACGACCCATACAGTACGCAACTGATCCCTGACCGACTGGCGACTGACGCGTCTAAGTGTGGTAAATGCTTTGCGGCCTCAATGTGCAAAGTGCTGGCACAGGATTGGCAGAATGCTCTCCCTCAGCTCGCCATCGAAAACACTCGGCTTGAGCAGGTGGATAGTTTTGTTTACCTTGGGAGCAGTATCTCTACCGACGGAACTATTGGGGACGTGGTGTCTCTCCATATGGCTGAAGCTCACTCGGCCTTTGCCAATTTGACGCGCTTGTGGCATCGTCGCGACATCCCGTTTTTGCTAAGAAACAGGGTTTACAATACCTGTGCTTGCGCGATGTTTAGACGCGAATCGTGGCCGATCCGAGTGAATGACATGTGTAAGCTTTCGGCCTTCGACAACAGCTGTCTGCAGATGATCGCCCGAATATGGTGGCAACACCAGTGCGCAACGATGATACCACACAAAGCGTCTTTGGCAAGGCGGATCACCCGCTCTATGAGCGTTATTTGAAATGGTTTGGCCACGTCCTGCTTATGACTGGCGAGCGACTGCCACGCCGCGCCCTATCTGTGCATGCGGGGCTGCATTGAAAGAGACCGCTGGGAACCGGCCAATCACCTGGCGACAATGCCCCAACTCAGAGCCACTCATATCAAACGGGTCAATGGTTAGGGGTCACAATAACTCAGTCGGATAATCCGATCCTCTTCGGAGGTCGATGGCCCTCTTCCCTTAAAACTTAGCTATGGGAGACAACAGGTCTAAGGGTTATAAGCTCACAGCTCGATTGGCGTAGAGCCCAAGCGCCACGCACTGTCTCTGACGGTGCGAAGAAACCTTCGGGTTCTCAGTAGTTTGCTACCGACCGCCTCAAGTCAGGCAGCTCATGAGCAAATTGGTGCAAACCCGTCAACTCCCACCTGATCGCAGGTGCGTTGCGTAATACGGTCGCAAAAAATGCATGTGAATTACTCCAAATCTTCAAAGGCTGTGTGTGACTGGCCTCAAGCGGATCCTAATGAATCTCTACAATCACACTGCCGAGCTGGACTTGCTCCCCACTGCTTTGTGGGTCAGCCTATTGATCCAAAGGTTCCAGGTGGAGTCTCCAAGCGAATCTTTATCTAGCCCACTGCGTTATGAGTCAGACTGTTGAGTCAAAGGCTGGAGGCAGGGCACCTCGAACAAAAGCCCTCCCTCGAAATGGGAAGTCGGAGAGTATCACCTACACTATCGAACACGTCGACAGTACGCCCACTTATATTGCTAAATTTTCCCGCCTCCCCTCTCCTCTTTCCCGTCTATTGAGCAAGAGACTGCCACTGATCTCTCAACTGTTGCCATCGATACCTGTAGCTCTTCCATCAAGCCGAGAGTTTCATTTCATATTGGTTCGTTTAAGGTTCGCACACTAATTCAGATCGGCCAGCAGGCAGTACCGGCTCTCACTCTCCATTCTCTTGGTATTGATGTGTACCTTGTCTCCGAAACACGCATACAAAATAGCAGCATTAGGACGAAACTTCAACTCCCTGGTTCTGAATCTGACGACTATGAATATACTCTTCGCGTCTCTGGCTATACCGAGTTTATGGTTCAACGTTGGTATTGCCCTCAGCAAACATGCTGAAGATAGTCTGCAAGACTGAATACCGGTGAACAGTCGCATGTGCACGGTTCGACATCGAACTACGATTGGAGTTAATAAGCAGCGTCTGAATCCAATGTGCTTTTCATCGCCTCAGTTTATGTCCCTACTGAATGCAGTTCAGAGGATAGCAAAGACGATTTCTATCGACATCGTGGTTGCTGCAGGTGACATGATTGCCCGAGTAGGTCATCTTGCAGACTCCGAACAGCACCTGGGATGGCGCTGCAGAGTCGATGCATACCGAACTGACAATGGAAATCGATTCCAGCAACTGTGCGAAGACCACAATTTTTACCTCAGCAGCACTGCTTTCCAACACATGTTCACACCTCGTCACCTGGCGCCCAGCGAATTCCGCCTTGACCTGGATCCAAATTGACCAGATTGCTATTAGCAACAGATGGCGCACATCAGTCTAGGACTGTCGTTCAAATTGGAGCATGTGCCTGGATTCCGACCATTCTCTAGTGCGCGCACGCTTGACGCGTTCACTTTTCCCGCTTTAAAAAGGCGTCCATCATCTAAGCTTCTCACAATCTGCAGTTCAACAATATTATGACGAACTGGCCCACCAATTATCAGTGATGAATGAGGTTGGTGAACCGAATGCTGACTGGAACAGTCTCAAGTGTGTCATGAAGAATGTCTTTGACGCATGCTGCGCGCCCAACTTGAGACGTCGTAAATGCGAATGAATCTCCGACGCATCGATCAGCTTGACCGAAGCACGGAATCTGGTTCCAATGGGCACTGAGGTTCAGAGTGAAATGACGCATCACAAAGAGTTTTCGAATCGACCGGGAACGTTGGTGGATCGCAAGGGCCCGTAAGATGGAGAAAGCCAGTGCAATTGGGAAGAGCCGAGTCGTATTACAGCTTATCCGGAACACTGGTCAGAGAAAGCCATCAGTTATCGAGACAATAGCTGAGAAAAACTGGCAGCTGATCCAATACCAGGGTCGTCGACTATCCCGTTGGGCGGAACATTTTGTAGAGCAGTTCAGCAGGCCTGCTGCCACACTGCCGCTCGCCGAATCGTCTGAGCCGTCAAGGGAAGCAGGTGTGACACCTCTCACTTTGGAAGAGATTCGACATGAGCTTTCCGCGTTGAAACGAAACAAGGCTCATAGACCCAACGACCTTCCACCATCTTTACTGAAAGATGGCGATGACCCTTTGCTCACTGGACCCGCTATTCTATTTAACACGATTTGGAACAGTGAAGATTGGCGACCATCAAATGTCGTGCCCATCTTCAAGAAGAGTTAGCGTACTTGGAGCGAAAAGCAGAGGTATCCGTCTTGTTTCCATTGCATCCAAACATCGCAGGCATCATTCTCCGACGACTTACTTGTACACGTGAGTACTGAAACACTGAAGGCCAGCGTGGCTTCCGCTTTGATCGTGGTTGTATTGACCACATATTTACTCTTCGTCAAGTGTTGGAGCAGAGAAACACGTACAGATGACCGGTAATGGTGGTTTTCCTTAATTTGAAAGCTGCCTTCAACTCCGTTGACCGCGGCAGCTTGTGGCACCGCCTATCCATAAAGAGTATGTCGGCTAAATTCCTTTCCATTCTTGAGTCTCTCTACCGTGACTCCCGAGGCAGTGTAAGGGTCTAGGGGAAAATGTCTCGAGTCCGAGCGTCTTATGAAAGTCCCCTATCTTGGTCTGTGGCTTCACTAGACAAGCGGCTAGTCACTGGATCTCCACAGTCTCTCCAATTAATGGAAAGCTGTTGAACAATTCCCGCGCTCAGGCAGGTTCTCCGGAAGGATCGCGAGGTCTAGTGGACACATTGCGTTGTTGGGATGGAGCGGACAGCCTCATCAGGAAACTCCCGCAAACTCTTCTAACTTATTCGCTCCACGGGAGGCAGAAAAGCAACAGTGAAAATGACAGAAAACTAATTCACAGTCGTCACCGTCGTCTGGCACGATGGGCAGAGCCCTTTGAAGATCAGTTCAACTGGCCATCAGCAGAACCGAGTCTATCTTCCGGGATTCACAGCGCTCCCTGGTGCGTTGATGTTTCTCCACCGACTGAGGCTGAGGTTTCCAAAGAGCTTCGCTTACTAAAACACCACAAGTCACTTGGCCCAGATGAACTTCCTCCTGCCCTCTTCAAACATGGGGTCTTGCTCTCACCAGTGAACTGACATCACTCATCAGATTTGCATTACTGAAACCATCCCATCCGACTGGAATTTAGCGAATATTGTACCTGTCTATAAAAAAGGAGACAGGACCGTTTGCTCCAACTATCGTGGCATCAGTCTCATTTGTGTCGCATCCAAACTACTCGCTGCCCTACTCTTGCGGAGTCCCAGTTGCATACGGGTACACCACCTGTGTGAACAGCAAGCTGGATTTCGTCCGGGTCGCGGTCGCGTCGATCACATCTTTACGATCCACCAGATACTTGAACATCGCCATAAGTGCAGTCGAGCAACCCTAGTCATATCCTTGGACATTCGAGCCGCATTTCACACTGTTGACAGTGGCTCTTAGGGACTGCTTATTGAAGAGGAGAGTACCTGAGAAGTCCATCAGCAGTTTCCATACTATTTACCATCAAACTCATGGCCGCGTGCGAGTATACGGAGATTTTTCGCTCCCTTTCAGTATCACTAGCGGTGTTAGACAGGGTGGCCCAGCCTCTCCATTCTTGTTCAACTTCGCCATGGAGGAGAACCCGGAAACTGCCCTGGAAAATTCTGAGTCCTGCGGCGTTGGACTGCTCCCTGGTGACCGCTTTCGGACCTTGGAGTACGCTGATGACATCGCTGTGACTTGTGAGTCCTCTCAGGCCGCCCAGTATGTGTTGCTTAGACTGGAGATTTCCGCCTCTTAATTTAGACTGACCTTTGCTCCTTCCAAACGTAAGGTCTTGTTACAGGACTGACCAAGTGCACGCCCTTCTCTCATCCTTTCAGGGCATCCGCTCAGAGTGGTCGACAAATTCAGTTAGCTTAAAAGTTATCTTAGTATTGACGGTTTGACGGATGGGATCTCCTTGGGTGTCTTCAAGGCTAGAGTAGTTTTCGCTTCGTCGTGACTTCAGCCTCGCTCTCAAGGGACGAGTCTACAATGCTGCAGTACGGCTGTGAGACTTGGCCAGTTCGCAAAAGCGATGTTCAGCGGCTATCTGTCTTCGATGACCGCTGCCTGCAAAACATTGCTGGTGTTCGACGGCAGCATCACACCACTAATGAGGAAGTCCGTCGGCGTGCCTTCAAATCTGACAAACTTCGCCGACCGACTGACAGCATCATTTCACAGTGGAGGCTTCGTTGGTTTGGGCATGTGCTCCGCATGTCTACCCAGCGGCTACCACGACGTGGCATATTTACGAGCGGAGGCGTAGGATGGAAGCGAAGACAAGGAGGCCAGTGTATATATATATATATATATATATATATATATATATATATATATATAATCTTAGAAACACAAAAGAAAAGGAAAAAGGAGAAACAGTAGCTCGCCGGCTGAGTCACCAGTAACGGATGGACATCGTTCCGGAGAGCTAACAGCCGGCTATTGTGCCGCAAAAAGTCATATAATGCCTATTAATTGAAATCATGATGGGAGGGGGAGGCTAAGCGGAAGGAGATGGACAAAGGAACTCACAACACAAACGCCATTGAGGTCGGCTCCTAGCCATGTCAACAAGTGTATCCAACCAAACGTGTTCATCGTCCTTCGGTCCCCAACCAGGGAGCCGAGAGGCTCCAACCGAGGCCAACTTCGAAGTAAGGGCTTCATTCCTCTTGACCAAGTCATCGCTTGGCCACCTCTCCTCTTCTTCCATCCGCACCCCCGGCGCGCAAACAACGCACGTCGCGGAAGTCGGTGGGCTGGCATGCGCAACACGTGGCCCAGCCATCGGAGCCTGGTGCGTGAAATAACGGTGCTGAGCGGTTCGCTTCTTCCTTCCTGCAGCCATAAACAAGGCGTCGAACAAGTTCATTGCTCACACGGTGTTCACAGCAGATATGAGCCAAACTGTGAAGGCACCGGTGGTCGAAGGTAACTAGCCTCTTTATGTTTTCTGATCTAATGAGCCAGGTTTCCCAACCGCACAGTAGGGTCAAGCATACGGCTGCATTGTAAACTACCCTTCGGGGAGAGAGTGATGTCCCGCCCGCACCACAGGTAGCGAAGGTTAGCAAAAGCTCCTCGAGCTTTTGCTATACGGTTTGGGACCCCGTCTCAATTCCAACGGCGCTGATACAACTCCCTAGGTCTTTGAATTTCCGAACGACTTCTAGCTGATCCCCACCAAGAGTCAGCGCACAAGGCAGTCCCTGCCAATCTTGAAGGAAAGCTTTGCACTTCGATGGGACAAAGCATAACCCGAATAGGGTGACAGCTAATCTGTGCAGTGCCGCTTGTCACGTTTGGGAGCTGTCACAGATTAGGGCAATATCGTCAACATACTTTAAGTCGAGATGTTCTCCTGGGAGCGGATCCACACCTTCTGTGTGTGTGTGTGTGTGTGTGTGTGTGTGTGTGTGTGTGTGTGTGTGTGTGTGTGTGTGTGTGTGTGTGAGAAACCGAATGCAGAGACGCCACTGACTGCGCGATTGCTCCACGTCTGATAGGGTCTTCAACCATCGGTGTGAACCATCCCGGGGCCACCATCCGCGAAGACCATACCCACCAGCCTGATCAAGTCTCTGTCAATTTCTTCAAGCCATTAGGTCACGTCATCGAATCTCCACCTCGTAGCTCAGCGACGGCGTATAATGCAAGCCGAGAAAGCCCGTCGATGGGCATATGAGTGACATGACCCGATGTCCATCGTCTGATTTCCTCGACATGCGTTATACACAGTCGCTGTACCAAGTTGGGCGAAATCGCGAGATGGTCAGCGGATGACATGGCCCAAAGACATGAAGAATTTGGCCGACAAACCGTAGAAGTGTCCCAAATTTTTCGCATGGCGTATACAAGTGTGCACAAATCGCTAAGGCAAACATAACAACTGACTGTCCGACATCAAGTGCAACCTGACAAAAACGCTTTAATTAAAACGGTCGAGATGATGGATTGATCGCAAAAGTAAATGAACGCAGGAGAGTCCGTTTAATAGTTGCCGCGAATAGAAGAAGGGATGTTAAGGACGGTTAAAGGCGGTCTTGCTGGTGTATGACGAACACCTCACTGAGAGGAAGATGATCAAACGAATGAAAAGCAAATCACGAATACACAAACCTACCCGCAAATCGGCGAGGTAAATTGTTCGGTTGGTAGTGCCCAAAGCAACAATATTGGGTTGGCCGGATGAAAGCTCACATTGAACCAGCAGATCGTCTACACTGGACCCGATGAATGGACTGGCACGGGTCTCCTCGCCAGACTGAAGGTCATATATCTGAAATGGGGAACGTTGGATGCCAATGAATCAATCTATTTGACTACGGTGTCCTCCAGAGGACGAAGATCGATTAATACAAGACAAAAATGGTCAAGATATCTAAGTTAGATATAAACTTGGTATGGATGCTTTACAGAAGGTGTACCACACGTAGCGGATCACGGAGATACTTTTTCGTGTAAAACTGTGGAATTGTTAGATTTCACCGTAATGATAATCGACTGGAAATTTCCTGTATCCAAAGATTCGGGGGAGGTAAATAAGCGCAAATTCAGTCGGTCAATCTGTTTCCTGACTAAAAAGTCGAATGAGGCTATCCCCGAAGGTTACACTGTGTGTGAGTGTGTGTGCGTGCGCATGGTGTGTACATCTATATTTAGAACAATTGGCGTGTCCAAATCGGGTGCACTCGAAATTGCGCACCGGACAGATGAAACACGTCCAGTTGGCTGGCCGTGCAGGTGCAGCGAATACGGACTGGATGTGTCCGCCCAGATCCGAATGCGAGGCTACAGGTCTGGTGCAAAATGCCAAAAAGAAAACGTCTCAAATTGCACAAACAACTTGTCTCTGGTCTGTTTGTGAGCTCTAGGGTATGTAAAAGCTTATGTTTGCCATGTTCAGGTGAGTTAATGTGAAACAAATAATCTGTGTCCCCGAGTATCGGTTCTGGATAAGACACTTTCAGTGGTGTACCTATCTATACATGCGAATCAAGACAGTGGAATGGCAGAATAAATGTGATCTGACGTATGAGATCACAGAGCGGTGCAGATGGTCCTTGCTTCATTAATTAAAACGACAAGAGATGCGAAGACCTGGAATGTGTCCTGCTGGTTCACTGAGTGAATGGTGAACCAAACTTACTCTAGCTAGATCAACAGAGCTCAAAGATCACAAACTTGATCGTGACCAAGCACCGGAAGAAGTGTAGTTAAGTTCACTGGGGTTCACCGCATATGAGTAGTTCAGCGCACCTTCCCAGTTGTCGAATAGTGTAGTTATTTCAAGGAGTGATCTTAGGAAGTTAAATCGGAAAATAAGATGCTTGTTCACGAAACGTTTTTCTTTCTTATGGAGTAGGAATAGATGGCGTTACAGTGAGAAAAGGGAACAATACCAGTGAATACAGTCGTGAAGGTAATCAGGTCAGTTTCGTTGTTCTCAATAGATATGTGATTCAGGTAGCGCATGTATTGTTGAAAGAAAACCGTCATTTAAAGGAAGAACTTGCGTTGTGAATTGTTTCATCCAATTATCGTTCCGGCCAAGTAGCTACAACCCACCGCCTTTGGCTGCTGGTAAAGTGTGTCAAACACGGAAATGGTAGAAAACGTATGACCCTCATCGTCACAAAGCCATCATTACCAGAGTGATAGGTGCTATTTGCGAAGGTCATGGCGGTAAAAAAAACGGTAACTTGCAACCAATTCTACAGCTTAGTGACAGGTAAGGAAAAAAGTTCATCAAAGCTTCTGGTCTGGGAAAGAATTTAACTGCTTCTGATGTAAATAGCAATTTACTGGACTAATTTTCCATCAAATCATTAGAATCCCCAAATGTTGTTTTGTTGGTTGATTACCCGAGATTTTTATACGAGAGATAAATTGTTGTCCATAGCACTGATTTCTAACTGCTGACCAACAGAATGCAGCATGCATGCTTACTGACTCATATGAGGCCAAATGCACACACCTCTTTTAAGTTGGCAGTCATTCATTCATTAGAAATGTTCGTTGTTGTCATGTTCACCTATCGCAACGGAGTACTTATTTGATTTTACACATCAACTTGTGTTCTCTGTTATACGCAGTGTGAACCATATCACACTATAAATAACAGCAAACAACATTATTGTTCGCTTTAAGATGTGGGCATTATACGCTCATATAAAAGCAATTATTACATGTTTGTCTGATATTTGTATTGGAACTTTTGCGCGGTAGACTGATGGGATGCTTCTTAGTAAACCACCATCCGGATTTCTCTGCCGTGTGAAAGTAAGAACAACTATGGCTAACTACACTATATCAGCTCTGTTCCGAAAGAACTGGGCATCGAGACAGGACAAAACAAATTCTAACGTCTGCATAACTACTGAAACTGTGACAGTAGTCAAATATATAGGGTGGGTTATCTCCACGAGTTGTCACTGCAGCGTGGTGTTGCTCGTCCGCGGGCGTCATGGTAACACGTTAACAGGTAAGAGGTCGATCGGTTTTGCTTCCTGTTATCATTGCCCTCATATTCCTCTCCGGCACTCTTCCTTTCCTCTTCCGTGCTTCCTTACCTGCTTCCTTTACATCGGCCTCTTACTAGGCGGCCACGAGCGTACAGCCGTCTATGAGGTATTTATTTTGCATTGCAGCTTGTCGCACTACTTGGACACGGAAGAGCTCAGAACGCCGGACCGGAATATTACAGTTGTAGAGACCGAAGCAGCGACAGGTTTCCTCGGTCAAGTAACAAAACAGTATATCAGATGGCACATGGCACACTGCAGAAATGGCTCAACCTTTTTTAGGCTGTTATCCACAAATCGGGTTCACTGTAAAAAGTACCTCTTAAAATCAGTTAATGAAGCTAGTTAACGTGCATTTTTGCTTTAAATTACAGAAGAAGAATAGTATTTTTAATTACTTTCAATTATTCAGAAAGAGATAACGCCTATTTTTGTGCAATTTTTAAATAAGCAGGTGATATACGTTAATGATACGGTTGATTACGTGGTATATTTAGTGCGGTTTCAGATAATACTTATTGTAAGTCATGCTCCAAGTTCATTCGTTATAGAAATGTAAGCGGAGCTGAATTTGTGAATCGAGGGAAAATTGATCGACCAGCAAATATCCGCCCGCGTCAAAGGAAAAAACGAACTCTACTTTGTTCATAGGTTTTCGCTTTGGGATCAACCTGTAGCCATGATGGTCGTCTCCACTTTCGGTTGGCCTGCATTGTGTGTCATCTGCTGCTTGCATCATGATGTGATCCACGTAGCTGCTCAGATTCGTCTCCCAAACAAAACCTGTCTAGCAAGATGTCCCATTGCAGGGATGGCAGTTCTGGGGGACTTTGAGTCTTGTTGTGATTCGGCCCCAGCTGATTGGCGTGCCTGACCCATATCTTATTGCCTACCATTAGCTCGTAGATGACCCAAGAGCCTCTGCGGATCACTCTTCCTGTCGACCACCTCCTCGATCCTCAGAAGTCTCGTGAATACACCATCTTCACAATTTTGAAAGGACGCATGCCGTCTGTCCGTTTTTCCCCAACATGAGACATGCAATGCTTTTCCTTCTTGCTTGGCACAAGGCGCTTTGCTTTGGATACTGGTTTAGTGACTGACTTGAATTTCAGGGCAGCACTAGTGATTCTGCAACAGTCTGCACCAGGTTGGTGTAATGCTTCATAGCGTCTAGTCATCTGCGTAGTCTGACTGCCATTGATTGCTACCGTCGCATCCTCAGGTCTGGTGGACACACTAGATTTTGTAGGGGCACTGTGGCAGAGGTGATCTTCCCTGCTATCCGAAATTGCGACCACATTCGTACCAGGATTCAAGTTGAGAATCCTCTGGCATTCCGAAACAATTTCTTGCGATGTCAGGTTCAGTCCCTTAAATGTCTAATTTTTGTGATAGCAGTTCGATCAAATGCCTCTGTGACTTTTCGAACTACAACTGCTGCTGTTGCTGCAAAAGTGCCTGCAGTTGTTCGAAACTGACCGCCATTCTGGGTTTGATAGAAACTCGTATCGCCACTGTTGTAACGATTGTTCATTCCCTTTGCTCTCTGTCCCCAACAACTGCTGTAATGCTGCTCTGCTGTCCCGTGAGACCGCGACTGTCTGACTGCACGGTCACACGCGCAGCCAACCGAAGGAATACAAAAACCAGAACTCGGTAGACAGAAAGAATTTTTGTATTTGTAGGATAGGTTAACTCTATTTATTGGTAACCGAAACATGCTAATTTAGGAGGTCAAGGTCACTCACTATTCTGCGTCTGGTTTTCAGCCAATGTGAATGAGTTCCGCTCTACGGGTTTATCATATTGACAGAATGGATCGATTCCTTCGACACGGGCTGGTATTTGCTGGTCGATCAATTTTCACTCGATTCCCAAATTCAGCTCCACTTACGTATTGTTTTGATGTGCGATCCATGGTCAAACATGAACAGATTTCAGTGGTTTCTCATTTGTTTTAACCACCCCTTCCAAGTCCATTCTGGTTGACAGATTCCCTGCACCACTAGGCATCGACATGACGTGAACACTAATCGTTTGTTTTGTCCCTACTTCATTCGCTCGCTCCTTTCCCTGGTCGGTTAACGTACCTACTTCAGTGTTCACTCTACTCTAGAATTCGACACGGCGAACGACTGCCTGATTCAAAAGAACAACGATCAACGAGCAAGACGATAGAGGCGTCAATAGGCTGTGCTTCCTTGCATGCTTGTACACTTGATCCCAGAAAAGTTGTCCCTTTTTACTCTGTTACTCGGGGACCAAGGGTTACGCCTCATGGTCAATAGAGAGCGCACTAAATTGCTAAATGTCCAATAGTAGATATTGGTTTCCCTACAAATGTCCCTCACCCGGTCACATGGGTGTGAACGACCAGAGTGCTGGCCGTATGCCTGCATCTCGGTACAGGTGTACTTGCCAGTCTCGTCCACCGTGAAACGCTAGCTAGGCGCGGATCGTTGACTTGAAGTCAACTCACGGCACGCCACAGGGGAAGTTCCCCGATCGATGCATACCGTATTTCCGGCTGGTTGGAACAAGACAGGCGTGCAATATCAAGACAGCAGTGCATCAGTACCGGGCTACTGTGGTGTATCGTGACAACGCTGGATGGGCATTTAGCACAACCGGCCGTAAGGTCACAGACGAAAGAATTCATCGCCCTGATTGGTCTTGGCACGACAAATGGATATGACAAGGGCTAATGAAGCCACGCACAGTCATCGCGGTCATTCTGCTGCGTCAGCAATGGAGAACGAGCACCCTTTTCAACCTGTCTCGTACCGTGCCTGTGGACCACCGCGTGATCCTTATGCGACTGTTTGGTGAGTGTCAATCGAATGCGGCCGAAACGGCACGTCACTAAAACGCTACCAAACTGCTCAATGAGGCCGCTTAATGCGCGGTACGTGCGTCGACTGGTTTTGAAATTTGACAAAACTGGAAGCGTGTGCGATGTAAAGCGAACTGGGCGGCCTCATACTGCCACGGATGACGTGGCTGCTTGTGTAGGCCGAAATGATGATCTAAGCCTTCGGATAATTGCGCAGCATTGTGCCATCACACGAGCTTCTGTGCCGCGTATGTTGAAGGAAGGGAATTCCGAAGGTATCGTACACTGCAGGTACAGCTTCTGAAGCCATACGATTGGGAGAAACGTCTGGAATTTTCCCGATGGTATCTGGATATCATGGACGTGCACTCAATCATATTTGCGGACGAAGCACTTTTCCGTCTGCATAGCGCCGCTAAGCGGCATGTTTGGTCTACCAACAACCCACGACAATGCATCGGTTCGCGTGTGCAACATGGTGCACAACTCACGCTATGGGCTGGGTTGACAGGCCGAGAAAGTATCAGACCTATTTTCTTTTCCAAGAATGTGACGGGTAACTTGCTTTTTTAACAGAATTAATGCTTCACATTTGTTAGCATCCTCCTACAAAGAAATGTTGTAGTCCTGTGTCATCCTACAGCTGCAGGTCAAAGGCTTAATGAGTACCGTTTGGTGGTAACAGGATGGCGCGCCTGCCCATTCTGCACAAACGGTCCGTGATTACCTTAACGAAACTTTCGGTAATCGTTGGATCGGTCGTGGTGGACCTATGCATTGGCCTGCACGTCTTCGGATTTGAACCCCCGGCGAATACTGCTCTGCAAGCGAAATGACGGTGGTCATTTTGAACATCTACTTCGTTGATTTTTATGCTCTTGAAACATACGTCATGTAAATATATGTATAATGCATAACGATTGATTTCACTACCACATTGTTGCGATGGGTAATGGCGCCAACACTTCGTCGGGGTAGAACGAACGCTAAGAGAAAATAAAACAAGATGGGTACGTGAGAAACGCGCGATCGCCCAACTGTTCGACAGGGTGCGGGCATCGCTGTTGATAGTTCCTGTAAAGTTGACGGCGGTGGATGAAACCGTTGAAGCTCAGTAGGCTGCGTCAGGCGCTTCTTACGAGCCAGGGTCACGTACTTCCATTGCAAATTCTCGCACGTTGCTTCAGCCGTTACAGCTTCACTATGGCTTAATGTATACATGGTAACGTTGCAAGCATGTCGGACCTGTGATAGCAAGCCCTAAGATTGTTCCGTTTCTTTCGGCCTTGTTCATTTGTTTATGTTCACTTATAGGTACCGCACTTTACCGCAGGTTCTAGGACATCGGAACACACAGAGACGTTGTTCACAGATTCACCGGCAGTCATAGTCTGGTTTTTGGTTCCACGGACTACAACGGACATCATCAGCGGCCATGACTGTGTGTTTAAAAACGTTCAATTAAAAATACCGCTTGACCAGGCATGTAGAAAACCATGTTATGCCTCCTTGATTCGATATTCCGAGAATAAGAAACCTATCATCTCGTTTTGACCATTCGCGGTTGTTCCAGTCAGAGTCCGATTGGACAACAAACAAACAGTATGCTGGCCTGTTGCCAAGGGCAATCAACAGTTTAGATTTATCCATCTTCTCCCGGGTACTGAAGGCGTTTGGAATCGCAACCACAGTGTCACTGGAACCGATAACAAGGAACGCCGCATGAAACCTACGGTGCACAGCAGTGTGCCTGTGTGTGAACGAGATGGTCGCCTTGGTCATATGCAAACCAACATCTAAAGGCTACTGACCTTGCCGTAGGAAGTTCGAAATGGTGGTGTTAGCGGTCGCGGTTCTGGGTTAAAGGTGGAGCATCGGTCAAACTGTCGAAACTGCTAAGGGACTTGTGTTGGCCAAATATTGTTGGGATGCTTTAGTGATAATTTATGAGCGTGATCAAACAGAGTGGAGTCATGCAACGAAATGATCGTGAGTGCATACACACGAAGGAGGTAAACACAGCGCCTGAAGTTTATTCGCTAGTGCAGTGTTGACTGAGATTGCGTACCAGTGAATGACATTCCACAGCTAGCACAGTCACAGAGAGAAAATGTTAATGCGGCATTATAGCGGAGTATACTGCGCTGCCAAACTTAAGCTGATGGTTTCTCAGGGGGGCTGTTATGAATGAATTGCCGGAGTCTGTACGCCGATGAACACGATAAAAATACGAAACCACGTAGCCTATTCTCACATCACCATCTCGTTCACATCCTCACCGTATTCCTTAGGTATAACAATGCTAAACAAGTATTGACATTGTGAACCGCTGCGTAGAAGTGGTCAGTCTAAGCGATGGGTAGAATGAATGCAGATCTGACGTTAACACTTCCTGGTTGCCAAGTCACTCAATTATGATTGTCGTCATTCCTCTGTCAATCATGGTTCATACATGATGAAAGAACAGCAGCTGGCAAGTAACGTAGAAGCGGCTTATAATAAGGCCATGCTGTGATTGGTTGATTAGTTGAATGGTGTCACAAAGGTAACAACTTTGTTCTTGAGCATTCTTTGCAGAACCGCATAGGATATATCCCCGTTTTATGTTGTTTATGTTAATATACGTATTCACCGTTATTACTGAGTTTTGGACTAATGTGGTGCACGGGCAAATGGTGTCAAAGGTGAGTGGAGCCATAATGAATCCAAACAAGCAAAGCTGATCCGACAGCGTTTAGACTGACCAGCTCTATGCAACTTGGTTCACAATGCCAATACTTGTATTTCATGGTTATGCCTAAGGAATACGGGGAGGATGTAAACGAGATGATGTGAGAATAGGCTACGCGGTTTCGTATTTGTATCCTGTTCATCGGCGTACAGACTCCGGCGTGGGATGAGTGTTTCTAAACAATGACATACCGGTCACAAAAAAGGGAAAGAAAGATGGCCCCACGATTTTTCAATAAGAATACAGACTGTGAAAGCGTGGCTTATCGATCATTTTAATTTCTTATTCGGAGTTTACAGCATTATGTGTCAGAAAAATTACCACAGGGATAACGGGCTTGGGGTGGACAGTATGCGTGAGAACCCACATGTGTGTGCTGTAGTCCCATGATACGTCAATCAGCTTTATGAGGCCTCGAGCTTCGCGCTTTGTGGAATACGTGAATCTCAGTATCCGCGAGGATTAGATATTGCCTAGAAATGCACCTCCTCAATTGCATGCGAATGGAATATTGCCTCATCAGTGAATGTGTCGAAATGAACGCTCATGTGCGGCAGTGAAAACAATCTTCGGTCCCCTCACGGTCACTCGGAAACAGATTGGGCAGCGTAACCCCACTTGCTTCCTGCAATTGCGCCCAAGACAGTAACGCCAGAATAGGCTATGCAGCAGCGAGTAATCTTTGGGCGACAATGCTTTTCAAGACGCCTTCCTCAAAACGTCACATTTCGTATGTGTAAAGCGTGAGGTTGGTTATGGGAAACTAACTTAGTCTACAACAGCGTTGCCAATAACCCTGTTGTCATTAGCTGGGATAACAGTAAGCATCTATTGGAACACTCCTTGCTCAGGCCAGTTAGACCTGTCCAAGTGCAATCACAATTATACTGCAGTAGCCCGAGACTGATGCACTGTTGTCTTGATTTTGCGCTCATGTCTTCGTTCCAACCAGCCCGAAACACGGTAGGCATGTATCGGTGAACTTGCCTTGTGGCGTGCCGTGGGTTGACTTCAACACAACGATCCGTGTCCATCCAGCGTTTTCACGCTGGACGGGACTGTCAAGTACACCTGTACCCAGATGCGGTCATACGACCATCACTCCGGTCGTTCATACCCATATGACCGGATGAGGGACCTTTTGAAGGAGACCAACATCTACTTTTGGGCAGTTGGCAATTTAGTGAGTTCTCCTCTCACACGAAGGCTTGACGCTTGGTCCCCGAGTAACAGCGTAAAATTGACAAGACTTCTGAGACTAACTGTATTCATATTTTAGGTAACAATTTATTGCATAAAATTGTCAAATTCACTGACAATTAGTCAGTGATGGCTAATCAATAGAGCTTAGGTAGTTAGTTACGTGTCTTGATACAGAGGATTTTGTTTTCAACTTTGTTTAGCAACAGATTGTGGACCCAATCCTCGTGCTTGTTTATTAATCCCGTAAAATTTTATTTTATCCGTTCGATGGTAATTACCCCCAGGTTGAGAACCACCGGTTTAGTAGCAACAACAGTATCAGGTGGTACATCGCACACTGCAGAGAAGCACAGTAGAGAAAGAAAGTATGAACATGAGTAATTCTGGCTGACGACATCTTGGATTTATCGGCGCCAAGGAGCTGAGCGAGAACCCATCTCCTATAACAGATGGGATCGTCAAGGTTGCCTGCAATGACTGGAAACTCGAATGCCGCCTGACAAATGACACAGCTCCACTAAATGCACTCATTGACTGAGATACTTAGAAGAATCACACGGGTATAGTTTTATCTCAGAACAGTTCAACGTTTACATAACGTTGGTTTGGTCTTGCTGCTTCACACCCTTTGTTGCACGTGTACATAAGTATACAGCTTGTTCCTTTGTGACGACAGTCCGTCATTAAAAGAAGGCGAATGACAGAGTAACCAGCCGCGAACCAGATACGGTAACCATCAGAATGACCCCAAGATTAGTCGCAGTAAGTAAAGTTATATACTTAAAAAAATACAAACCGATTTTGCGTATAAGCAGCCTAGTTCAACTGACAGACCATGGTCTGTACACTAAAGCGCAGTGGATCACGTTTTCTTGACTTACACTGCACCGTAACGATAAAAGAGAAAGTGAAATAAAAACAAAAAGTGTGAAGCCCAAATGTCCACGGAAAACAAGTCAAAAGTGCCGGTTGAAAAAATCGTGAATGGCAGGCGATAAACTGAATGTAAGATTATCGTCGAATTATAATTCGACGGTCACACCATTTCTGATATAGTCTCGAATTACCATCTGTTCAATGAAGCTCGCAAATCATCGCTCATATCTGGTGGAAGCGGCAGGTATGAGTGATACTAATGTTGGGCATCCATCTCTTCGGTCTTCATCAATGCGCGCGTTGTAATCCAACCACACGCGTATTTCAAAATGGCTCTCCAATCAGTCATTAACTGTTGTGACAAGCGTTGCCCGTCGTGACCTGGTGGATTAGGGGTGACGGTCCCAATGGTCCCGGGTTTGAAGCCTACTATCTCTACTTGATTAGAGCAAATAAGGTCGAAACGCGTCGTGGGGTGTAGTGCTTTCGGGCGGGCAATATCCAAGTTTCTTCTGCTGCTTTATCAGCTATGGTCCTAGTGATCGAATTGACCAAGGTTCACTTAATGCGAATTAAGGAGATTGCATGTCGCAATCCAATCATGTAACGCGCACTCCAAAGTGACCGCTCCGTTGGACGTCTGTCGAATGCGAGCCCAGCACGTCGGCTAAATCATATGCCGCGCATGCCAGTTAACGCAAGCTGCCTCGGTGTGCACTGTGTTCATATTGCGCCCAGGCGGATGAAACGCTATGGGGTAGTAGACTGAAGTAGCACGACGAAAGGTTAACGGAGTCGGTGGTTATCGTTCTCCTAAAAGGTATGCAGTTCCCAATATATGATTCAAGTTTTGGAGAGTCCACATGCGCATCAACGGTCCGTCCAGTAGCTGCTTCGACGATGTGAACGCCTGAAGTAAGAAAAGGTTCTGCGTACTAACGTCCCATAAAACGGAACAGCATTGGAATCCAACCCGACTGCGACACCAAAGGGGCAAATAACGAAAACCAGGTAACTAGCGTTACTTCCCTACCTGAGTCCCGTTGTTCGCTCAAGCGCTGAACGACAGGGCGGCGGTGTGCGCTAGCCGAAGGACAGAGCAACAGTTTCATTTAAAAACCTACAAGTTCACTAGATGCCATGGTGTGATAAATTCTGGTTACCTTATTCACAGCCACTTACATGTCTTCTCACATTCTAGATGTGAACCAACAGCTGAATGCAACGCTAGTATTACATAACAAAACAGTGAATCAGTTTCCACACAGACCATAATACGTGCTGAAACCAAGGCCGCCGCGTTGGATAGTGATGATTTACGTGGCTTGGGCCCTAAGGTGGTGATTGCCACCGATGAAAGGAGGAAGATGAACATACGTTCGCAATTTTTCCACAGAAATCCGAATCCTATTTTTCCCGTGTTTGCTTCTAACAATGATGCATTCATTAATCCGACTGAAGACATTGCGCAAACGCCAACAACACTGAGGCTCGACCTATGCATTCTACTAGTCCAGTCAGCAGTCCTCCCTCGCTCCACTCCCAAAAGCTGGATCTCGGGAAAATCACCGGAATTGCTGGATCGCCGACGGGCGGTGCCTGCTGGCGCAGAGTAAAACGAACACCGCCGGTCTATTACGCAACAGCTGAATGCAAGCCTTCGCTCTGATCATGAATCTTGGTGGTCAAAACAAGCTAATGAAATGGAAGCCGCTGCATCAGCTGGCAACTTCCGCCACCTATTTTACATCATCAGGGTCACCGGTTACAATTTCCACGCTATCAGCTAGGCGATTTGAAAATCCGACGGCACAAAGATCACCAACCTTCACAGGCGATTGGGTCGCTAGGTAGGGCATTTCGCTCTACAATTCAACCAGCCAACACAGCCCCCTGTGACATTTCCAGCCCCATTGGATGATACTTGTCTTGTCTCCACACACACCCCCAAATGAAGCAGAGATCCGAAATGCAATCCAATCTTTGCAACGCCACAAGACTCCTGGTCCTGACAGCATATCACCGACTCTATTCAACGATGGCGGGAGTGTACTTGTCAGCGAAATCCTATCGCTGTTTACGAAACTTTGGACTGAGGAGAAGGTTCCGAACTTATGGGGGGAATCGGTCATTGTTCCGATTCACTAGAAGGGCTCCCTCGACGATTGCTACAACTACCGCGGAATCTCGTTAATCTCTATCGCATCCAAAATCTTCATATCTGTCCTACTTCGCAGGCTTACAACGAGTAGAGAAGAGTTTTCCCGAAAAGAATAAGCCGGATTTCTTCCAGGCCGCGGCTGCATCGACCAAATCTTCACGCTTCGCCAACTTCTCGAACTTCGTCACATCTACCGGCGGCCAATAATCGTAGGGTTTTTGGACATCCGAGCGGCATCTGATTCAGATCTGTGTAGTGGAACTGTTTACTGAAGAAAGGTGTTCCAGACAAGTTTGTAACCATCCTGAAAGAACTTTACCGTCACCTTTGGCAAAGTCAGAGCTTACGGCACGCTCTTTTCTTCATTTGCTGTGACCAGCACTGTTCGCCAAAGTTGCCCTATTTCATATTTCCTCTTCAATCTTGCCATCAAAGATGTCGTCCAAAGAGCACTCGGAAGTGTCCAGAACTCCGGTGTTGAGCTCCTCCCTGGAGACAGAGTCACGGACTTGGACTACGCCGATGATATTGCCTTGCTGAGTGACGAAACACAAACCGTCCAGAGCGCTTTGGACCGCTTAGCGATGGAGGTGTCTAAGTACGGCTTATGCTTCACTCCGGGAAAATGTAAAACGCTGCTCCAGAATTGGCAGGTGCCTGAACCCGCGATCGCCATTGCTGGACATGTTCTGGAGCAAGTCACTTGTTTTACTCATCTAGGGAGTTGCATCACCGCTAGTGGCGGTGTTGGAGATAAAGTCTCACAACGGATTGTAAAGGCCCGTCTTGCATTCATTAAACTGATACTCCTATGGCATCGTCGTGATGTTAGTCTCAAGCTCAAGCGTAAGGTGTACAATGCCTCCGTCCATGCAGTACTCTTGTACGGCTGTGAGACTTGGCTTATTCGCTAGGAAGACATGAAGCGGCCGTCAGTCTTCGACAATCACTGTCTACGAAGGATTGCTCGGGTGTGGTGGTAACACCACGTAAGCAACGTATAGGTGCGAGACCGCGCGTTTGAAGCGAATAGTGCCAGTCTTCAGGACGTTCTCTGACATCGCATGCGTTGGCTCGGGCACATTCTGCGCATGCCAGCCCATCGCCCTCCACGTCGAGCGCTATTTACACTCCCAGCGAGCGACTGGAGAAAGTGCCGCGGTGGACAGCCAATGACGTGGTGAAGGAGCATGAAGAAGGTAACCTCAAGTTTGGCGGCAGTCGGACCAGTCCGTCTTTCAGGATGGGGACCACGAGCTGCTGAATCGCAGTGGTTGGAAACATTGGACGTCACGGCCCGATACAGACATCAGTGGCATCAATGTTGTTCTGCCATTAGATCACCCCTTTAATAAAAACAAAAACAGTCTGTTAACAGACGTTGTGCCATCAGAACCATGGCAGAAGAAAAAAGTGGAAAAGATAAGAACATGAACTGCAATTTAAGAAACGAGAAACGATTTTTTTAGTTTTACACCCGCCATTTTGAATTTTTTGTTTTGATTTTGTGTGTATTAAAGGGGGGATATAATGGCAGAACAACATTGACGCCACTGATGTCTGTTGTGGGCTATGACGTCCAATGTTTCCAACCACTGCGATTCAGCATTTTATATATATATATATATATATATATATATATATATATATATATATATATATATATATATATAATCAGCTCAGAAAGAAAGAGCTGCGGCAAATAGAAAGACTTGGTTCAACCGCAGAAGCAAATGGGCAAAGGTCACGTGGCGCAATTCGAAATTGCCACCTTCAAAGTCACCTGCCTGTGAATGACGGACCGACGATTCAATAAGCAGGATTATACACTGCATATTACCGCACAGAAGATGCCACCTCGCATGGTGGTGAAACGTATGCAATCGCTTTATCAAGCTCGGAGAAACTTTGAATAGCAGTTTACTCAGTCAGAGCTACCAGCCGCCTTATCGACCAGTGATCGCTCTTCTACCAGGGCCATCCTCATGGATCCGCCCTCACGCGCAAAAGTCGAACGTAACATCAGACTGTTGCAATTGAATAAGACTGCAGACAAGAATGGATTTCTTTCAGCTCTCATCAAATCCGAGGGACCAGCTCCTGTAGATGACCAACACAAATTACTAGTGAGGCCGTGAAAGCGTGACACTGTACAAACAGGCTGGAACAGCTCCGTTACAGTCCCAATTCTCAAGGTAGGCTCTCGCTCAGAATGCGGCAATTCTAGAGCAGTCAGTCTGATCTAAAAAATTTCTAAAGTACTTGCCTCTGTCGTTATTCATACATTGGCTGGCACGCGTAAAAGCCAAACCAGTGATCAAGAAGGGCTTCGTCGAGGTCGGGGCTGCATCGATCACGTTCTTATTTAACGTCAAATGTAGGACCACCGTCACATATATTGGCGGCCCACCGTTGTCGCGTTCCTTAAAACCAAAGGTGTCTTCGATTCGGTGAGTTGATGTGTTCTATGGGACCGTCTGCTAAGAGGTGTGTCCGAGAAATATGCACACATCATACCAGCGCTTTAGGCGCGTAGCTCGGGCAGAGTGAGGGTTTACGGCAAGTCCGTCCTTTAACATCTCCAGCGGTGTAAGACAGGGATGCCCGCTGTCACTTTTCCTCACCAACTTCGCTATTGACGAAGTCATGGAAATCGCGTTTACTGGACGCGACTTAGAAGGTGTGAAGCTGCTCAGAGGTGAACAACTTCTTGACTTGGAGCATACTGACGACACTGTGCTCATCTGTGACGGTTCACAAACGTGCCAAGCTGCACTGGATAAATTGGCTCTGGCCGTTAGTCGTTTCGGGCTTTGCTCTGCACCCCCAACATTGTCAGGGACCGCCTGGGGCACGGATCCTTGGTGGGGATCATCTAGAAGTCGTTCGGAAATTCAGGTACTTAGGCAATTATATCAGTGCCTGTGATATCTAAAACGAAGTCACGAACCGTATAGCAAAAGTTCAATGTACTTTTGCTCACTTCCACCACCTATGGTTTCTGTGCAACATCACTTTTCCCTGAAGAGTAGTGTACAATGAGGCTTTCTGTTCGATCCTCCTGTACGGTTGCAAAACCTCCACCATCTGATCGACAGATCTAAAGAGCCTATCTTCGTTCGATCATCGTTGCCTTCGCAGCATAGCTCATGTCTGGTGGGAGCACCGTACGAGCAATGAATGTGCTCGGTGTCGTGTATTTGATGTAGGGAGAGCGAGTGAACCGTTTAGCACCGTTATATCAAGCACCAGGCTCCGATGGCTGGGCCACGTGTTGCACACGCCAACACATCGACTCTCGCGACGCAGGTTGTTTGAGTGCCGTGGGCGTGAATGGAAGAGGATGGGAGGACAAGCGATGATTTGGTCAAGACAAATGAAGACCCCAGTTTGAACTTGGTGTCGGCCGACTAGGGGGGCGAAGGACGAGAAAAACGTCCGGTTAAATTTACTTGTTGACACGCTTAGGAGCCAACTTCAGTGGTGTTAGTGTTGTGAGATACTTTGCCCCCCCCTCCCGGTTATCCTTTCCTTCCAATCACGGTACCATTTCTGACGCATAATAACACTTTTGCGGCAGCACAACAACCGGTTGCTAGCTCTCTGGAACGATGTCTATCCGTTACTGGTGGCTCAACCGGCGTGCCTGGGTCGCGGCTTTTTTAAACTTGCTCTGGTATTGCGCCACAAGAGTTGATGTGTTTCCCACCTCTAGCTAACGTGTATAACGAAAGAATGAATTAATTGCGTGATGTTAAGTATCCCGACTTTTATATCCCTTATTTTTGTATTGCGGCACAATAGCTGTGATGTTTCTCACTTTTAGCTAACCTGTAATGATGATAATGATGACGTCCGGTGGTGACAGAGCTAAATTAAGACTATTTGTTTATGGCGCATTTGATCTGACCACCTGTAGTACTACTCCATTAATAGGATTGCTGAAACTATCGAGCCTCGAACAAAGGGCAAATTTGCGTACGTAACGTCCACACACTTGTGTCAGTTTTCGCGACCACAAGAGCTGTCAGCATCGCGTTGTGAATACAAGCAATGCCGAGCAGAAAGTCACGGCAAATTAGCTGAAGACAGCTGAGACTTTCGTACCGAAAAGGCTCTCAGGGTAGCCTGTATACAATATCATCAAAAGCAAAGAGCCTTCTGGAGCCAAAGGAGACGAAAATTCATAAATGTATTTGCAGGGTTTACAACAGATACACTAGACTCATCAGTCGCACACTCGTTACTGATAATGCAGCCGCTAACATAGCGTATTAGCTGAGTACTTCGAACTCCTCGTCAGAAAGAGTCAAGAAAGTGACTCCTCGCTCTGTAAAAGCACTTGGCATTTTTGTGTGAAGTGCGTACCAAAGGAAGGCATCACTCCAGAGAGTTTATCCAGGGTTGGTTGCGCTGCCTCGCGATTGTCCGCATAATGCAAACTTATCAGCTATCCCGTGGGTAATGCCTCAATGTCTACATCGTAAAAATCCACGAGTATAAGTGCACGATATAAGTAAATAAGGTAGAGAAGTGGGGCGACCCAAATAAGCCCAAGTTGTTGTTGTTAGGCAGACGTTCGAAGACTCTCCGTGAACCCAGAATGTATAAGTGACACGTCTCCATTGGAAGTGGATCAAAAAACAAACGCGGAACAGAATAGCGTGCAAACAGAAATGCAGTGGTAGAGTATCGTGAAACGAGATAACTCGATTAAGCGATAAGCAAAATCATTCAATTGTGCACGGATGGCTAAGTGCACCAGGGAGAAAGTGCTCTAGGAGAAGCGGAAACTGGTTGTCGGGGTCCCAAAAGTGCAGCGAAATAAGAAGAGTTGATCCCGCAACCAATGAAAGCAGTGAAATTGGAGTAAGCAGTTGTTGGCGATTGGCTGTCGCAATAAAGACGCAAAATAAGTCAATGGGATAAAGAGCAGCAGGTATTAAATGCACCAGAAACTGGACAATGGTAACGAACATAAGACAAAGAGAGGACCGTGGCAAAAGAGGGAATAACTAGGTTGTGTTGGGTCTCGAGAACATGTGTACAGAAATGATATAAATTAAATGGTGAAATGACAAACAGTGTAAAAAAAACTGGAGGAATTCACGAAGATACTTCCAGCAAAAAGTGGATCATGACGATGTGTGGAAGCGGACAACTGAGACGCATGCAGTGGGTAGCGGGTAAAGATTAGACAGAGCGCAGAGCAGCGAACAAGCTTAAAAAGAAGGATGAAAGTGGATGAATGCTTTCACGCGATAGAACAGGTGAATGTATAAAATCGGCTAAAGTGATACGGTATTGAATAGATCCTGATGTGCGCAAATCGACTGTTACCTACCATCATAATCATCATACCAGTTAGCTAGGTGAAAAACACCTCAGCTACTGTGCCTCAATAGATAGAAAAAAGGAGAAAAAAAGCAACTGGTGAAAGCCAGCTGAGGTACCGGTAACGGATGGGTATCGTTCCGGTAAGCTACCAGCCGGCTACTAGGTAGCAAAAAATAATTACTATGCAAAATTACATAAGGCTATATAGTGAGACCGTGGTTGGAGGGGGGGGCCAAGAGGGATGGGGTAGGACAAAAAAACGCACAACATGAACGCCACTGAGGTCTGCTCCTAGCCATATCAGCTAGTGTATCCAGCCAAAAGTGTCCATCATCTTTCGGACCCCTACCAGGAAGCCGAGACACTCCAACTGAGGCCAGCACAGAAGCGAGGGTCTTCATTCCTCTCGAGCAAGTCGTCGCTTGGACACCCCTCCTCTTCTTCCATCCACACTCCCGGCGCGCAAGCAACACATATCGCGGGAGTCGGTGAGCTGGCATGCGTAACACGTGGCCGAGCCATCGGAGCCTGGTGTGTGAAATAACGGTGCTGAGCGGTTTATTTCCTTTCCCTGTGCCGTAAACAAGGCGTCGAACACAATCAGTGCTCACGCTGTGTTTCCACCGGACGTGAGCTAAATTGAGAAGGCACCGGTGGTCGAACGTACCTAGACTCTTCAGGTCCGCTGCTTTAAGGTGCCAGGTTTCACAGCCGTACAGTAGGGTCAAACGTACCGCTGCATTGTACACTCTACACTTCAGGGCGAGAGTGATGTCGCGCCACCGAAATAAGTGGCGAAGGTTAGCAAAAGCGCCTCGCGCTTTTGCTATACGGTTCGTGATCTCATCTTCAATCCCACGGGCGCTGATACAACTTCCCGGGTAGTTGAATATTTGAACGACTTCTAGCTGATCCCCACCAAGGGTCAGCGTAGGAGGCGGTCCACGCCAATCTTGGAGGAACGCTTTGCATTTCGAGGGTGCGAAGCAAAGCCCGAAGTGACGGACAGCCAGTATTTATCTGTCCAGTGCCGCTAGGCACGTTTGTGAGCTGTCACAGATTAGGGCAATATCATCAGCATACTCTAAGTCAATAAGTCGTTCTCCTGGGAGCAGATCCACACCTTCTGGGTCTTGTCCTGTAAACGCGATTTCCATGACTTCATGAACACAGAAGTTGAAGAGGAAAGGTGACAACGGACATCCTTGTCTCACACCGCTGGAGATAGTAAAGGGCGATGAAAGCGTGCCGTAACCCCTAACACTGCTTGAGCTAAGCGCGTATAATGCTTGGATAATATTTAAATATTTCACAAACACACCTTTCATAACTACACAGTCCAAAGTGCACGTCTATCCACCGAATCGAAGGAACCTATGATATTGAGGAACACGACAACGGTGGGCCGCCAATGTATGTAACGGTTCTCCAACAAATGACGCAAGGTGAAGACGAGGTCAATGCAGCCACGACCTCGACGAAACCCGGCTTGCTCTTCACGAATCTGGCTTTCACGAGTGCCAGTCAGTCTGTGAAGGATGACAGAGGCAAGCAATTTAGAAGCGATGGAGACCAGACTGATTCCTCTATGGCTGCCGCATTCCGATCGTCAGCCTCCCTTGAAAATTGGAACTATGACGGAGCGGCTCCAGTCGGTTGGGACAGTTTCCTGCTCCCACAGTTTGACTAGTAATTCGCGTAAATCATCAACAAGAGCAGGACCCCCGAAGTTGAAAAGGGCTAGAGGAAGATCATCTGGTCCTGCGGCTTTATTTAACTTCTACAGTTCGATCTCACTTCGATTTCTGAGCGAGAGGGTGGATCCAAATGGACAGCCAACGGAGCGGGGCGATCAGTGGCCGGCGAGTAATCTAACAATTCCGGCCGATTAAATTGCCTTTCAAAGTGCTCAGCCCAATGCTCCAAGCGTTTTGATAAGTTGTGGAAAGGCTGTCCACTCTCGTCACAAATTGTATCACCAACACCAGGTCTCCTGCTGCCCGTTTCCCGGATCAGCCGGAATAACTTTCCATGGTTACCAAGGGCAGCGGCCATTTCCATTTCTGATGCACGATGAGACCACCAGGATTCGCAGCCACTCTTCAGGCTAGCACGGAGTTTTGCCCGGAGCCCTTTGCGAGTTCCATTGTGTTCGCTTCCAACCGGAATATGCCGGCGAGCATCTATAAGTTCTAGAGAATGTGAAGAGACCCAATGTCCATGTTGGCGATTAGACATACCACATGAGGATTTTCCTGCTGCAAGTAAGGTCTGGTGAATATGAGACCAGTGACCATCAATTGTATGCAGTGGGCGTTTATCCAACTCGCATGACAGTGTAATGTGATAGGCATTCAGAACAGCTGGCTTCGCCAGTTGGCTGGTGTCAATGCGCTCACAACGTCGTCGCGGGCGTCCGCCAAAGCGCATCCGCAGGTCAGCACATACAAGTGCATGATCGGTGTCCACACCTGTGCTCCAAATCGAGCGACAGTTCTGGATGCAGCCTCTCCATCGGTAACTCATCACATCGATTTGCGTCCATAACTGGTTCGAGGCTGGTGAGCGCCAAGTCACCCTCCGGCTGGTGCTGTGTCGGAAATTAGTGCTCGCAAGAAATAAGCGAGCATCCTCACACAAATGAAGTAATCGCTCACCGTTACCATTACGGGAGTCTACACTATGTTGGCCGCCCAGATGCAGCTCATCTGTGGATAATTTTCCAACTTGAGCGTTCAGATCCCCAGCCAGCACTACAGTGTCCGAGCTACTTCTGTGGCTAAGGAGCTCGTTCAGTTGGCGACAGAAGTCGTCTTTTACCGAGTCATCGCTACAGTTTGTCGGTGCATAGGCAGCGATAACGAATAGACACCTGTTAGTCTCACGCAACTTCGACGCTTTGAACGAGCCAGCCAATCGGACCGCACACAACCGGTTACTAATTGGAATCCAATCAACCAGAGTAGCTTCAGCCCGGGGGCTCAGGGCAATACCAACATCAGGTTGGCTGATGCTCGAAGCTGCATCGTCACCGGATAGGCGCAATGAGAAAGTGCTGTTGGTGTCACCTGAAGGGAATCGCAAAGTGAGCACAGAGCTCGAGTCTTGCAGGTAGGTCTCTGATAAGCAGCAGACAGATCGAGAGGGTCTCTAATGTTCGTGCAAGTGCTGCCTGCTGACCGATCTGAAGTAATGTGCGAACATTGAGGCATGCCAGTCTGAAGGAGGATCGAGGGCTCCAAATGGAAGCCGATGAACTGGAATGGGCCGCTTGCTTGGACATGGCCCTGTTGATAGCGCAGGAATGGCGCTCCGTGTTCACACGTGAGTTGAAACTGAAAGACAAGCGACTATTGAAGCAAGGTGGGGGAGGGCCGAGAATTGGGGGTTGGAAACAGGAGGGATAAAAGTGGGGCTGGAACGGGACGATAAGGGTGAAAAAGCGCAAGAAGGGGAATAAGAAGACGGGAAAGCTTGAGCAATAGCATCCAAACCCCTATCCACCCTGCTCGATGCAGCAGATAGGGCACCACTGATTATCCTCTGCGGTGGCCAGAGCATCAGAAATTTGTTTGAAGAGAGATTCATTGTATTGTGTGGGAAGGGTACTGTCAGGTTTCCCAGGCCTAGACAGGAGAACGATTACGGTTCTCAACCAAAGCGTTCAGTTGAAAAACCTGACCGCAAGGCAGCGGGTTTGGCATTGGGTTACAAGGAGTCCGTATTAAGGAATAAGGAGCCACCCTCATTCCAGCCCCCAATCTGGAGGACCAGGAGGCTGAGTTTGTGTGGCCTCTAACCATTGACCAATCTGGTATGAGTGGCTCTGAGGGTGCAAAAATGCACCACCCAGCATAGCGCAATGGATCACTGAGGCACACAAACCATCGCACCACGGTAAGGTAAGGACTGTTAGCTAGCATTTTGGCCAAACGAATGTTGAGCTAGCTAGTCTAACATAAGTACCAAAGATAGGATGTTGAAGGTGACTAATTGCTGAAAGCTGGAGGAGTCAGCCCTATCACTCTACATCACCATAATCCCCATACACGCTTTACTGGACCATAACCCACAACCCCGCGAAACCGACGGACAGGCATTAAGTGGTCATGTGCTTCCCTACCATTAATGAGTTCCGTTGCAAGAATGAGGCAGTTCAAAAGCGAGAGGATTCAAGGTAAGAACTTCGACCAGATGGACATGATTAAGCACAGCTGCCAGGTCGCTAAATAAATACTACTGATACGGTCATGATGTGAGGTGCTGCGGCCCGGGGAAATCGTTGTTGTTAGCATCAAGCAGTTGTTTGAAACGAAAACGCCGGCCTGAAAAATAGTAAAATGTTCACATGCATCAAGAGAATATCTTTCTGGGTATCACACTGAACGGGGCAATCAGCTGAATTAAAGGAGCATGTGAAATCAACAAACATGGCGGCGGTCCTCATACCGAGCGCGCTACGGTGTCTTAACATTGGTCTCAGATGGAAAATGCGGTGAATGTCATCCTGTTGAAAGCCTGCTTGCTCTTCTATCATTCGGGATTCCCAGTTCGCAAAGAGAAGGTAAATAATAACTGATGCCAGTGTTGAGTTGACACCCGTGAGACTGAGGCAAATGTTGTGACTAATCTGTTTTCATATTGCCAACACAATCGATTAGCCCTAGTTAGTAGGGATGGACCCATCCATCCATACCTGTTAAAAGACAAATTGATTCTTTGCAAACGATCTCAAGTAACCTGAAATAGCCCAATTACGAGAGGATCCGGATCAGCAACAAGGACGCGATTGAGAAACGATATGCGGTCTCTGAGCTAAGTTCTAATGACTCAACCTACATAAGCTGAGTGCAAGAAATCTTAACAGGCATAGAGTAAACTGTAGCCTTCCTGAAGATGCGCCACCAAAACAGAAAAAGGATGTTTATGTTTAAACGAATAAGAGTGCTGACGCCAATCCTCGTTTTCTCACTAATGGATGATTTATTGAGACGAGTAATGCAGGTTAGTTATAAGGGTCTGCAGTACTTACTCGTCCCCAATGACCTCGACATTTTCCGAGCCTTCTGGGTTTCCTTGTTAGCTACTATGCGTCAGTTTAGTTTGCATACGACAGCTCATGTGAACACATTATGCCCAGTGACAGAAGTTTCTCTTTTAAATTCCAGCGCGTTCACCGACCCTGCTGATGAATTCCGTCCGTCGGAATGGCAAAGAGCAAACACTCTGGTACCATACGTGACAGTATAGATGCCAAGCCCCCAAACTGGATCAACTCAGGGCAAAAATCCGAGGCGTCATTCGAAGAGCAGACAAAAAGGTGCAAACCAAGAGACCTGCGTCTTCCCGGAGTCCTAGGAGAACTCGGACTATGGACTCTGTATATTAGATGGTTATAGAACAACGTGTCTAGTGTGTAAAAGGCAGGTAAGTGACATTCGCTCAAAAATTAACTGAAAGCAAACAAAAGATTCACAGATGTATAAAGTTGCTGAACAGGTGTGCACCTACCCGGAAGCTATTTCGATTGCCAGTGAAGACAACCCGTTCCCCAGAAGGAGTGAATTTGGCAGACGAAAGTGGATAGTTTTCGAAGACGCGATCTCTCAAAAGCGCATTCTCGGTCCCATCGACCTAAAAACCAAGACAAGTTAAATAAAGATTGGACGCCTTAGTATGATTGATGTATGGAATGAGTGGCTTAACAGAGTGAGCACGATAATCCCGTACTCGAATCAACGAGAATTTCATGACATGCGAATCCATGAGCTGGCCGACCGAGTGGAAACTGCGAACGAACGAACACGGGATAACCCTTGACATTGGTACTAAGGTTAGTTACCTAGGATATGCAACGAATTCAAATGAGTGACTCAGAAACTAGTGAACACATTTGAAAAATACGGGTGGGATTCTCGTCTCTGACAGTTGTTGATTACGGGGTAGTGTTTATCCCTTATGGTGCAACCGGGCAGACAGCTGGTAACCGAGGTTTAGCAGTACACCGTCCCCCACATAAGCGGAACAGCCTATGTTTCCTAGTCCAACTTGTTCATATTTCTGTGGATCATCTACTGTGGTGTGTGATGTTCTTCGACAATGCGTTTTGTTGGGTGAAGCTGGAGAGTAACCAGTAAAAAGAGGAACGGAAAAATGAGTCGCGCTAGAGGTTGGCGTCCCTCTGCATTGAGACCTCGGGAGCGAGGATACGTGTGGCCAGTAACGTCATTTGACGGAAAAACCGATGTTTGGACTGGGCCACTCAATTGATTTCTCAAACCTCATTTCGGTAGGATATCTTTTGCTCCCACACTTCGTTTTTAGTTGCAATGTTATCAAGCCTTAGCAATGGCAACGCAAGTAACGGAAACAGGATTCACCACATTACAGTATGCGGGCCAGAGTAGGTAAAGTTGAACGAGCTGATCCCAAATGGGAAACAAAGAAACGCCATGAGACCGGAAGGTTCTCCACCGTTCGGTTTTACTATAACAAAACAGTGAGAAAAATATGTAGCTGTTAGCAGTGAATATGTAACGGCTCAACAGGCGTTAGGATTACGTGTCAACTAACACATTCCTCCTCCTATTTTAGAGCAACTGGTAACCGTATATCAAGGTGGTGCTTTAAGACAACAGAAGAACGACGGTTGCGCGGACATTTAGTGTTGTTTGACTCGCTCCTCCTCGTCCTCCTCTCAGTTTCCTCTGACGCGATCTCGACTGTAATCTGGCTACGTCGTTTTTTCGCGTGCGCAACTACTTCCCAAGTGCTTCCTGTGTGTTTATCTGCGTCCCCTCCACCTGTGTTGTTGTCAATGTTTCTTCCGTAACTCTTTCTCCTCATCCCCAACATTGTGGATAATACATTATCCGATTATCCGTTCCACTGCTCTCTCTGTGTGTGTGTGTGTGTGTGTGTGTGTGTGTGTGTGTGTGTGTGTGTGTGTGTGATATCGTATCTGCCGCGTGTCAGTTCTAAAGAACACCAGCTCACGAGCCGACGTATATCACTAATGATGAGGTACAGGGAATGGGGAGCAGTATGTGCTGCTTCATTCGGAGGCATAAATTCCCATCCTCCTGTTTTTACACTTTTATTAATATTGATTTAAAAAAATGGTAGTATTTCTTTGAGAGACTTGTGTACATCCAATTAGATGAGGAATCTTTCAATAGGATGAAAGTTAACCTCGTCGCAAGGGGACTGGACCTTAACATGGTGCGACGGCTTGCGTACTCCTTGATCCATTGTTATACTGGGTGATGCCTTCGGGCCCCTTGAGAGCTACTCCTACCAGGTTGGTCAGTGGTGAGAGGTCAGAAAATCTCAGTCTCCTTGTCCTTCAGATTGGGTTTTGTAATAGGATGGCGTCCATTTCTGTAAAACTAAATCATTACCACTCCCCCCGCTGCCTTGCGAACAGGCTTTTGAACCAAAGGCTTTGGATGTGGACCCTAATCGTCCTCCTGTCTAGGTCTGGATGCCCTGACAGTAACTCAGCCCACATACAACCATGACATTTTCTTCAAACATATACTTCATCCTGCATCGGCCGTCGCGCAGATTATCAAGGGTCGCCTTATCTGCTGCATACAGCAGGGCGGATAAGTGAAAAACATGCTACTGCTGGCGTCTCCCTTCTTTTCGACCTGTTTCTCTTACTCCCATCCCGATGCCGCTTACTAACCTTCCTTCTATAATTCCCAGCTTAATTGACAGCAACCGAAGTGCCACTGGAGTAGAACCATCTGCAGCCACCTTCTCGTGATACGCACCGGACGCCTATCGGCAACAGTCCTTTATAAGGCCACGTTGTCCCATTTCCATGGAAACGTTCAACGTTCGCACCCAAAGACAAATAGGTCAACAGGCTGCACTCGCACGCACCTTGGACACACTGGGTATTGATATGTGTTGTGTGTCCGAAACTAGGATTAATGACCCTAATGGGATTGTTGTATTGACTGCACCCGGCTTATCCTCTCGTTATTGGTTGCACGCATCCGGAAACGCCGATGCAGCACTCACGGGTCAAGCTGGTGTAGGTATCATTCTCAGCTCCCAGATTGAGCCATCGTTAATTGATTGGATTCCGGTGAACAGCCGTTTATGTGCAGCCCGTTTGACGACATCAGCTAAGGTGAATTCACGAAGTAAAACAAAACGCTGTTTGTGATTTCCGCTTATGCTCCCATCAACTGCAGCTTAAATGCTGTCAAGGACACATTCCATCACGAACTGAACGCGCTACTACGCAGTGCCACTAGTTCAGATATTATAGTACTTGCAGGGGATATGAACGCACAAGTAGGGCGTCTGAGCTCTTCAGAAGCTCAGCTTCACTCCGGACTGACAACGGTGAGCGTCTGTTGCAACTGTGTGCGGAGCACCAATTTTTTATTACTAGCACTGCTTGTAGACACAGTGGGCGCCGAAGTGCCACATGGCGTCCTCCTGTAGGTGGCCAGCGATGGACCCAAATTGACCACATTACCATAAGTTACAGGTGGCGTGGTTCCATCTTGGATTGTCGCTCGTACTGGAATACCTGCAACGACCCGGATCATGCCTTGGTACGCTGTCGTTTCTCCATGAACTTTACCGGGAGGCGCACCGAGCGTCTCCTCCGATTAGTAAGTGAGAAATTGTTTCAGCCCTCGGTCAGGCAAGCCTATCAAGACGCACCACGTACCGAACTTTCGCTGTATTGTTCTAATGCCACTGAGCTTCAGTGGAATAGGATCTCGGCCGCCATGCACGACGCAGGAGCATCTGCTTGTGGCACTATCAATCGTCCCCGCACCAGTCACTGGAGATCTGATAGGTTGGTGTACCTGTAGGAATCCAGAACAAACCTCCTGGCTGGCACTGAGCACAATGTGACCTGGCGGGCCATTAGGCGCGAACTAAAGCGGAGTCTGCGTGTTGACAAGGAGGCCTGGTAAACTAGTCGAGCTAAAGAAATGGGGGAGGCAGGAGCAGTAGGCAACTGCTGCAAGCTCTTCCAGCTGATCCGCACCACTGGTCCCAGAAAACCAGGCGTCAGTGAGACAATCAGAGACAGCGCGGGTGAACTGATACACAATAAGGAACGCCGTATGGCTCGTTGGGCAGAACACTTTCAAGATCAGTCCAGCTGGCCCCCTGCTCCCGAACCTCTTCCTACTCAGGTGATTTAGGACGCGTCATGGACGGTTAGTTTAGTGCCTCAGTCGGAGGCCGAGGTCCGAAACGCGGTCACAGTCCTAAATCGTTTTCGTACCGCCGGCCCAGATTCATTCCCACCAGCAATATTTGAAGATGGAGATGAGGTTCTCTGCAAAGCGCGGACCTCTCTATTCGAACGTATCTGGAAGGAAGAGTGTACCGACTAATTGGAGCGAATGGATGATTGTAGCAATATACAAGAAAGGCAGTCGCACAGACTGTTCCAACCACAGGGGTATTAGCCTAACGCCAGTTGTGACAAAATTATTTGCATCGATTCTCGTTCGTCGCCTCACTGTGGAACGGGAATCTCGGATTAGGGAAGAGCAGGCCGGTTTCCGCCAAGCACGCGGCTGTATAGACCATATATTCACTTTGCCGCAGGTGCTAGAGCAACGCCACGCATACCGCAGACCGACAATAGCTGTGTTCCTCGATTTCAAGAGTGAGTACGATTCAGTCGATCGGTCGTTGCTGTTCGAAATACTTGCGCGGAAAGGTGTTCCCATGAAATATGTGAACATCCTACGTGCTCTATACTCGAACACTACAGGCCACGTCAGGGTTTACGGTGGCTTATCGAATAGGTTTCCGACCACAAGTGACATTCGTTAAAGTTGTCGGATTTCCCCATTTTTGTTCAATTTCGTTGGTTGTAGCATGAAATGTTCTCTTGCGGAATCGCACGATGTGGCGGCCAGCGGCCGAGTAGTATGCGCGTCTGGTTTGCAACCATAAGGTCACCGGGCGTCCTCGCGGTATACACAGCCCACGAGCGACTGGTGATGGTCGCGGGGCAGCGAAGCGCCGTCACGGCGTACAGCTGGCAATTTAATATTATTTATTATCCCACGATGCAGGCGTTGAGGTCCTGCGTTGTGAAAGATTAGTTGATCTTGATTATGCGGACGATATCGTCTTGCTTTTCGACGATATTGCGGCGGCACAATCGACCCTGGATAACCTGTCTATAGTGGTCACATTATTTGGTATGCACTTCGCACCCGCAAAGTGAAAAGTATTTCTGCAGGACCACCAGCCACTTCATGACCTCTTGGCCCGTGCTAACGAGGAGCTCGAAGTCGTTGATAAATTCATTTAGCTTGGCAGTTGCATCAGCAACGATGAGCGCATAGAAACCGAAATCTGTACACTCGATGCAAAGGCCAGAGCTACCTTCTTGAACCTGCGTCATCTTTGGCGCCAGGAAGGGGTTTCCTTCCGTTCGAAAGGCCGTGTTTGCACAGGCACAGTGAGGGCCGTTCTACTTTATGGTTGCGAGACTTGGCGCCTTCAAGTCTTTGATCACCGTTGTCTGCGAAGCATTGCTAGTGTCGTATGGTACCAGCGTGTCCGCAACGATGATGTGCGTAGGCGAGTACTAGGTAGTGCTGATCATGCTAGCTCCCTAGAACAACAGATAGCACTGAATAAGTTGCGTTGGCTCGGGCAGGTGCTACGTATGCCTGGTCACCGCTTACCTAGGAGGGCCTTGTTTAGTCTGCCAGGTGTAGGGTGGCGCAAGGCTCGAGGTGGACAGGAGTTGACTTGGCAGCGGGAAACGAAGTCACTGACGACCAAACTGGATGCCGTTAGTCCGTCTCGTCTTCCGGGTTGGAGTCCACGTGACTCACCTTGTGCTTGGCTCGAGACTTTACAGGACGGCTCGCAACCGACACCAGAAGCGCGTCTGCTGCCGTCTTCTAATCGGATTGAGTTTTTAAAGTGTGTTTGGTGCTGAGTTATCTGCGGAGTAATGGCTGATTATAACGCGTGGCAGTGAAAGCTGCAAGGAAGCTGTCTCGCTGATGCCACCTTATCCTTGCACCATAGCCAGGTGTTTGTGACGGTATGTTGTTAACACAAGGTATAGGCGCCTTGACCTTGAATGTTTGCTTAGGGCATTAAGGTTTTCAGGTAAGTCCCCTTTCTCTCCTTCTTATTATTCTTTAGTTCATAGGTCATCATGGTTGTATGGCAGTGAAGCATCAGTTCAAATAGATGATGTACTGCTGTTGTTGATTGATTGGTTGATAACCTCATCGTAAACCACTTATGAGTGACTGCCCTCCCAAAGTGGACCTATGCGTCGGAATCAAAGGTTAAAGAATGAAAAGAAACATACGACGAATATGCGCTGCAGTACGTTTGGACCAGGGGTAAAAAGGTGTGGCACAGAAGAGACTGTAGCAAACATAGTAAAGGTATCAAGATGGGCCATGTAACATAAAAAGGCATCAGCAGTACCCCCGATTCGCAGCCGCGGAACTACCACCGCTCACAAGTGGGCTAGGGATACTGCGAGGGTCGCCCCGCCCCAACGCAGGCTCGAACCCAGGCCGCAGGATTACAAGCTCCTTACCTCTAGGCTATGGGCAAGCATAACGGCAGAAACATGGATGCCCAGTTTGATGTCTATCACATGTGTCTCATAAGAGATGGAAAGCTTTGGGGAATAAGCTAAACAATACTCCCACTTCAAACTTGTGCAAACCCACAGATGAAAGCCGGTTCAACTTTAATATTATATAAAAGGTATAAGTGACCAGTCCACTAAGCTAAGAGTTGCATTCGCTCAGGTTGTTGGCGTGTGAAATTAGGGTGAGTGAGAAACAGCATAGGAAGATGAATGCGCTACGAAAGTGATAGATCAAAAGTGAGAGTGGGTAATCTGCGGCACTCCAAAACAGCAATTTTCCGCAGGTGGTTGGTAACACCAGCTAAGAAGCGATGGCAATGTTACACACTGAGTTGCGTGATGAATATTCAATTGTATGGTTCGATAGACTATCTGAAGAATCATCTACCGACAGGCGGAGAATGTAAGATACATGACGGAGGGTTGAAGTCCTCATGGCCAACCGCTTGATAGTAAATAATATGTGACACCATTAGTATGAATCACGAAAGGGAGTGTGATCTTGATAACGAAGCTAATGCAGATCTAATAAACTTGTCCTGAACAAAGACAAAAAGACAAGATGCCACTTGACTATAATGATAGCTATGAAAGCTATCGAAATAAAAACCGAATACATGTGCTGACGGAGCAGAAGCCATTAGGTGAGAATTATCACGCGAGATACAAAGTCCGATCAAATGTCTGCAGCCAAAAAAGATAGCTACAAGGACTGTCGATAAATTATTTAGTTACATCGAATAGCAGAAGTATTAAAGGAGCCCACGCATAGCAGCCTTTGGAGCCGCTCTTATCGCTAGCAACCCAGAGAAGTTTGGCCAGAAGCAGCCTGAAACCAATCGGCTAGCCAATGAAAGTGGTTCATTTTTGAATCTATTAATGAGTATGATATACCTTGAAGTTCGCCACTGAGCGCAGTCTTTGGATGACCAACAGGCGTATTTTTAGGTATCCAGTAGTTTCTAGGATGGAGGAACTTTCAGCTAAGTCATTCTCTTATGAACTATAAGTTCGACCCCATCTCTGGCTGTATATATTGCTTGCCGGGTGCTCAATAGTGATTTTGCCAGTTGCCTTTGTTTTCGTATCCGGGAAGTCGGCCGGTTCAGATTGCGCAATAGCAGCAGGTTATATGTGCGGTCAGCGGAAACCACAACAGGAAGAACATAGAATATTGGATAGATCGACTAATGAAAAAAACTGTTCAAAGGACTATGAGGGCAACAGGTGGTTAGATGACGTGGTCGATGACGCGTTGGAGCGGACCTGAAGAGGAACAAGCAAGGCGTAAACATCCTTTCATACGGAGAAGTTCGATACGATTGAATGCAGAAGAGACATTAAGTATAACGTATACAAGTAAGGCATATACTCAGGTCGTGGGTTCCACAGTTAAAGAACCACTGGACTACAAGTGAAAAGTGAAAGTTAGCGATTGGAAGAGCTCAGTGTGAATACCGAAATCCTTAAAAGTATGATCGTCCACTCCCACATCACAGTGATGCTGTCAAAAAAGCGGATGTCTTACGTGCAAGGAGAAAGCGGTGGGTTTGCAAGAACTCTAGAAGTGAAGGAAGCTGTCTATTGGGACAACGATAGCACATAAGGCTTGAATACTCACGATGGCACCAATCAGCGCGATGTTGAGCATCGCCACGAATGCATTCCCTGAAGTTGCCCGTGGTCTCTTGTGGCCCTGGGGTCTTTCGACATTTGCCTTGTGTCACACCGTTAGTTTAGTCCACGAGTTGTTGATCCCTGTTCGATCCGCTCGTGTCTACTGTTCCATCTTGGTGGAGTAGCATTCCATTCTGGCGCACCAGACTTACAAACCTGTGTATACTAATAACCTAGCGCTCCCCAAATTGGTCCCTTCATCCCTTGCGTTCATGCGCCCCTGTTGCCAAGGTGCATTAAAAAAGCAATCGAGCCCAACTGAGCCGAAATTATCCGAACACTAAAGTAAGCCAGACCCAGTCACCATGATTTCTGAAAACATGACTAAAAACAGTAACGATAAGGAAAAACGAGAAAATGTGCCCACAATACAAAATTAGCAGTGGCAAGGGAAATCGGTAGAGAGCGCATAAAAGAATAATACGGAAGAGTGGAGAGTAATAAATTACTGTGGGCGGATGAAGAAAGGCTGAGTATCAGGTTCGTAAGGCGTACGTTAAAGAAATATCAACGGGTAAATACATTTGTCAAACAAATGTGCATGTCACGTTCGTTTAAATACCAGTGAGCTGGAGAAGTCCTCCGGGGTAAAATTAATGCGATTTACCTTGAAAAATGCCAAAGTGCTATCCGCGCTGCCGGTGAGACACATCTGGCAAACCGGGTTGAAGTGGACCGAAACGATGGCGCCCATAGAAACGCGTTCACGATTAACATCAAAGACCCGCCGAATATTGATAGCTTTTGACTGGGGTAAGTGTCCGGAATCGTCTTCCCTGAGAATGTTGGATACAGCCGTCAACTGCCGACCATACTCCGGATTGTCAAAATCAGTATCTGTGGTGCCATCGTGGCGATTCGATACATATGAGTTAATATCAAAAATAGGCGGTGGACTAAACACTGTAATAAATGAGTGCGGATAACTACCGGACGTATTCGGTTGGAACATAATCTTCGTCATCCGTCCATACGGGTTGCAGTGTAGGTTTCTTAAAGTTGGGTTCCGTGGAAAGATCCTTCCGTTTAGAGAACTTTTTACCCGACTTCTTGCGCTGAACATGGCGGATAATGACGAAGCTTGCATGAACTAACCTTTTCGTCAACACCTGTAGTAACAATCTGAAATTCCGAAATTCCGGGCGACTTTCCAAAACGTAACATGATAGAAAAAAACACTGTAAAAGCTGTAAAAGAGTGTACATGAAGTAAAATGGAGTATAATGTATATCCTTCAAAGTATGTCAAAAAATCGTTCGTGAAATGGTAACAGCATCAGCAGCGTACAGATTAAGGGTAAGGGTTGCCACTCGGCCACATAGTTGAGTTCGATTCAGTTGATCAACTATGATCCGAGCACTGAAGTGCGCTGGATCCTGTTGCCAAGAATCAATTCGCAAGAACAACAATAACGGATACCGGTAAGATGGTGGGGTTACAGGCAAATAGAATGTACAGAAAATGGAAGCAACAAGGAAGTGCGTTAAACTAATCAGAATGGAACGAAAATTAACAACCAGATGAAAGAAGCCGAACGCAGGGGCGCAACTGACTGCGCCACGTCAGATACGATCTCTAACTATTCGTGTGGACCATCCCGAGGCCCCCATTAACGGAGACGGCACGCAACCGCCTAACCAAGTATCTCGGTCAATTTCTTCATGCCACTGTGCCTCGTCATGGACCGGCCACCTAGCGGTTTCATCCAACTTAGTGCAACCGACCAACGGACATACGGAGGACATGGCCTAGCCAACGTTGACGATTAAGATTCAGCAAACGCTCGAGAGAGGCACCAGATAGCCTCTCCCCAAAAACCAACTGGAGGACCTCAGCATTGCTCAGTATTTCTCAGTGTTACCACCAGACGTGAGTAGTACTCCGCAAGCACCTGTAGTCAAACACGGCAGTGTTTAATGTCTTTGCCGCGAACTAGTCAGGCCTCTGATCCATAGAGTAAGATCGGCCTTATCGCAGTGTTATGCACCCTACCTTTCACTGACAGGCTGTTATCCCGCCGTCTCCATAGATGGTTGAGTCTCTGGAACGCCACATGGGCCTTGCTGATATGCGAAGTAAGTTCCTCCGTGATGTGACCACCACATAGTGGAATTCTGATTGTGCAAATGTTCCTTAGAGAAAAGACAAATTGCCCGTTGCAGGAATTTAGTTATATTTTAATGGTACAGATAAATCGATGTTATTGATGTGTGGTGGTCGTAGAAAACGACAGAAAACAAAAAGAATGACAGGTGAATCAACCAAGTTCAAAATGATTCCAGTCAAACAGTCGTCATCAAATGCTGACACGGGTGATTCCTTTAATCTAGATATTCATATAGCGAATTTGTTAAATACCAGTGAACCCTAGCTATAAATCTAACGGAAATATGGGCTAGAGTTTGTTCTAGTTCAATTTATCAGCTATCATCAGGGCAATGAATAGCCGTGAATGAATAGTTATTTTGACCACTGGAATCATCAAACTTAAAAAGTTACGAAGCTAGTGGACGGGAATGGGAAAAGAAGGACTGGAAAAACAGAACCATCGATACCAAAAAAGTGGATACAAGAGAGTCAACAGTTTCACTAAGATACTAGGTCAGAGTGTTTCTAGTCACTAACACGTTTAGTCCTGCGGCAGCATTCAAGGAAACAACACGTATTGCATTGCGCTTGTGCATCTCAATGTCATGACATTACCTGACCACTTAGAGGACTAGATGGAACTAAGAATACTCCCTAAATGAAATCGCCATAAGGAGAGGTTGATAGGAATAACCTGAGAAGCTTAGATTTGTGAGTCCGAAGCAATCTCGGAAGGTGTAGTATACAAATAGATATTGAATGGGCTTGTGTTGCGAATACGTTCCGCTCCTGATGCAAGAGTTGGACTCAGTCGGTCCCAATCCTATTCCGAATAAGGAATACTGAATGCCGAGAATAGAGTCTGTGTTGCTTCATCGTAGTTAGGATGAGCACGTGCGCGGAATCACGGCATTGACTTATGCGCGTTTGCAGCATATTACAGCTGCATTATAAGCCATTCGGGTACGATGCGCTCCCTAAAGTTGATTTGAAAAGTGGGTGTTTAGAATTGCTTAAATTCCGACACCAATTTCGCCTCGACCATTTTTTAAGGCAAACTGTCCTATGATGCCACCACTCGCCGCTCGAAACAAAGAGGGTGAGCTATCCGCTATAAGTCCGGTGCCAGTAGCTTGTACCAGTGGACGCAAGCACTGCTTGGTGCGCGCACGTGCAGCAGTGGCCTCAGCATGGAGAAGTGACCCAGATGCAATATCCGATGCGTCATTATGAGCTCCACTCGAAATCGACTATAAGACAGGGTGCACAGCCCTAGTCCTCCGCATCACTCCTCGTAGGACAAACCCCAGAAACTAGGGGCGAGTTTGGTAGCTATGTACTGAATCCGTTCCAGTCTCTGCATCTCGCTACGGGTAATCGGATAATAGACGAGTGATTCGTACTCGAGCATCGGTCTCATGATGGAAGACCAGAGGCGAGTGGCCGTATGGCGTGTTGGTATAACGGTATCTCTCCGAAACTCAGATTCAAATGGCCAACCAAAGCCGTGCGACAGAACACACGGAAATAAGCTAGAAAATGTTTATTAGAAGGTTGCTAAATCTTAAGACTAAAAATAGGGCACCGGAAGATGACTAGCTAGGGAGTATGTGGTAGGGTGCTGAGTGCGATGGGAGAACCGAAGTTCTTTTCGAAGCCGGCGGACAAAGTACGAATGTTGTCGGTGTCCCATACGAACATGTGCACCATCATCATCATCATCATCAGTATACACGTTAGCTAGGTGTGAAACACCTCAGCTACTGTGTCGCAATACATAAAATAAAAAAGGGGAATGCAACAGGTGTAAGCCAGCCAATCTACCAGTAACGGATGGGTATCGTTCCGGTAAGCTACCAGCCGGCTACTAGGTAGCAAAAAAATAATTACTGTGCAAAATTACATAAGGCTATATAGTGAGACCGTGGTTGAGGAGGAGCTTAACAGGGATGGGGTGGGACAAAGAAACTCACAACATGAACGCCACTGAGGTCGGCTCTTGGACATATCAGCTAGTGTATCCAGCCAAAAGTTTTCATCATCTTTCGGACCCCAATCAGGGAGCCGAGACGCTCCAACTGAGGCCAGCTTCGAAGTAAGGGTCTTCATTCCTCTCGAGCAAGTCATCGCTTGGACACCCCTCCTCTTCTTTCACCCACACTCCCGGCGCGCAAACAACACACGTCGCGGGAGTCGGTGGGCTGGCATGCGTAACACGTGGCCGAGCCATCGGAGCCTGGTGCGTGAAATAACGGTGCTGAGCGGTTCATTTCCTTTTCCTGTGCCGTAAACAAGGCGTCGAACACACTCGTTGCTTACTCGGTGTTCCCACCAGATGTGTGCTAAATTGCGAAGGCACCGGTGGTCGAACGTAATTAGCCTCTGTATCTCCGTTGATCTAAGGTGCCAGGTTTCACAGCCGTACAGTAGGGTCGAACGTACCGCTGCATTGTACACTTTACCCTTCATCATCATCATCATCATCATCATCATTACACGTTAGCTGGAGGTGGGAAACACCTCAGCTATTGTGCCGCAATACAAAAGACAAGAAAAGGAAAACAAACAGTGGCACGCCCGCTGAGTCTCCAGTAACGGATGCACATCGTTCCGGAGAGCTAACAGCTGGCTGCCGTAAAAGAGAGTCATATAATGCCTAACATGTGAGATCGTGATTGGAGGGGGACGCTAAGCAGGAGGGGGATGTACAAAGGAACTCACAACACAAACGCCATTGGGGCCGGCTCCAAGCCATATCAGCGAGTGTGTCCAACCGAACGTGTTCACTGTCCTTAGGACCCCAGCCAAACAGTCGGGATGCACCAACCGACGCCAACTTCGAAGTGAGGGTATCATTTCTCTCGACCAAGTCATCACTTGGCCTCCCCTTCTCCTCTTCCAACCGCACCCATAACGCGCAAACAATGCACGTCGCGGGAGTCGGTGTGCTGGCATGTGCAACACGTGGCCCAGTCATTGGAGCCTGGTGCGTGATATAATGGTACTGAGCGGTTTACTCGCTCTACCCGCACCAAATACACGACGTCGAACACGCTCATTGCTCACGCGGTGCTCCCACCAGACGTGATCTAAGCTGCGAAGGCAACGATGATCGAATATGACGAGCCTCTTTGTGTCTGTCGACCTGATGGGCCAGGTTTCACAGCCATATAGGAGAGTTGAACGGACGGCTGCGTTGTAAACTCTGCCCTTCAGGGCGAGATTAAGGCCGCGTCTGCGCCACAGGTGGTGGAGATTGGCAAAAGCACCTCGAGCTTTTGCTATGCGGTTCGTAACCTCATCTTCAATTCCACGGGTGCTAATATAGCTGGCCAGGTACTTGAATTCCTGAACGACTTCTAGCAGATCACCACCAAGCTTTATCGCAGGGTTGGGTCCCTGCCAATCCTGGAGAAGTACTTTGCATTTCGATGGAGCAAAGCATAGTCCAAAACGATTGACAACCAGTGCTAATCGGTCCAGTGCTGTTTGGCATGTTTGGGAGCTGTCACAGATCAGGGCAATATCGTCTGCATACCCCAAGTCAAGAAGTCGCTCACCAGGAAGTAGCTCCACACCTTTTAGGTCGTGTCCAGCGAACGCTGTTTCCATGACTTCATCAATAGAGAAGTTGAAGAGAAATGGTGACAGCGGGCATCCTTGTCTCACACCGCTGGTGATACTGAAGGGTGGCGACAGTTTGCCATAAACCCTCACCCTGCCCGAACTATGCGCGTACAGCGCTTTGATAATGTTCACATATTTATCAGGCACACCTTTCCTCAACAGACAGTCCCAAAGTGCACATCAATCGACTGAATCGAAGGCACCTTTTATGTCAAGAAACACGACAACGGTGGGTCGCCAATAAACATGGCGGTGCTCCAACACTTGCCGCAAAGTGAAGATGTGGTCGATGCAGCCCCGATCTCGAGGAAATCCGGCTTGCTCTTCACGAATCTGGCTTTCACGAGTGCCAGTCAGTCTGTGGAGAATGACAGAGGCAAGCAATTTAGAGGCAATCGAAATCAAACTGATCCCTCTATGATTGTCGCATTCCAAACGGGAGAATCCCTTGAAAATTGGGACAATGACGGAGCGGTTCCAGTCTGTCGGGACTGTCTCCTGCTCCCAAAGTTGTACTAGCAACTCGTGTAAATCATCTACTAGAGCAGGTCCCCCGAATTTGAAGAGGACTGGGGAATTCTATCTGCCCCTGCGGCCTTATGCAATTTCAACAACCCTGACTACTTCGTGTAGTCCTCTCAACCCCGGAGGAACGCAAAGCGTTAATGCGCTTTACATTCAAACTCAAGGGTAGTAATGTCAACGTTCAGCCGGACCTCCCACTGGCAGATCGACTGAAGTTAAAGGAAGCCATCAAAAGCCTCAAAAGCAGGTGGGCGGCTGGTGAGCAAGGCCTTCGTCTTGTGGGTTTTCAGGTGGTCAGTCGGAAGTCAAATTCTGCCCTACCAGAACCTCTCCTGGTAGCGTACAACCCAGGGCTGGTCGTGCCGAGTTCCTTCGGGTAGTGCTTAGTAATGTGCGTAGCCTAAGGAACAAGGTACACGAGGTGGGTCTACTTGTAGACAAATCTCGTCCCGACATACTTGCTATCACCGAAACCTGGCTGTCCCCGGATATCACAGACGGTGAAGTATGTTTTCCTGGCTATGCACTGCTTAGATGCGATCGGTCCGTTGGCCGCCAAGGTGGGGGAGTCGCACTTTATGTGAGTTGTAAACTCGATGTGTTGAGGACCTGTGTGTTCCAGTCGCCGGATCAAACGGTTGAAGCCCTCTCGACTATTGTGTGCACTTCCTCTGCGCAGTTTACAGTTGTAGTGGTATATCGAAGTCCTGGAAGTATCTCCAGGGAGGTTATTGAATTTATTCGTACTCAGGCTGCCAATAGGTGTCTAATACTGGGTGACTTCAACCTCCCTGAAGTCTGATGGGCTGATCTATCTTGCAGTTCGGCGGTGGGCACTTTCGGTTCGGATCTCCTTGAGCTAACATTGCAACTGCCTTTGCATCAGTTCGTGGACCTCCCGACTAGATATATGCGCAACCAAATTCCGTCTACCTTGGATCTCATTTTTGCGAAGTCACACGATTTCGTAAGTGATATTACCTACGACTGTCCTCTAGGAGCAAGTGATCATGTCTGCATATCCTTTCGATGTGCTCTAACTGTCATCAAGCTACCGCTGAGGCATGTCCAAATATTTGGCGGGCAGACTTTAACGCAATACGAGCCAAAGCTTCAGTTTTGCGTTGTGCGATCACCGTGGCTGACACCGTTGAGACAGCCTGGGAGAAAGTTAAGGCATACCTCACCGAGATCTCTGCTCCCCACATCCCACTCACTAAGAGAAGGCTGACACGGAGGCAGCCTTCATGGATAGATCATACAGGTAAATACCTGCTCAGGAAGCGCTCTAAGTGCTGGCGAACTTACCAAGCGGCTTCACCAACCAACACCTACGAAAGCTATCGAGCGGTTAGAAATAAATGTAAGCAATATCTTAGAAATATTCGTCTTCAGTACGAGGAGGATTTGGCTAACGCAGCCGTAAAAAACCCAAAGAAGTTCTTTGCTTACGTAAAGAGACGTAGCGGTACAAACTCGTCTATACCGGCTTTACTACGAGCGGACGGGACCCATGGGCATACCGACTATGATAATGCCTGTATACTTAGCGAACAGTATACTGGTGTCTTTTCGCATGAGACCTCTCTACCTCAGGTTGAGCTGGTCACAAAAGTTCCGGAGGATTCTTATCTAACTGAAATCAGCATAACGGAGACACAAGTCTTCGGGCTATTGCAAGGGCTAAATCCTTCCAAGGCTTCTGGTCCTGATTCAATTCATCCGAAGCTGATGCATGAATTGGCCGCTGAGCTAAGTGGCCCTCTGACATGCATGTTTACAATATCACTCGACAGCTGTGCCTTACCTTCGGAATGGAAGAAGGCAATCATCTGTCCGATATTTAAGGGCGGGGACAGAGTTCTGCCCGCGAACTACCGGTCTGTCAGCATAACAAGTGTATTAGTTAAGTTGTTTGAAAAATTGGTCAGGGATTCGGTGGAGAATCACCTGATTAAGTTTAACCTTCTCAGTGCGGCCCAGCACGGATTCCGTAAGGGATTTTCATGTCCGACAAATTTACTTGTAGCTCGTGAAAGCTGAGCTGAGGCAGTAGAAAACGGTCACGCCATCGACGTGCTTTTCGTTGACTTCTCGAAAGCCTTTGATACTGTCCCACATCAACGACTCTCATTGAAGTTGCGATCATACGGGATATCTGGAGCCGCCCTTAAATGGGTTTCTGCTTTCCTAGAGGGCAGAGAACAGTGTGTACGCGTGGGGCATAGCCTTTCGCTTAGACAAGCTGTTCTTAGTGCCGTTCCGCAGGGCTCGGTTCTAAGGCCGTTGTTTTTCGCAATTTATGTCAATGACCTACCCCAAGAGCTTGGAGTATCGTCGCTATTGTTTGCTGATGACCTCAAGCTCCGGAATATTGTGGATATCCCTGGTGGCTCTGAGGCACTTCAGAGTGCCTTGGATAGGCTCTGGGATTGGTCAACCATATGGTTGATGCCCATAAATCAGGCGAAATGTTCTGTCCTCCGCATTGGAGGTGCTAGTCCTCCAAAGCGCTATGTAGTTGGTGGAAGTGAACTCCCTGTTGTCATTCAGCAGGTTGATCTAGGTATCACCCATACCTCATTGCTTCACTCTGGGGAAAATTGGAGGAAGGCTGCTTGTAGAGGGTTCCGTATGATGTGGTTTATTCGCCGCTCCTTCGGTGTCCTAACGGCCAATATCTTTGTGAAGCTATTCTCAGCTTTTGTGCGACAGCACTTAGAATACTGTATCCAGGCTTGTCCACCTTGTCTTGTAAGGGACAAAATGGAACTGGAGAGGGTTTTGCGAGTGGGTACAAGGGTAGTGCAAGGATTACGGGGGCAAACGTATCCCGAACGTTTGCTTAGCTTGGGTACGTACTCAATGCACTACCGCAGAATTAGAGGAGACTTGATTCTCACTTACCGTATCTTAACGGGTAAGATCGGTCCAGACTTGTCCTGGCTATTTAGTCCCGCCAAGCTGCCTAGTCTCCGAGGTCACCCGTTGAAGCTGCACAAACAGCGTTCTGACCGAGTAAGGACGGAAACTCGCTTGTCGCGTCGAGTTATTGAACGTTGGAACTCGCTTCCGACGCAAGTGGTTAGGGAGTCTACGGTAGAGGGTTTCGAGCGTCAGTTAGATGCTCTTGGGTGGCAGTACCAAACCTTCCCCTTCTCCTAACCGACTTGTATCTTCAACTTTCCCTTCGTTCTTTTTTAATTTTCTTCTCACCTTGGTATTATCATTATTTAGCTGACATTCCTCCTCTTCTTTTCTTAGCTTACCCTTCACTCTTTTACTTCACATAACCGGCCCGGCAGGGACTGCTGGGCAGGAAAATGTGGGCAGTAATTAGTTGGACAGGGTGTGATGCGGTCTTTGTTTCAGGTTTTTCAACATCTTAGGCCGACCTGTCAATTCCCGATCCAACGATACGCAAAAGAAGGAACATTCACGGGATTATCCTATCGTTCCGGTCCCAACTGAACTTGAACTTGAGACGCTATGTCCAGTAGCACTTTAATCGATCCAAGGTATCTTGGATCAGAGAAAATTTGACAATAGTCAAATTTCGCTTCACGTGTTTATTCAAACACCGTTTTCCACGATATTTCAGCTAGAAAACTCGATAAGTATAGCACGCCAAAAAACCTAGTTACCGCGTAGAACTCACATTACTCACATAGATCAAGTTCAAGTTCAGTTGGGACCGGAACGATAGGATAATCCCGTGAATGTTCCTTCTTTTGCGTATCGTTGGATCGGGAATTGACAGGTCTGCATGAGATGTTGAAAAGCCTAAAACAAAGACCGCATCACACCCTGTCCAACCAATTACTGCCCACATTTTCCTGCCCAGCAGTCCCTGCCGGGCCGGTTTATGTGAAGTAAAAGAGTGAAGGGTAAGCTAAGAAAAGAAGAGGAAGAATGTCAGCTAAATAATGATAATACCAAGGTGAGAAGAAAATTAAAAAAGAACGAAGGGAAAGTTGAAGATACAAGTCGGTTAGGAGAAGGGGAAGGTTTGGTACTGCCACCCAAGAGCATCTAACTGACGCTCGAAACCCTCTACCGTAGACTCCCTAACCACGTGCGCCGGAAGCGAGTTCCAACGTTTGTAGGACTAGTTAATACTAGTCCGAGACCAAGAGGCAGCCAAACAGAAAGACAGCAACGAAGCAAGAAGCACAAACACAGACTGGTGGCGCGCAACGGTGCCTATGATACATTAAAATTTATGTAATTTTGTTTAGTATACATGATTTGCAAGCGCGTTCTTTACATCACGTCGCTGGTGTGCCTCAGACTACAACTACTAGGTAGAAAGAAGGGTATAACAAAGCGTGTAGACAACGTTAAGCGATTAATATGATTATTGGAGAGTAACAGGTAAACCGATGATGATGACAGCAGACCGAATGCGAGCGGCATCTTAGGTGAAACTAAGGACAACAAGGTTGAGACCGAATGCGGGAGCAACATAGGTAAAGCAACGTTCCAAGAAGAAAAGGAAATTTAAGGAATCAGCTATGAGCGGAAGAATGCGGACGGCAGTGCGAAGAGTAACTCATGAGAGCAATTAAGAGACGATAGTCAGGATGAAAAAGGTTTACTACTAAAGTGTGGTGAGCCAAGGACGCTCTCGTGCGAAGTATGAAACGTTCAGTGCTGAAATAGCACCGGTAATATCCCGGTAATCTGAGAGAACTCTAAAAGCCGGAGACCAAACAGACGAGACTCGAGAAGTCGACACATCCGGAGGCCTCGTAGTAGTCCCAGAGAATTACACTGATCAGATGATGACAAAGAAGGGCATGGCACTAAGCGTCGGTCATCCGATTGAAGATGTGAGAGTACAGGTTACTGATGGAAGTGCCTATATTAATAAAGGGTAAACAAGTCTAGCGTGCTGTCAATGTAAGCAAGACATAGTTGTGAGTCTAGAGAGATTAGCTCGGTATATCTTGCTAGTCTGGAAAAGGTCAAAGGAGCATACCGGTCAGATGAGACTAGGTTATTACAAGGCACTAAGAGTTGGCAGTCCGATTAGAGAAGAAATGATAGTAGAGGGGCCATAAGGAGAGGAGACGGTCCGGATAGAGAGAGGTTTACTTATAAGGTGTGGAAAAGTCCACGGGGCTCGAGAGGTAATGGGCACGGAGCGTTCAGTCTTCCGAGCATAGCAGGCAGCGTCGCAGAAGTAGGAGAGAAGAAGACCGAGCTGCCGAGGTTGGACTTGGTCGGCGCATTGTGATTGAGTCCTATGGTTCATTTGGGAAGGTAAGTGGAGTCAGTAGGATTGGACTGGTCAGAGATAGAAGTGGTTATATCAACATAGGGCGAACAAGTTCAGCAGGATATCAAGGTGAGGGAGGAAGTGCTTTGGATCGACGGAGCCTAGACCGCTAACATCCCGGTAGCCTGGTAGCAGTCCCATAGAATTTGGCTGATCAGCTGAGGCTGAGTTACGGATGACAGAGACTCAATCGTCCGATTGAAGAATGATTGGATACGAACGGCGCTCAGTCATCTGAACGATGGCTAGTAATGTCACAGGAGTCTGAGAGAAGTTGGAAAGCAGGAGACCAAACAGACGAGACAGGATTAGTCGGCGAAACGACATTGAGTCCAACAGCTAATTTAGGAGGGCAAATGGAGTGGGTCGAGAGGTGGAGGTGACTAATAAATAGAGGGTGAACATGTCTAGCAGGCTGTCAACGTAAGTGCGATATAGCTTGTGTCTACAGAGTCTAGACCGTTTAAATGTTGCTGGTCTGGAAATGGTCAAAGAAGCGGACCGGTCAGATGAGACTAGGTTATTACAGGGCACATAGTTGGCAGTCCGATTAGAGAAGGTTTGAAAGTAGAGAACGTCATAAGGAGACGGTCCGGATAGGGAGTGGTTTACTTATAAGGTGCGGAAAAGTCCATGGGGCTCGATAGGTAATGGGGACAGAGCGTTTGCACTTCTCATTTCAATGCCGGTAACGTCACAGCAGTCTGAATGAATTCGGAGAGCAGGGGACCGATCAGACGAGACTGGATTAGTCGGCACACTTAGAGTAAGTAGTACAGTTGAGGTGGGAAGGTAAATAAAGAGTCAGCGGAGACGGATGGGTTGGGATGCAAGAGGCTACATGAATATAAGGTATGCAAGTCAGGCAGGCTCGCAATGTGAGAGAAGTTGTGTGATGGTGATACAGAGCCTAAAACTACATTTCGCTAGTTAGGAAGCAGTCAAAGAGGATAATAGGGCAGGGCTCTGAGAGCTCGCTATGCGGATGAAGAAGAAATAAAGACAGGCCGCGATAAGGAGAGGACAGAGTTGAGAGTTTACGTTTACGGATATGAAATGCGACAGTTAACGAGGCTCTAGAGGTAATGGTGACAGAGCATTCAGTCTTCCGAGCATAGCAGGCAGCGTCGCAGAAGTAGGAGAGAAGAGGACCGATCTGCCAAGGTTGGACTTGGTCGGCGCATTGTGATTGAGTCCTATGGTTCATTTGGGAAGGTAAGTGGAGTCAGTAGGATCGGACTGGTCAGAGATAAAAGTGGTTATATCAACATAGGGCGAACAAGTTCAGCAGGATATCAAGGTGAGGGAGGAAGTGCTTTGGATCGACGGAGCCTAGACCGCTAACATCCCGGTAGCCTGGTAGCAGTCCCATAGAATTTGGCTGATCAGCTGAGGCTGAGTTACGGATGACAGAGACTCAATCGTCCGATTGAAGAATGATTGGATACGAACGGCGCTCAGTCATCTGAACGATGGCTAGTAATGTCACAGGAGTCTGAGAGAAGTTGGAAAGCAGGAGACCAAACAGACGAGACAGGATTAGTCGGCGAAACGACATTGAGTCCAACAGCTAATTTTAGGAGGGCAAATGGAGTGGGTCGAGAGGTGGAGGTGACTATATAAATAGAGGGTGAACAAGTCTAGCAGGCTGTCAACGTAAGTGCGATATAGCTTGAGTCTACAGAGTCTAGACCGTTTAAATGTTGCTGGTCTGGAAAGGGTCAAAGAAGCAGACCGGTCAGATGAGACTAGGTTATTACAGGGCACATAGTTGGCAGTCCGATTAGAGGTT
>OX104064.1:55389954-55447427 GCA_944474145.2 Dicrocoelium dendriticum | reverse complement strand
CATGGAAGGTGAGTCACGAGCTCCTGGGCCAGAAACGAATGAGCGAAAGAGGAAAAAGAGAGCGTGCGAGCCCTCCGTCCCCAAACTGGGATGTGAGAAGTCGCTCAAGATGCAAGCGCCTGAGCTGAAAGCCACCGGGTGCTGAAATTCCATCAGTTTCATCTAAGGCTGTGCAGGCAGGGGGTGAAAAACACCAGATGTTCCCATCGCGTTCTAATCAAACTACGGAGATGCCTACTCCAAACACCTCACCATGTCTTCCGGGTGTACAGGTCGTGGAGGCAGACATGGACGCTGAGCCACGGGCATTTTCACCTATAGGACGCAAGATTAATCGGAACAGAATTGCCCGTTCTCTTCAGGCCAGTTCGAACTGCGTCAAGAATGATGAGTCAAACAAGCTGGAGCATAAGACGTACGCTACAGTTGCTTCAGCGTCGTCTGATAACGTGCGCCCAATCTCATTGCCTGCCGCTAAGCCGGCTGCTGTTCATCTAAATTCCAAAACTCGTGGGGTAAATACACCCCGTCGAGGTGATTCTTTCATGGATAGCAACGTGATATTCCATAACACAGTAGAATCCAATGCTGCACTTCCTGCCGAACGTACATTGGACGATCTACAGTGGTTTAAGATGTGCGTAGTGAAGTTTCTTCCGCCTGGGTTTCTCGGTGTTACTGTCATGAAACTGATAAGATTGGGTAACGTCCCAGTTACCACCCCAAACTCTCGACCGCGCTTACTTCGTGTAGTCCTATCCACCCCGGAGGAACGCAACGCGCTGTTGCAGTTTGCTTTCAAACTGAAGGGTACTAATGTTAGCGTTCAGCCAGACCTCCCGCTAGCGGATAGGCTGAAGCTAAAAAAGGCTATCAAGGACCTCAAACCCAGGCTAGCGGCCGGTGAACAAGGTCTCCGGTTGGTGGGTTTTCGGGTGGTCAACTGGCGGTCTTTTTCCACCCTATCAGTGCCAGTGCTGGTAGCGCACGACCCAGGGCTGGACAGTACGAGTACCTACAGATAGTGCCGAACAATGTGCGCAGCCTAAGTAACAAGATGTGTGAGATAGGTCTGCTTGTAGATGGGTCTCATCCCGATATACTCGCATTCACTTAAACGTAGCTGCCTCAGGACATCACGGACAGGGAAGCACATCTATCTGGCTACGCGCAATCAGATGTAATCGCTTTGTTGGCCGATAAGGCGGAGGGCGTTGCGCTGTACGTTAGCTGTGAACTTGACGTTTTGCGTACCTACATGTTTCAGTCGGTAGATAAAACTGTCGAAGCTCTGACGTTAGTGATTAGCACTTCCTCGGCTCAACTTACAGTTGTAATTGTGTACAAAAACTCTGGGAGTGCGTCCAAACAGGTGCTTGATTTTATTCGCTCCCCATCCGCAAACACGTATTTGATACTGGGAGACTTCAATCTACCGGAGGTTTGCTGGGCAGACCTTTCTTGCAACTCGGCGGTAGGTACTTTCGGTGCAGATCTTCTTAAGCTTACGCTACAAGTACCGTTGCATTAGTTCGTGGACCTCCCCACTAGGCACATGGATGCCCAAGTACCGTCTATTTTGGATCTAGTTTTTTGACAAGTCACTGGACTTCGTGCGGCTCAATCTGGCCTTATCAACTCCCGTAGTGAATGATTGGAATCGGTTGCCGGAGCCTATCGTTGATGCTGAGACAGAGGAACATTTCAGACAACTGTTGAATTCTCACCTGACTGCGCTAGGATTCTGCTGCCTCTAATACAGCTACAGTGGTCCTCTGCGGACCACTGTTCCATACTGACCCACGCCATCTTCGCAATGATCGGGAAGTGAAGAACATGACAAAGGATCTCCCCTTTACTCACTATCATCCAGTGCTCACTAATCTATCTAGCTGTTGCCTCTCGCTACCTGCTTACCAGATAGCGATATCCACATCTTCATATTAACCCCGATCACTTACTAGGTGGTTATGATAACTTTATCCAGCCACCTACGGAGTGTATGTTTTGCCTTCCAGTTCCACAGGTCTATTACGGCCTCACCGAACGCGGAGGAACTTGGAATCCTCGACCGGGCGCATACTACATATTTAGCGACCCTGCCAGTTTTCGAACCGTTTTTCTGTATAATTTATTTATACCGCATCAACGTTATTGCTTTTTTGCAACTATGCTTGGTTCCAGTGCGGTTATGAACAAGGACGTAAAATCCTGCTCCGCCACTGGAAGAGTCACGGAAAACGTTGCTGGCGAGGTTTCGCATGTACCTTCTTGGTACGGTTAGTCTTAGCCATTTTCGGGGTGCTAAGCATCGTTGTTCGCGTAACAGTGGTCCCTCCACCGCCCCACCTCGGTGGCAATTACGATCAATGGGTATGTCACGCGCTTTTCTGTGGAGGAGAAAGCACTCGTTCTGATGAGCATCCTATCCGACGAGACGTATGATATCTCATCTCCAATCGTGAACGCATGTGCCACCGTCGACAATTCAATGTTCAACCGACTACGGTCGATGCTGTCACCCTCCCTAGGGCTGTGGCAGCATCGCTGACATTTTCACACATGCCATCAAAAACCGGAGAGCAATTTTCGTGCTTTGTCGTGGCGTTACAGCGGTTGTCATTGCGCTGTTATCCGGATGAAGACAACAAAATCCGGGACGAACGCATTTCCGCAAGTCATTCTGGGAACGAAGGACCGCGACACACTTAATGGACTGCTGGAGCAGCTGCCCGCTGGACTCGAAGAGGCGTTGTGCTTAGCGGCCTGTCTGGAACAACTCAATGGTTTTCTCTCGCGTGGGAGTACGCACGCGTACTGAAAGCATAGCCGACCGGTGACCTAAGTACGAAGCAGGTACTCTCCAAGACCGAGCAGCCGACTTGGATTTCGGCGACAACAAGTCGAAACGAACAATCCTCGACGTCCCGATCACGACCCATTCAAGCAGTCACGCAGCAGTTGCTGTTACTGCCTACGGTTTGGAAACGCTGCGGACACTTGCGGACACAATCAACGAGGTAAGTCCCAAGTGTGCGCGTATATGGTCCCAGCTGTTTCTGGCGTTCACCCTGAAAACTCTCCTATAGTGTTTGGTTTCATGTGGGCCATACGCTTAATGTTAGTGGATACCGGTGCCACTTGCTCAATAGTCCATGAAAGAATAGTCCCAAGGGACGCAGTCATCCGGCGAGATAGTTCGGTCAGCCTTATTGCAGCCAATGGAACCCCTATAAAACTAGCCTGATGGACCGATGCCACTATCAACCTAAGGAGGACTGTAGCCACTCACCGTTATTTCGTAGTCGAAAACCTTCCTTGGGACGTCGTGCTTGGAGTAGATTTTCTTTCTCATTTCAAAGCAAAGATTGATTTATCTAAACATACCCTTGAGCTTAGCACGTAGTTGATTCTGTTTGGCTCATTTGCCTATCCGATGTTGCCTTGTGTAGTAAAAGAAGAACCGAAACGGAACTTTTTCCACAACCACCTTGAGGTACCTTAGACTATGGCTTGCAGTGGTTTAGAAAACATCTTAGACAGATACAAACGCCTTTGCGTGGTCCGATGATGATGTAGGTCGGTGTAACTTTGATCAGCACCGCACCACCAACTCGCCAACCGGCAAGGCATGTGCCGATTCACTTCCAGGAATAATTGAGGTATATTATCGAAAACGTGTTAAAACGCGATATCATCTAGCCCTCCAAATCACTCTGGGCACCCCTTATCGTCCTAGTGAAAAAGAAGAGCGGCGAGTTGCGTCTCCCTGTCGACTATTGTAAGCGGAACGCAAACACACATAAGGACTCGTTTCCATTACCAAGTATGGGTGATACCATGTACGCTCTTCCTGGGTCACACTGGTTCACTGCCCTCGAGATAGCCTCGGGCTATTGGCAGGTTAAGCTGCACCCAAACAATCGATGCAAGTCCGCATTTATCGTCCCATCTGGCATATACGAATTTCAAACTATGCCTTTCGGGCTAACTAACGCTTTGGCCTCTTTTCAACGCTTGATGCACACCTCAGTGTCTGAGCTCATACGACAACACTATCTAGTCTACCTGGATGATATTATCGTTTATGGTGAAACTAGGTGGTTGTGATAACCATCCGGTCTCCTACGGAGTAGTTGATTTACCTTCCAGCTCCATAGGTCTATTACGACCTCACCGGACGTATACTACACCTCACATCTTTCCCTAGATAGCTCGCGTCTTTCGGTGTTGTTTTGTAGCCAATGCACGGGAACAGTGTACCGCTATACACTTTCATCCCGCCACCTTCGTGCCTACTCTTTAATCACTGGGAACAATACTTGCCAGTTGACTATCACGAATACTTCAAGTCTGTTAGCGTGAGTCGGCCAGTCTCGCTAACCTTGCGCTGCCGTATATTAACTCTCCAGTTTGCGTGTTCGTTTTATTTTCTATTGTGTGTTTGTTGGCTTATATCCCTAGTGTGCCTGCTCTTGATGTGAATGCTTACAAGGTGCTTACTTTTCGAACAACCACTATCTCGATTACACTGACTCCAAGAGACAGTCTGCCGTTTTTGGAGGGGACGGGGTATGTATGTATGTAATCTCAGCAGTCTAGCAACTAGACACAGCCAACACTAGACACAGAGCCAATTAAATGTTTACATGAATCTTGCGGTGCTTCGTGTTTCGGGACCCCCCAAAACACATACAGATTTTCGCGCAGACCAGTGCATGATCTGAATCAACGAGGGTGCACTAAAATAGCCTGCATTCCAGTACGTTGCTGCGCCATCTGAAGCTACTTGCAATGTGATCACTTTGAGACCACGGTTGTGTTGGCGGTTGTGTTGGGGGACGCCACGTGGCGGGACGCTTTTTCGTACGCCCGAAGTTAGTGCTCGAGAGAAACAGATAGTTGTCTTCGCACAATGTGAGAAACCGCTCTCCGTTATCACAGCGGTTCTCATCGAGTGGGTGATAACCACCAAGGTGGCGTTCGTATGATAACAGGCGGCCAATCCTTGCATTGAAATCCCCAGCAAGGACAGCGACATCCGACATTTTAGCATTAGTCAAGAGCTGAGGTAGATCCCGGTAGAATTCGTCCTTGACCGACTCGCCACTGCAGTCATTTGAAGCGTACACGGAGATCACAAACAAGTTGCGTCTCTCTTCGTAGTGCTTGTTGATTCTACATGAACCCCGAGGCCGAACTACACATAGTCGGCTGTTAATCGGGAACCAGTCCAGTAGTGCCGCCTCGGCCTTGCCGCTTAGTGTTATACCTACACCAACCAAACCCGCTGAGGCTGCCTCTGGATCTCCAGGAAGACGCAGGTGATATCTGGCTTCGTGATCACTGGGGGATGCCAATGTAAGCACAGTGCTGGGATCTTGCAACCGGGTTTCTGAAAGGCAGCAGACATCAATATCTTGGGTGCACGCTAGACCGGTTTGCTGTCCAATCTGCATGAGTGTTCAAACGTTGAAGCACACCAGACGGAACGAGGATCGGGGACGAAGGAGAGCCATAGGTTGAACTCCGTGGTCCGCGGCGCAACCGGAATCGCATTCAGGTTGTTGGATTGGATAACGGAAAGTGAGGACTGTTAGCAAACAAAGAATTGACGTGTGATGAAGTCGCGTGAATGTGAGAAACAGGAACAGTAGCTGATGAGCATGTTGTAGTACAGTCCATGGTATTGTTAGAGGGCGTGATACTACCCGGTTGCCCAAGCCGAAGTAGGGAGTTGACTTAGGGGCCGAGCCTTTGGCTAAATAACCTACCCGCAAGGCAGCGGGGCGAATTCAGCGAATTGCGCCCATTGGGAGGCTCTGACTGCATTTTCAGTTCATGCGTCTTTGTTTGATAGATCACCAAACAGGGGCCCAATAGTCCCCATGAAGTCAGCACAATTGCTGGACTACAATGCCTCACCGAGGTCGAACACTGTCACCGAACAATTCGCTGGAAAGGAGTACACCCGAACCACCCAGCTGGCATCACGAGTAGTTCGGCAAGCCAGCCGGGAGTGCACGGTATTCTTAACCGTACTAGACTCAAAAAGTGGTTCTATGCATCCAATGTAGAACGTGCTATGCCTTAGCTATCCCTTTGTGTACGTCTGGTACGCATGATTCCTAAATTAGACTGATCAGAATGCTGCTGCTGGGCTTGTTGAAGGAGTGTCGGCCGGCTCCATTGAAGAAATGTGGTTCTCATCCACATGTTCCCAGTCTTATTCCTTCCGAGTCACACTAGATATGGGGTGTGTGGATGGAGCTGTGGGCGGTGCAGCGCAAGTCCGAATTGTCGCTCTGTAAGCGCAGGCGTCCTGTGGCTGTTCCCATGGAGGCCACTGTGACTGGCAAATCCGGAGTCGGATGCCGCCAGCAATTGTAATGAGCGTGCTGGTTAAACTACTGGAGGCTAGTTAGGGATTCCCTTGAAAACTTTTTCAAGGCTTCTGGTCTTCTAAGTCCGTTCCAACACGGTTTTTGCAGTTACTCTCCTGCCTAACCAATTCGCTTGTTGTGTGTGAGCTGGGAAGAGGTATCTGTCAGGGTCAAACAATAGACGTGCTGTTCATCGACTCCCCAAGGTGTTTAACACCGTCTCGTATTTCCGTCTTTTAAGTTGCGTTTCAACGGCGTCTCTGGGCACGCCCTCCAGTGGCTTTCGTCACTTCAACGGGCGAGATGTGTGTCCGTGTGGGTCACAGCATTTCATCTCGACAGGCTGTTCTGAATAGTGTTCCATAGGGATCAGTCCTCGGTCCACTGTTGTTCCCTGTGTGTGGTAAATAAACCACCGTAATTACTGGAGGCGCTTAATCTCATGTTTGCGGACGGCTAGAGGTTTCGTCCTACAACGAGCAACATTGATGGCTCAGGCTCTGCGGCAAGACCTTGCCAGACTTTTGTTGTAGATGTCGATAAATCACACAGAGTCTAATGGTTCGATGACTCACATCATGCTTGGTGGGAACGAAATATCACATGTATCCCAGAAGGTTGATTTGGGTGCAACCTTGTCACCGGCCTTCAAATCCAATGGAAACTAAAAGGCGAACGGATTTCCGTATGTCATTTGGGGTCCTAACGGAAGAAGTGTTTGTCAGCCTGTTTGCAACTTTTCTTAGACCGCATCTGGAGTACTGCGTTCAGGCTTGTTCTACCTACCTAGCACATGGCGGTAGAGCGAATTTTAGGGGTCGCAACTAAAATCATTCTCGAGTTGCTGCTCCTGGCAGATCAATACATTGATAATGTTTCCGTTGCACTATCGGCGTCTTCTTGACGATTGAGTTCTTATCGCACCTTGACGGGACGCGGCGGCGCAGATCTATCCTGGCTCTATCATCCTAGTCTGTTGCCAGCTCTTTGCGCGCACCCGATGAAATTGCACGGACTTTGATCTGATCAGGTTCGGACTGGCACTTGTTTGTCAGATTTTTGGAACGCGCTGCTTGAGGTGGCAGAGTTTAAACATCACCTGGGCTCCCTCAACCTGCAACTTTGAACCTTCCCCTTCATATCTTTTTTTTCTCTGTTTGTCCTCCGGTTCCTTTCTATCAGACTTCGTTCTTACTTTCAAGTTGTATGTTTACTTATTACTTAATCTTCCTATTCTTATACGCGACACAGCTGAGACAGCGTGATGTGTAGCCAATTTCTTTGAGTGATTCATTTTTCGAGACCTTTTTATGTGAAACAAAACAGCACAATGCCTCGCTGTAGAACACTGAGCTATCGATCATTCTCTTTTTTTCAGCCAGTGCACTTTTGAACCCGCCCCCCAATCTGTACTTCCAACTGGGCGGCTATCTGTCGTCCGCTTGTTTTCCCGCATTAAATCTCCTGCTTGAGAGTCCGATATTTTGTTTTGCGCACTTGCAGCTAGTGCGAAACGTGTGAACCGAGCGACCATCCATAGCGATTTCCAATCTAACATATCTGGCGACGGAGGTGTTGGTCTCTCCTCATCCATGGCATCACATCAGCCATTTGAATTAATGCTTCGCTGTCATACAGCCACGGTGATCTACGGAACAAAGAGCAATAAGAGGGAGAGAAGTGAGACCTAGCGTAAAATTTTAATGCCCTAAACAATCAAGGTCAAGATGTCTACATCCTGTCAACAACATCACAAACTGCTTACTGCCGTGCAAAGATAAGGCGGCATCAGCGACACGGCTTCCTTGCGGTTTTCAGTGCCCCGCGTCATAATCAGCCATTATTTCCCAGATACCTCAGCACCAAACACACTTTAAACAAGCAGTCCGACTAGGAGATGACTGCAGATGCGACACTGGTGCCGACTGCCAGCCATGTCCATTAAAGTCTCAAGCCAAGCGCAAAGTAAGTCACGTAGACTCCAGCCTGGAAGGCGAGAGGGACCGAAGCACCCAGTTTGGTTGTCAGTGACTTCATTTCCCTCTGCCAAGTTAATCTTTGCTCACCTCAAACCTTGCACCACCCTACATCTGGCAGGCAAAACAAGGCGCTCCTCTGTAAGCGGTGACCGGACATACGTAGTGCATGTCCATTCCAACGCAACCTATTCAGTGCTATCTGTTCTTCTAAGGTATTAGCTTGGTTATCACTGCCTATTACTCGCTTACGCATATCATCGTTGCAGACATGCTGATGCCATCTGACACTGGCAATACGTCACAGATAGCGATGATGAAGGACTTGAAGGCGCCTCAGATCGGAGAGTCCAAGTGTCGCTCCCACACAGTAGGACGGCCCTCATGGCCTTCTAGACGGAGAGAACCCCACACTGGGGCCTTGTATACACGGCCTTTCAGAAGGAGAGAAACTCCCTTCTGTCTCCAAAGATGTCACAGCCTCAAATAGGCAGTTCCAGCTCTTCACAGGCGTAAACTGACTTCAGTGCTTATGCACCCGTCGTTGCGGATGCAGCTGCCAAGGTAGGTGAAGCGATCAACTACCTCGAGTTTCTCGCTATCAGTGGTCAAGGGGTCATCAAGTAGCTGGTGGTCCTGCACCAACACTGCACTTTGAAGGTGAGATGTATGCTAAGTGATAAGACAACTCTGGAGAGGCTATTCAGGTTGGTTGCGCCACCCCAGCGTCGTTAATCAGTAAGACAATATTGTCCGCATAGTCACCAGGTAGAACCTCAACGTCTGTACGTCCACAAGGGAACACTTCATTGTGGAGTCCACGACGAAAATGAACCAAAATGGAGAAACTGGACAACCTTGACGAGCGCCATTTGTTGTTGGAAAGATACACGATAAGTCACCGTAGACCCTGACGCGCCCTGTTGTGTTCGAGTACAGAGCACATAAAATGTTTATATATTTCATCCGAACACCTTTTCGCACAAGTATTTCGAACAGAATGCATTGATCGACTGCTTTGAAGGCACTCTTGTAATCGAGAGTCACAGTTATTGTTTGTCTGCGGCATGTGTGGCGCTACTCTAACACCTACCTCAGAGTGAATATATGGTTTATGCAGCCACGTCCTGGGCGGACACGTCTGCTCTTTTCTTATCTAGGATTTTCGCTCTGCAGCGAGGCTACGAATGAGAATTAAGGTCAGTAATTTTGTCACCGGCGTTATACTAATACCCCTGTGGTTAACACAGTCGGTGCGACTGCCCTTCTTGTATATCGCCACTATAATCGATTCACTCCACTTGGTTGAGATGGCTTCTGCCTTCCAGACATGTTGAACAATGAGGTCAATGCTTTGCAGTGGACTTCACTATCACTCTGTATCTGGCCCAGCAGCACGAAAGCGATTGAGGGCGTCAGCCTTCGACGGTGTTTCTATACGAAATGGCCATGCCTCCGTCTGCCACACCTGAGTAAGAAGTGGTCCAGAAGCAGGGGGACAACTGAATTTCTGACTCCGCTTTGAAGCAGATGATGCAAGCTAAAATCAAGCTATTGGAGATATTGGTTTCGAAATTCGCTACTTTGGGGTCGTCTTCCTCCCGCACAGATTTACCGTCAGTGGATCAACTCGCACGGAATATCTGATTTCCAGTGTGATCCGCAAGCTTGAGTGATATCCGCATTTTGCTACAAGCATTATAAAGACATTTTCTCGGTTGAACTAGCCAAACGAGATGACGAGACCAAAGTCCGACTACTTCTCCGGAGATAGGGCCCGACGGAACATGTCCGTTACACAAACTTTGTCCTCCCTGCCCAAATTCCTTCAAGCAGCTTTAACAATACGATGAAGATATTGATGTTCCTTTTCGGGGACGCTTCATCTTGGTTTAAAATCCGTTTCTAGTGCCTCCGTATAGTCCAGTGGGATGCCGACGAATTTGTCACATACGTTGGCCTTTTCAGCCTTGAGTGCGGTCGTTTCAAGCTCGGATCTCCTAACGACGATCAATTCCGATGTTTGCTTTTTGTCTGTGGTCTCCAGTCAACACGTGATGCAGATCTGCTAACCAGATTACTGGTTAAGGTTGGTTTGGAACTCGACATCACATTGGCACACGAATACGAGCGGATCCTCAACCTAAAACATGACTCGGACATGATTAAGCAAAGGGACGGGACGCTTCGTTCTGTTCCCATTGTCGATGCTACCTAATCTAAGCCGAATTCGTCATCGCAACTATCCACTAATAGTCGCGGTAGTCCAGAAAAGCCACCATACTCCTGTCACTACTGTGGTTTCTGGCACTACCATAAGCTCTGCTCGTTTAGATAGCATCGTTGCCTGCAGTGTCACACAGTCGGACATAGAGGTTTCTGTCAGTCATCTTCAACTAATGGAAACAGGCCAGCCCCAGTCTCACAACGACAAATTTACAAGCCTTTTGGCAGATCATCTTGTCTGTTCGCAACTTTCCAACTCAATGCCGCCCATAACCGGAATTATGTTTCGGTTTACATCAATGGACAAACAGTCTACCTGCAGTTTGTCACAGCCTATGATATCACCCTCATTTCGAGGAGGCTCTGGCGCTGTCTCGGTAACCCCATAGTCCAACCATCCAGCCGAGCAGCCACCAGCGCTTATGGTGGCTCAGTGCATTTGACTGGACGTTTGCACTTCTCAGTGTCCTTCCGCGGAGACATTCAAAACAGTCTGTTACGTCTCCAATACTAATCTCGACCTCAAGCTTGGCTGCCTTGAGTCACTTAATCTCATGGACTTGCTAATTCGTTCGTCTGCAACGTAGTGCAGTCTTACATCGATTTCTCAGACCTGACGCAAAAAGCTCACCCACCAATTCGCTGAAATTTTTGAGGAGGGGTTTGGTCTCTGCACCCGCACTACCGCTTCACTTCAACTGCTAGCCAGAAATCAACCTGCCTTCCGTCCGAAAAGCCCAGTATCCTAGGCTGCATTGCACATCGTCGATCAGGAGCTCAAGCGTCTGAAGAAAATTGGAGTCTTGCAGCTTGTTCCTTATTCTGCCTGGGCCGCCCCTACTATTGTGATCAAGAACGCTAATGGATCTGTCCGCATATGTGCCGAGTTTTCAACGAACTTCATTTCTGCCCTAGAATCTAATATGATATTCCAATCTCAGATGATTTATTCACCGTACTTAATGGTGACACTTCCTTCGCTAATTTAGACTTGGCGGAAGCGTACCTTCAAATCGAAGTGGCTTTTGAGTTCCGTGAACTGCTTACGATTAATGCCCACAGTGGTCGTTTCTAATATACCAGCCTCCCATTTGGTGTCAAAACCACCAGCAATCTTCCAACAAGTGGGCGATCCTATGATTTCTGAACTACCAGGTACAGTGACGTACCTGGACGATATTTTCTTAATGGGAAAGTCAAAGGAAGAGCTCCGAGACCGCACCGTCGTGGTTCTTAAGCGCATTAAGGATTCTGGCTTCTGTTTCCGAGCCGAAAATGCCAGTTCTTTCTCCCTTCCACAAAATACCTTGGTTTCATCTTCAACACCGATAGTCGCTACGCGGATCCTGACAACATTCGAGCAATTCAGCAGATGCGTACTCCGAAGGATGTCTCCACACTACAAAACCTCATTGGTTTGATCACTACAGTGCATTTCTGCCGGCCATGCACAATCTCCGGGATCCACTGAACCGTTGCAAAAGGATGCAAAATGGGTTTGGTGCGCGTGATGTGAAGCTGCATATGTCAATCTCAAGACGGTGCTCAACTCAGACCTCTTGTTAGCACATTACAATCCGAATATGTCCACCGTGGTCGTAGCAGATGCTTCGAATTACGGCCTAGGAGCAGTTATTTCTCATGTTTTTCCAAGCACTTTTGAAAAGGCCATCGCTCATGTCTCGCCTACACTCACCGCAGCTAGGAAAAATTACGGTCAAATTGAAAAAGAGGCTTTGGTTATTATCTCTGTTGTGAAGAAATTCCACAAATTCCTGTTTAGACGCTATTTCACACTGCTAACTGACCACAAGCCGTTGCTTTCTAGATTTGGAGCCAATAAGGGCATCCCAATATACTCTGCCAATCGTCTTCAATGTTGTGCAACAATTCACTTACGGTACAATTTTACCATCCAGTACCATTGCACCGACGATTCCGAACAAGACGACGTGCTATCTCGCCTTAGCAGTAACCAACAATCACTTTAAGACGAAGCAATCATTGCTTCCGCTCACATTGAGGAAGATGTCCGTCGTTAACTCTCAGATGCCATCCGTTGGGATTCCGGTTATCGCTGCCGACATTCGTCACCGCGCACGATCCCATTTTTCAACGTCTCATTTCCTTTACACGGTCGCATTGGCCTACAGAAATACTTACTAGTGAACTGCATCAGTTGTTCTATCACCGCGAATCATTGTCTGTTGTTGATTCTTGCCTTATGTTCGCCGACCGAGTTGTGGTACCATCTTCCTTCCGTCCAGCTGTTCTCCGCAAGTTTCGCTCTGGTCATCTGGGCACCAGCAGTATGAAGACAATCGCACGTAGCTGTCTGCTGGCCTGGCATAAATGTCTGCATATAGTAACATATCAAAATATGTCCTAAATGCCAACAAGCCGCCAAGCTACATGTTAAACAAGAACTGATACCGTGGCCACCGCCTCGAAGTCCATGGTTCCGTCTTCACCTAGATTTCGCTGACCCAATCGATGGAGTGTCGTACCTCATCCTTGTCGATACTTACTCCAATTCGCCAGAAATAGTAGCACCTAGCCCGGCGACCTTAATCAGCACGATTTCCACCCTTCAGAAGACCAACCAGCACAGCTTACCAGATGTGCTTGTTACAGATAATGGGTCCCAGTTCACTTCAGCCAAATTCACCGACTTTTCCCGTTTGAACATCAAACCCACACGTGCTCCGCTGTACCACTCTCAGTCGAATGGTCAAGCCGAACGCTTCATTCATACGTTCAAGCGAGCGCTTCTGAAGTCGCGTGGAGTGGGGGCTCCTGATGAGACCATGCAAACTTTCTTGTTTGTGTATCGAACCACTCACAACGTTGCGACGCCAGATGTTCGTTCTCCAACGGAAACTATGACAGGCCGAAAACCGTACAGTTCACCACCATCCCGAGGAGCGATTCACCTCTACCTTCTGCAGCAGAGGATCATCATGACATCAACACCGGGACACATGTATACTCGCGGGCACAATGAATGGGTAGTAGCTCTTGTTACCGCTCGCCGAGGACGAGCACTTTACGATGTGTTAGTAAACAGTGAAACTTGAAGGCGGCACCGCAACCAGCTACGTCTAAGGCACGCGGACTCAATGAACGACATCAATTATCGACCACTTCCGCTAATATTCAACACTTGACAAATAACTAATTGGTAATGCCACAACACAGTTAACAACAACAAAAAGGGGAAAACATGTAGTCAGTGGAAGGGTTACGGTTTAGAAGGTTTATGTGTTGTGTAAGCAGAGACGTTCCCGGTTGCCCAGTCTGAGGAAGAGGGTTTGATTAAGGGACCCCACCCCGAACCTAACCGGCAAGAGAGCAGGGCGATTCACGAAGGCCGTTGACAGCCGGGGTGTTTGGTAGCAGTCCACAGAGCCGGTGACCAACAAGGTTGTTAATTCGCCCTCCGTTAAGTAGTCACTTCTGGTTACAGAAGCGGGTGGTCAATGACTTTATAGCCGGTCACATTGACTTTGACGAAGAACTAAGTGACCAGCCCGGAACTCCCCAAGCTCAGGGACGCTGCAGCTGACTTTCCGCGACTGTTTATTCATCCTGCGTGCGAAGCAAACGAGACTTGTTTGCAGTTACCTCCACAAGGGAGGCATTCCCCAATCCGCAAGCTGTGGACGCGCCCGATAGCGTACAACCGCTAGACATACTACTGGACACTTTTGTCACTTCATCCACGAGCACCACGAATCCCACTCCATCGCAGGGTAAGCTCGATGTCAGTCTTTACCCTCGTCGATGGACAGATGGAGTCCGACGTCCAGTGAAGCCCCTGCAGCTGAACTCAAGGAAGCGGAACTACAGGTAGTCCATCTTAAAAAGATTAGGTGGTGTGTTAGCTGATCTCTTTGAGTGACACGTTTTTCGAGACCTTTTTATGAGGGGCAAGACAATGCACAATACTTTTCGTTAGCGCAGCTTTCATTCCTTTAAATACTGCGCTGACGAAAAAGTATTGTGAATTGTCTTACCCCTCATAAAAAGGTCTCGAAAAAGGAGTCACTCAAAACGATCAGCCTTCATTCATTTAAAGCCGGCCCGTAGTCTATATGTAACCAGCTTGTCTCGTAATCTTGCGGCGCAGGTTCGAGCCTGCGTAGGGCCAGGGTGACCCTCGCAGTATCCTTAGCCCACGTGCGACCGATGTTGGTTATGCGGCAGCGAAGCGTCGGCACTACGTACCGGCGTACTGCTGATACCTTATTCCTTTAAGACTGCTTCCTTTTCGCTTTCTATTGATTTATTCACTGTAATACTGCGCTACAGATAGTTATCTTTTTATTTTCAGTCAATGCACTTTTGAACTCCACAAATTATACTTCCAGCTGTCTGCCGTCGGTTTTTTCCCGCATTAAATCTGCTTGGAAGTCCGACATTTTGTTTGGAGCACTTACAGCTAGTGCGAAGTGTGTGAATCGGTCTATCATCCAAAACAATTTTCACTCCGTAACACAGGACACGTGCATTTTGATCAGTTGACCACAGCATGACCCGCGCATGCTGATTTGGCTCCTATAAACGGACAGTCGTACTACCGAACTCTATCGTTGATCAACGGCGCATTGAAGATGACCACGGGATTCTCCAATCATTCCTGTCCCCTTTGAATTTGCGATAATAAATAAACGATTTTCAGATTTGTGTTCAGTTTTGTCAGCAGTACATTTTAATATTTGATAACTTATTTAGAGGTTTTATTCTACTTGTGTTATTTTCTCCCCTGACGCGACTACAACTTTGTGAACGCGCAATTTTTTCCCGTTTTTAGCTGTGGTAACGTTGGAATACAATAACTGAATAAACAAATACAACAAAATTTGACTGTTATCAAATCATTTTTATATGCAATACAACTTAAGTCGATTGGTGTGTTAATAGACCAGGCGTTCCGTTGACGTCTGTTGAAAAATTTTCCGACGCTTCCGAATTTTAGTCCCGTTTTGCACTCTGTTTTTCCTTTTTCTGCTCGTTTTACTGCTTTATTCGTTCAACGGTTCTTGTCATACTACTAACCTTCGGTTTCCTCTATCTGGCGTTGCAATCTAATGGACAAATCAAAAGTCAAGACTCATGACGTGTATTCTACGTTAAATAACCGTTGTATTTATGGGTATAATATTCGTTCAAATATGAGTATCGCTTTTCTCTAAATGCCTGTAATTTGGCTTCATCCGTTGTAAACACATCCACCCGGCTGATTTGCTATTGTGCACCATATTTGCTCATTCGCTTGCGTCCAGACACAGTGTTGTCTGCACTGTCTATGTGCACCGGATTTTGCCAGTCGCTCATATCGTCGTTGCGTGCCATCTTTGGTCAGCTGTTCGCATGTCCAGTCGTAAGCCTGGTCGTGAGCACCCAGTTTCGTAAGGTTCTCGCGTGACTCATCACAGGCCTATCCGTGCCGTGTGCCTAGCCCTTCGTTATAGCACCGTGTGCGGATATTTGCTTTCTTTGACCTCCTAACAGTCATGTTTACTGTTTTCCGTTTTACTGTATCTGTCTCGCCAAACACTGCCGCGGATGTACTTTTGGGACTATCGTCTTTTGCGTCTGGTGACGCTGGAAGAAACACGAGCTATTCTAAGCCGGTTGTGGTTTCATCTAGTGGTACGTAGTGTGACATTTGCAACCACTGGTATCACAAACCAATATCTACTGTCGTCCACTGAAGTTTTGGTTTTCAGTTACGCTGACTGTTGCACTTGGAACTCATGCTGAATTTATAGCACTGGCATTCGGGTTCGCGAATGTTAAGCAGGCGTTAGCCGCGTTTGCTTCGTTCAGCACCAAAGTGGATTTAGTGAATTCATTAGTGTTGCAAGTAAGGACGCTCCAGCAGATCGCACCACTTCCGTTGGTCCGCAGGCTGGTGTCTGTCACCCGATCAGAAGCTCGAAGCGCTTTTGCCAATCTCCGCCACCTATGGCGCCGGCGCGACGTTACTCTAGCTCTGAAGAATAGAGTTTACAATGCAGCCGTCCATCCAACCCTCCTATACGGTTTTGAAACTTGGCCCGTCAGGTCGACAGACAAAGTGGCTTGTTACATTCGACCTTCGCTGCCTTCGTAGCTTAGTTCATGTCTGGCGCGTGAGCGATGAGCGTGTTCGACGTCTCGTATTTGGTAAAGGAAGAGCGAGTTAACCGCGCAGCACTGCTATGTTACTCACCAGAATCCGATTACTGGGCCACATGCTACGCATGCCAGCACACCGACTCCCGCGTCGTGCGTTGTTTGCGCGCTGAGGGTGTGGATGAACGAAAGAAGAGGTCAAGAGGAATGAAAACTGTCACTTCGAAGTGGGTGTCTGTTGATGTCACCCGACTGCCTGACTCGGTTCCGAAGGGTGATGAACGCGCCTGGTTGGATACACTAGTTGACATGGCCAAGAGCCGACCTCCATGTCATTTGTGTTATAAGTTTCTTCGTCCCTTCCCTTTCCCTCTAGCTTTTTCCTCCAACGATCTGATACCCAATGCTTCATATGATATTTAGCATTACATTACTTGTTTTTCAGTTTTTATAGTCTGTAATGTTTAACATCGTATCTTTTTTGTACTGCGGCACTAGTTGAAATGTGTTTCTCATCCTCAGCTAACGTGTATTGGTGATGTCTGTCACCCATACACAGATTCGCCCACCATAACAGGCGCATTGGAGTTAACTGACGCAGAAGGTTGGGATAGTATTTTTGACTCTGCTCAAATTCATGGCGAGTCACTGGCCCCTGTGCCAGAAAAATAAGTGTGTAAGGGCAAGAAAAACTTGCAACCACTCACTCTCCAAACCTGGAGGTGCGCAAATCGGTAGGGCACAACAGCTTGAGTACGAGGCACCGTCTATTTCTACAACTCCCCCAGGGAAAAGTGAGTAGCCTTCACTTCCGGCCACACCGATCGAAAGGAAGAGGTCAAGCGGTGTGGGCGAAAGAGCACGTGTGGTACATGCACCCAGTCGGGGCGATTCTTACACGGATGGTAGAATACTTTTTCAGAAACTTCACTTGGTACACCGCCCTCCTTCCCAACGAGCGCATGCAATTCGCATTCCATCTCAAAGGCAGTAAAGTTAGTGTGCATCCTAGTCTTCCGTTAACGGATAAATTAAAGTTCAAGAAAGGCATTAGCGACCTCAGAGCCCAGTATGTGGCTGGCGAACAGTCTCCAACTAGTTGATTTTCAGGTGACCAGCCAGCGGCCCAATTCTGACCTGCCAGGACATACTCTGCTTGCGCATGATCCAAAATTGATCGTGCTGAGGTCGTTCATGTAGTACCTAGCATCATGCATAATTCAAGAAACAAGACGAATCTCGTTCAGATATAATTATTTTCTCTGAAACGTAATTGTCTGAGAAAATCACCGGGTGGAATATATCTGCCTCGCTAGGCACCTTTTCGTGTCGATGAACCATCGGCAGGATCTCAACTCACTGCGAACGCATTCACTACTAACAAAGGCCATACTGCAGTCTTATCTGCTTCCTTCAAACTGGACTTCTTTCTGGTTACTGGTCAGAATTACCTGCAAAATTCTTCCTCATGCTTTTAGGGGTATCTTCGACATACGTGCCAAATAAATAGACAGAATCCTACAAAGTTCCTTTTTCACATGACCAGCAGACGGTTAGCGATCTGTTCTAGGACCTCCGAATGGATTAATTCGCCATCTTCGCTTGGTATTTGTTGCAGCATAAACACTTCGTGTTTAGGCAGACAGATCTTTCTCAACCACAGCAGTTTCATGTTTCAAGACCAATACTCGTTTAACTTCCACCGTGTAGGTCTTCAGTTTAGGCGTCTCAACTATAGAGTAACCGCTTTTATTTAACTGCACTTTATGCTTCTTATCCCTTGTTAGCTGGGTTACATAATATGGCCTTTACCCGCTCCCCTAATTTTATCACATCACTGTGTGTCTGTCTGTTGTGTCCATAGTGAGCTGATTTTTCTCCCATCCTCTTGCTGTCGTGTTACACTTTTTGCCTCCCGGATTGGCATAACCATTATCATATATTTTTCAGCTCATAACTTAGTCACTGAATCCATTTCGCTGTACGTTAACTTGTTTTCCACTTTCGAACAGCTGCTCTCCTGAGCCTCCATATTCATTAACCTGGATTAATGGAGAAAGAAGACAAAGATGATACACTGGTGCGCTCGTTTTCACGTTAAAATTTAACCGCACGCTTTTTTAGGTCGATCAGCCGGTGCTAGTTGAAGAACCTCTAGATCTCATAAGACTCAGCCTTGATGAGAAAATATACGTAAAGATGAAACACAATCGAGAACTACGTGGAACTCTGCATGTAGGTTATTCTTCATCTTGTCGTTCCAGGTGATTGGCTGTTGCTTGATATCCCCGATGTGGCTGCGCTTGATGTGCACCTTGACAAGGTGCCTACCTGTCTATTACCCACTACCTCGTCCATACTGGCTCCAGGAGACAGTTGGTCGTTGCTGGAGGGGACGGGGTGCACGGTCCTTGTGGCCGTGCTAGGCTCGAAGAGTGGTTCCATGCACTCAGTGTGGAGCGGATTACGGTCCAGCCACCGCCTTGTGTGCGCTTGATTTCCCAAATACAGCGTGCTTGTGTTTGCCTGTGAAGGAGTGTGGGCCGGCTCCGTTGATGAAACGTGGCTCCCATCCACATACCTCCCGGTCTTATTCCTTCGGGTTTACACTGGGTATGGGGTGTGTGGTTGGAGCTGTGGGTGGTGCAGCGCAAGCCACCCGTGGTCCCTCTGTAGGTGCAGGCGTCCTGTGACTGGCCACAGTGACAGGCAAATCCGAAACCGGATGCCGCCAACCATGTAGCCCCCCCGATCTGTTCATGTTTTAGCTCCTTGTTCTCTTTCATGCTGCTTAGAGCTGATTTTGTTTTCCCGTAATATAGTCCACCATCATCTGTGTTCCGAGGTGTGTTCAATCTAGTTGCTCTGATTCACGTTGCTGCGGTCATCGTCATCGATAACCAGTACCACGACGACTATACCTAATCACTTTTCCTGGCAATTCGCTAACATGCATCCATATGTCGAAGCTTGCTTTTATTATTCTGAAGTAAAAATCGGGGCGACCACACCACAGGATCACAGGCAGTTGTAGTTTTCACACAGAATAGCAAAGGGTAACGTCATGACAAGCTTTAAGTGGGCTATGCGTCAGACCGTCATCCAGCTAACGAACACTCCACAGAGCTCATAGTCTGACCGACTACTCGTACCCGCAATCATGGTGGCTACTAGTTCGAGTGAACGGGACGGACGCGGGTCTACCGAACAAGAGACCAGTGAACCGCAGCTCACGTGAACTTATCGCTTGAGTCTGGGAGTCAGCAGAATTAGCGTGGACTGGAACAAACCAAGAACTGCGTGGTCCCAAAAAAGGTAGGTGTGAGTTGGATCAAACACAGCAGCGCAGACGACGAGAAATAACCAACAAACGTTGAAGCAGTACCTCAGGTTCATGTGCGGTTTACATATCCCCACCGTCCATGGTTAGCACGTTTTTGATCACCGCACAGGCTCCTTTCTGGTGCCCTGCGAGCGTATGCTGAAAGAGACAGACAGCATTAACGGTTCCATATACGAACCGGTTCAAAGTAGAACCATCAGGACAGCTACTTGACGCTAGCTTTTCGGCTACAGTATTGCATAGATAATCGTTTGCAAGACTTCTCCAAAGCGCCCTGATCTTCCGCGTACACAATCACACTGAATGCGCAATGCGGCCAACGCTCAGCTGACATAGCAGAGTCATCATCATCATTACACAAGTTAGCTAGAGGTGTAAAACACCTTAGAAAAGGGAAATAAATGCATCAGTTGCATGCCAGCTGAGCTGCCAGCAACGGATGGGCGTCGTTCCGGAAAGCTACCAGCTAGCTACTAGGCAACAAAAAATTATTATGTAAAATTTGTATTATGCTACAATCAAGCCATCCTAACTGACACAGTAAAACCACCTTGTTCTAGGGCATATTCACATTCGTAAAACACGACGTCTCTTTTCACCGTTGCAGATGCGTGCTTGTCATCACATGCGAACAATGCTCCTCAATGTGGCCGGCTATAGAATCACTGACCACTCACCCCTGTAACTGGAGGTGAGTGTCTAACGGAGGGCGGATGAACAACCTTGCTGGACACCGGCTTCTCTGTGGACTGCTTCCGAACACACAGAAGACGAATGAGCCACCTGGCTGTCAACGGTCTTCGTGAATCGCCCCGCTGCCTTGCGGGTCAGGTCTTTAAGACCAAAGACTCGGGGTGTGACCCCTAAGTCCACCCTCTTCCTCGGCCTGGGCAACCGGGAAGCTCGCTGCCCACACAGCACATAGAAATTTGCATCCACTCTTCTGACTCTCTCCCCTTTTTGTCATTGTTATGGGTTGTGACACTGCCAAATGTTTAGTGAACAAGTGTTAGATATATATACCGAGAGCCGACGCGTGTCATCCACACGAACTGGCCACGACGTCCCTATATGGAAACTCGGTCAGAACGGTGGCATTCCCCAATCCGCAACCCGATAGCGTACAGCTTCGTCACGGGAAACATGACCCTTTACCAAGAGGAAGACATACCGATGACGCTACAAGTGCTTCAGGTTGGCAAACGACCACTGACCTTTGCCGATGCAGAGACTTTCTTTTCAATAGTACGACCAGTAGACAAGCAGCTTCCCAGGTAGACAAAGCTACCCGCGTGTTCAAGCTGTGTACATACAAGCATGGTAACGGGCGAATGCCAATCCTGGAGCAGCACTTTATACTTGGGTGGAGCAAAGCACATTTCGTACCTAGATGCCTCAATCGCTAAACGGTTTAGAATGTTTTGCATATTCTGCGAGTCGTCACAAAGTAATGCGGTGTCGGCATAATCTAGATCAGTCGCTTACGCCGTAGTAGCTCCAGGCCAAAATATTGGTAACCTTCCAGAGCTCTTGACACGACGTCTTTAGTCGCAAAATTGAAGAGGAACGGGGGGCATTAGGCAGCCCTGTCGTACACCGCTATTGACAACGAATGATGAAGGGAGCTTGCCAAAGACGTTCCCTCTGCCGGAGACATGGAGTTAGAGTGCGCACAGGATCGCAATATACATTTTCGCGACTCCGTTCCTTAGCAAGCCACGTCATGGCGCAGGTCGACCAACCGAGTCGAATGCAGCGCGGGTATCTAAGATTGCAATGATGGTAGGTCTCTGATAGAGATGGCGGTTTTGGCGGAGCGTGAATATTTGATCCAGGACCAGGACGGAAGCCAGCCTGTTTAAGTCAAGCCAAATCAAAATAAGCTTCATGTACACTATCCGTCGCAACGAGACTGGACCTTAACGTGGTGCGACGGTTTGCGTACCTCCTTGACCCATTGAGCTATACTGGGTGGTGCCTCCGGGCACCTTGAGAGCTACTCTTACCAAATTAGTCAATGGGATGTCAGACAAACTCAGTCTCCTGGTCCTCCAGGTTGGGGGTTTGAAATGGGATGGCGTCCATTTCTGTAAAACTAAGTCACTGCCACCTCCCCGCCGCCTTGCGGACAAGCTTTTGAGCCAAAATCTTTGGTCGAAAACCCTAATGGTCCTCCTGTCTAGGTCTGGGCGCCCTGGTAGTATCTCAGCCCACATACAACCATGACTTTTTCTTCAAACATAAACTTCATCCTGCATCGGCCGTCGCGCAGATTATCAAGGGTCGCCTTATCTGCTGCATACAGCAGGGTGGATAAGCGAAAAAATGCTACTGCTGGCGCCTCCCTTCTTTCTTTTCCACCTTTTTCTCTTACTCCCATCCCGGCCTCCATTACTAACCTTCCTTCCATAGTTCCCAGCTTAATTGACAGCAACCGAAGTGCCACTGAAGTAGAATAATCTTCAACCTCCTTCCAACAACACACACTGGACGCTTATCGGCAACAGTCTCTTATATGGCCAAGCTGTCCCGTTTCCATGGCGGCGTCCAACGCTCGCACTCCAAGAAAAATAGGTCAACAGGCTGCACTTGCACGCACCTTGGACCCACTGGGTATTGATGTGTGTTGTGCGTCCGAAACTCGGATCAATGACCCTAATGGGTTGTTGAAATAACTGCACCCGGTTTATCCTCTCGTTATTGGTTGCACGCATCCGGAGACGCCGATGCAACACTCACGGGTCAAGCTGGTGTATCTTTCTAAGCTCCAAGGTTGATTGGATTGGATTCCGGTGAACAGTCTTTTATGTGCAGCCCGTTTGATGACATCAGCTAAGGTTGACTTACGAAGTAGTACAAAACGCTGTTTGTGATTTCCGTTTATGCTCCCACCGAATGCAGTTCTAATGCTGTCAAGGACACATTCTATCACGAACTGAACGCGCTACTACGCAGTGCTACAAGTTCATATATTATAGTACTTGTAGGGGATATGAACGCACACGTAGGGCGTCTGAGCTCTTCAGAAGCTCAGCTGGGTGGTAATTGTGGGCTTAACTCCAAACGGACTGAGAGCGGTGAGCGTCTGCTGCAACTGTGTACGGAGCACTGCTTTTAGACACAGTGGGCGCCGAAGTGCCACTTGGCGTCCTCCTGTAGCTGGCCAGCGATGGACCCAAGTTGACCACATTGCCATAAGTTACGGGTGGCGTGGTTCCATCCTGGATTGCCGCTCCTACTGGAATACCTGTGTGGACTCTGATCATGCTTTAGTATGCTTCGTTTCTCCATCGACTTCACCGAGGCAACTCAGAAGTTGTCTGTCCTCGGTCAGGCAAGCTTATCAAGACGCATTGCATACCGCACTTTCGCTGTCTTGTGCTAATGACACTGAGCTTCAGTGGAATAGGATCTCGGCCGCCATGCACCGCCCCAGTCACTGGATATCGGAGAGGTCGGTGTTCCTGTTGGAATCCAGAAGAAACCTCCTGGCTGGCACTGAGCACAATGTGACCTGACGGGCTATTAGGTGCAAACTAAAGTGGAGTCTGCATGCTGACAAGGAAGCCTGGTGGGCTAGTCGGGCTAAAGAAATGGAGGAGGCAGGAGCAGTAGGCAAATGTCGCAAGCTCTTCCAGCTGATCCGCACCACTGGTCCCAAGAAACCAGGCGTCAATGAGACAATCAGAGACAACGCGGGTGAACTGATACACAATAAGGAACGCCTTATGGTTCGTTGGGCGGAACACTTTCAAGATCATTTCAGCTGGCCCCCTGCTCCCAGACTTCTTCCTTCTCAGGTGATGCAGGACGAGCCATAGACGGTTATTTTAGAGCCTCCGTCGGAGGTCGAGGTCCGAAACGCGATCACAGCCCTCGATCGTTTTCGTGCCGCTGGCATGGATTCCCTCCCACCTACACTATTCAAGAATAGAGATAAGGTCCGCTGCAAAACGCTGACCTCCCTATTCAGAAGTATCTGGAAGGAAGTGTCCCAGCTAACTGGAGTGAATCGGTTATAGGCAGTCGCACAGACTGTTCTAACCACAGGGGTATTAGCTTAACCCCAGTTGTGAAAAGATTACTGGCCTGGATTCGTTTTCGTCGTCTCACCGTGTAACGGGAAGAGCAAATAGGTTCCCGCCCAGGACATGCCTATATAGACTATATACATGTACTAGAGCAGCGCCACGCAGATCGACAATAGCTGTGTTCCTCGATTTCAAGAGTGCGTTCGATTCAGTTGATCGATCTATTCTGTTCGAAATACGTGCGCAGAAAGGTGTTCCCACGAAATATGTGAACATCCTACGTGCTCTATACTCGAACACTACAGGCTGTGTGAGCTGTCGGATAGCTTTCTGACCAGAAATGGCGTTCGTCAAGGTTGTCCGATTTCCCCATTTTTGTTCAATTTCGTCGTGGATTCTAGCATGGAGTGTTCCCTTGGGGAATCTCACGATGTAGGCGTTGAAGTGCTGCCTGGTGAAAGGTTAGTCGATATTGTTTATGCGGACGATAATATCTTGCTTTTCGACGGTGTTGCGGCGGCACAATCAACCCTGAATAACCCATTATTTGGTATGCACTTCGCACCTTCAAATCGTTGCTGCAAGACCACCAGCCACTTTATGACCCCTTGCCCTTGATAACGAGGAACTTGAGGCGGTTGGCCAATTCACTTAGCTTGGCAGCTGCATCAGCAGCGGCGGGCGCATAGAAACTGAAGTCAGTTCACGCATTGCAAAGAGCAGAGCTGCCTTCTTGAACCTGCGGCATTTTTGGCGACAGAAGGGAGTTTCTCTCCGTCTGAAAGACCGCGTATACAAGGCCACAGTGAGGGCCGTCCTGCCCTGTGGGAGTGAGACTTGGCCCCTTCGGTCTGATGTGCGTAGGCGAGTATTAGTTAGTGATAATTTTGCTAACTCATACCAGCAGATAGCACTGAATAAGTTGCGTTGGCACCTGCTACGTATGTCCGGTCACCGCTTACCTAGGAGGGCCTTGTTCAGTCTACCAGGTGTAGGGTGGCGCAATACTCGAGGTAGACAGAATTTGACTTAACAGCGGGAAATGAAGTCACTGACGACCAAACTGGGTGCCGTTGGTTCGTTTCGCCTTCCGGGGTGGAGTCTACGTGACTCGCCTTGTGCTTGGCTCGGGACTTTACAGGACATGGCTCGCAACCGACACCAGTGGCGCATCTGTTGCCGTCCCCTAATCGGATTGCCTGTTTAAAGTGTGTTTGGTGCTGAGTCATTGGCGGGGTAATGGCTGATTATGACGCGTGGCAATGAAAGCCGCAAGGAAGATGTTTCGCCGATGCCGGTATGTTGCTAACACAAAGTGTAGGCGCCTTGACCCTGAATGTTTACTAAGGTCATTAAGTTTTTCATGTAAGCCCCCTTCTCTCTCTCTTCCGCACAATCACTGTCATGTAAACGTTTGGGTCCAATGAGAGTTTACTGAAAGGAACTCTTCACCCTAAACTGATTTCTTATATGGGTCTTCTTATTATTCTCTATTCCATAGGTCATCATGGTTGTATGGCAGCGAAGCATCAGATGAAATGGCCGATATACTGCTGTTGCTTATGAAGATAATTCTGTATACTATTGACTACAAATGGGCTAAAACGATATCATCGAATATGAAAATTTTCATAAAGCTTGTGGCGGCGGAGACGTCAACAGTTCTCTCCATCAACTAATCACTTACTCAGGGCACTGCACGTATCTGAAGAGCTCCTGTGTCTCTTAAACGTTTCGCTTGCCTGTGCAGACAGCGAGATATCACTGTAGCAGTCAACAGCAATGCGTATAACTTCATGGTAAAGTCGATGTTATTTTACGGCTCGTAAACATGGCACTCTGTTCTGGATACATTAAGAAATTGATGGCCTCGGATCATCTATATTCGCGTGGTATTGCACACACGGTAGATGTACAGAATCACGAATACCGGTACTCCAGTGGCGCAACTTCTAGATCTTAAACACTTGTGTTATCTAGTTTATTATGCTTATATACTTGGTCGCCTACATCGACACGCCCTACTCGCTGTATGTGCTTATGGGTAGCCATCTGATGATGCTGTAGAAAGCCACGAAAAATTAATCGAGTGACGTGGTCAGGCTGATACGTAACATGTTTGTAGAGTTGTACATATTCATAGTTCGACTTGCTCCCACAATACACTACTCATCATTGATGTTCCTCGCGCATATTTAGTTGCTGGTTCGGCGCTTACTGTTTTGTTATCTGATTGCAAACCAGTTTCAGATTCCAAGTTGCTAATAATGTGCCTTCTACTTTTAAGGCATTTGACTCTCACCTCAATATGATTCTTGGGAATGCTGAAGAGACCGTAACTACTTTGGAAATTGATGAAGAAACTTATGAAGAAGTCTATAAGGTAGGCAAGATGCGATTTTCACGAATTCTCGTTTCCAGACTACGAAGCGAACAATCCCGATGCTGTTTATCCGCGGTGACGGTGTTATTTTAGTTTCCCCTCCGCAGAAAGATTGACATAATAAAGAATGTATATAGTTTGTACATTGAAATCAAGAATGAGAGCTGTTAATTTTGGCGCACTCCTTGTGTTATTTTTAAGGCTACGTCCCAATTTAATCAGGACAAGCACGAATATTTAGCGGCATATAAAAATTACATTGTTGTGACATATTCGTCATTAGTCGTCCCATATGCTTCCTCATTTTCCTTAAGAAGACACAGTGGGTAATAGACAATTGACTCTGTGGCACCGGCACATCCGAAACCTTTCAACGACCTATGAGTAAGCATTTCTTGGATCTGTGTTCCTGTTACCTTCGTCGTTTGCCGTGTTATGCGACCGTTGCTGATCCGCTGGGGGGGGGGGGCTCGCGCGTAAAAATGAGGGGTTCCCGTGTGCCACTGAATAAGAATGTCTCTCTGATCATGCGAGCTACGCTTTCGCTCATTCTTACGGTTGCGCAATGTTCGGTTTTTGTTCCAAATGATGCTTCAGATGCTGAGTTGGGCATACTTTTGTCAAAATTGCACCATAATGAAGAGAAAGCAACTGCAAAGACCTCACGCCTTGTCTAATACTGAAAAATTATTCCACTAACGAAAAAGTGGCATTTGCGTACGTCCGGGAATGTGATAAAATGCAATCAGACGTCAATTCACCTTGCGCGCCGATCATTCTGCTCATGTTTAGCCGTAGTAACGAGTTAGACCCGGTGAGACTAAGCCGCTAGCATTCACGTCTACTAAACTACGGTTATGAAATCAAACACAAGTAACTCTCGAGGTAAGTGAAGCTCTAGGCTGTCACTCTCAATCTTAAACACAGGCACTTGCCAGTTCTACAAAACTTTATACTTGGATGGGACAAAATACAGACCATATCTAGATGCCTTTATCGCTAAGCGGCTCAAGTTTTGTACGGCCAGCCAAGCGATATCATCAGCATAATCCAGGCACACGAATCTGTCCCCAGAGAGAACCTCGACGTCGCAGATCTGATATCATCTCAGTCTCGTTTCAATGGATAGGAATGGCGAAATAGGGCAACGTTGGCGTATTTCGCTGGTAACAACGAACGAAAACACTTGCCATAAGCCCGGACTGCTCGATGTGATTGTGAATATACAGTTTTAGGGTTATAATAGACGTCATGATAATTCCAGAGATAACGGCTCGAATGTCCAAGATCACCACGCTTGTTGGCTCTTAGTAGACGTGATGACGTTCGAGAATATGACGCAGCGTGTAGATCTGATCGGACAGATCATTCGATGACGCTGGTATCCGCTAAACTCTAGGAATTGAGGTGTTCCGTGTCCCCGAACACACACACAACAGCAGCATAATACTCTATTTATAATAATTGGTTCCGAACTCAATGATGGAGCTTACGTGCTCTAGGTTTCGAGTTATTGTGAACTGATGACCGTCGACCCTTAGATTTTTCGAGTTTTGCGTATTAAAAACGACGAGAGAAGTGAAGAGCCACACATGCACAACATTAATTCAAAGCTCCACCGAAATTAGTAAGCAACGGTTAAAGGGTTTCTTCCGTTGTCTCGCTGTTAGCCCCTGGCTGAGAACTTGGAGACCCAAGATCTAATTGTAGCAGCAGTCCTCATCTGTCAATCATGTGACCGGAAATATATGAATTTTAATCATTGCAGGTAACATAAGCGAAAAAGCAGGCCGCCCTACGAGAAAAGTTGACCAAATTGTCCAGCTTGAAGTGCACAGATGTCAACGATGGTTGGGTCAGGAACCTGTCCAATCTGAATCTCGATGACGTTGAACGACAGGTCCTCATCAAGGGACTTAACTACAACTTCAAGGATGCTGGAACCATGGAGTTCCTAGCAGAATTCGAAAATAACTTAGAATCCAATGGACTTAACGAAGAAACCAAAACACAAATAAGGCATGTCGTGGTTCCGATTCTAGCACGCAACAAGCAACACAACTCATTTTCACAACAAGAGAAGTGCCCTGAAATCCTTGAAGGCCGACGAAACCATCGTAATCCTGCCTGCGGACAAGGGACGTATGACTATCATAATGGACAAAACTGATTATATTGAAAAGGCAAGTCATCTCCTAGCCGACACAACAACCTATCGACGTATGGAGAACGATCCAACAGTAGGGTTGACAAATAAAGTGAATAAGACACTTAAGAAGCTTCAAGAATTAAGTCAACTCACAAAGGGAGAGTATGATAGAATGAAGGCTCGTGATCCAAACATCACACAGTTTTACGGGCTTCCAAAAGTACACAAAGAGGGTGCGCCGCTACGACCAACAGTATCACTCCCAGGTACACCAACTTACAACTTGGCTAAAGAATTATGGAAGGGCCTCAAACATCTGACCAGCGGATCGCACTACTCCATCAATAATGCTCATCAGTGTTTGGAAAAGCTCAAATGCATACGGATAGACCATGAAGAAGTGATGGTATTCTTTGACGTCACCGCACTTCTCACCTCCATCAACTTACAGATAGCGAAAGAAAATATCAAAGAACGTCTGAATAATGGAGGACAAACGACTGGGAAGCTAACAACTGAAAGCATATGCAAGCTCCTCGACTTGTGTCTTACTACTTACTTCAAATTCAACGGAGTGCTCTACGAGCAAGTTAGAGGAGCCCCAATGGGATCCCCCATATCTGGACTCATTGTAGAAGTCGTCATGCAGAGGTTGGAAGAGGATATACTCCCAGTCCTTAGTCCGAAATTATGGATGCGATACGTTTGTGGTTCTCAAACGCAACCAGCTACAGACCGCACAAGACCTACTTAACAATGCAATGGAAGGCATTCGTTTCACCATGGAAGAAGAGGTGGAAAACCAACTACCCTTTTTGGACGTGCTGGTCACCAGAACGGTGGAAGGCGAATTACAGACATCAGTTTACAGAAAAGCAACACACACCGACCAAATCCTAAACTTTAACAGCAATCACCCTAAGTATCACAAAATAAGCTGTATTCGGACCCTGTTTCGTAGGATAGAATCGCATTGCAATACTGCAGAGGCAAAACGTAAGGAAGAAGAACATCTGTTTATGGCTTTCATTCGTAACGGCTACCCACGCAGTTTCATCCGAAGACACCTAAAGCGAAGGAGCATAACTACCACACCTGCACCAACGACGACGAAACACATCGCATTGCCATACATCAAAAACGTATCGGAAAAGACAGCCAGACTCATTAAACCGCACAACCTGACGATAGCTCACATACCAACTGCGACTTTGAAAAGTATATCTAGACCTAAAGAAAGACTGGAGGCACAAGAACACCAAAATGTCATCTACAGGATAAAATGCGAGAACTGTGACAAAGACTATGTAGGTCAAACGGGGAGAAAACTATCCACAAGAATAAAAGAGCACAAGCGTGCGTGTCGATATCATCATGTATCGTCACAGATCTCAGCGCACCTCGATGTTAACTGGGACAAAACAGAAATTCTGGCGCACAGAGGGACAAGAAAAGGAAGGGAATTCCTCGAGGCATGGTTCTCTACGGAGAATTCCCTGAACCTCCGCATTGACCTTGATCCCGTGTACCTACAGCTGAGAAAGCGTGAAACTGGACGGCCAAGTATCGAACAAACAGAGGTCACGGGACACAGATCAACGAGGCTAATTTCAAATGCTACGTCCCACCGACACTTTCCGTGAGATTTTCCTCTACGGAGCGGTACACTGAAGATGCCACTGAGAGAAGTGATGAAACGTTTGACGTTAAATTACTCAGCTCGGAGAACGAATCAAAACGTTAGTTAGCTAGATGATCACTCGCAGCCCGAACACCGGTTCGGAGTAAGCGATTGCTTTAATCAAATGGCCGGTGGCCGAGTTGTCTGCGCGTCTGATTTGCAACCATATCACTATTTCGAATCCGCGTAATGGTGGGCGTCCTTGCTGTATACCCAGCTCGCGCGAGACTGGTGGTGGTCACGCGGCAGCGAAGCGCCGTTACGGAGCACATCTGACACGTTATTTAAATGGGTACCAAACAGAACTTTGAAAACCGCAGTCTTCCGGGACTAAGTTCACTCATTGATCCAAATTCACTAGGCAACCATCATCTACATACAGTGTAAGATTGTGGATCGAACCGGGGCACTTAGTACGATTTTTATCCTTATCTAACGTACGCAGGCACAGTTCAACATCCGGCTTCAGTGAAGTGTCTAACTTCGAGATTACCTGGTCATCAGCTGAGCCCAGTCCGCAAAGCAACTCACGCAATCTAAGTTGGAGTGATAATACTGATGAGGAAAGAGTGCTGCTAACTATAATCGACCATTCGGGACAGTCATTCCGATACGAGATGTTTCAACAAAGTATGCGGTTTCCAGGTGTTGATTACTACAGTTGAGAAGCAAAAGACGTTTACAGTTCCAGAGATTGTAAAACGTCAATGGCCAGTCTTATTAATAGCCTAATTGGTGATGACAAGTACAAGTCCAAAGAAAGCCGCCGGGCCATAGACTTCAACACGCACAATACACCGGCAGTTCTTCGTGACACTAGAATCAGAGAGGTCACTGATCCAACAGAATAGGCGTTGGCCATATTTCATGCTGCACAATGTCTTCTATTCAAGAGCCCGCAGTACCAACCACCTGTTATCCAAAGGATGTGTTTAAACCAGTTCGTCACGACCGTACGGCCTCACTGTAAAAGCCTTATCAGAGAATTTTTCTAAAAATTACGTATTAAAAGTTTCAGTGTTCGCGGTAAGCTCCTCAAACATACTAGGTGGAGGGAACTAGTCACGACTACCCAAATTTATCATTGTTCACCACATTGGTGGTGGAAATGATCATGATTCCCTCGAAGTTGATGTTCTTCTAGATTACGAACTGATAAAATTCAATAGAATCGAAGTGGATGTATGGCTGGAATTAGTTGCCGTGAAGACATTGCAGAATGCTGTTCCTTACCTTGTTTTGCATCGTTGTAATGATAGACCTAATCAAAGCGAAGGAACAACTCGAAGCTATCGGTTGGTTTTATAATCCTTATCATCGTATGCGTCAACATGCGCACAGAAAGCGGCTACCTTGCTTCTAAATCCCAAGGTGCCAAAGGGTGAGTGAAAAATTGATCTATAGATGTAAAACCGATTTAATAACTTTGCAACGCTGGAAATCGAAATATATGAAGTAGAACCATCATTATTGTAGGCTGAAAACATGAAAGGACTGCTAACCGCAACCCACTGTCCCTACAAGGTTTTGATAGCGTCCAGGAAAAATTGATTGAATAATGAAAAGCCATCCGTCCGTCGTTACACCAGCTGTTGGAGTGAAGCCACAATGTCAAGATGGCGTGGTTAAAAGGCGACTAAGTGACGGGGTCAGTGCGTGCTGCATTCTAATTCGTGAACTGTTGCACAACTGGATCGATATTCCTTGACAATAATGCGTCGAGAAGATAACAGCGTTCCATCACTTGGTCTACTGTCGATCGCCGCTAAGTCTTGCGCTCAACAATTGTACTTTACTTCGAGCCTCCTTCCCATTAAATTAGTGTTCCTATATCTGCACGTTATTTCGGAATTCTCAGGCGTCAACAAGTATCATTATTGCGAGTTATGACAACTGCATGCACTGCAACTCGGTGCTTAGATCATCGGTGTAAACTGAACTTCCGTGTTGTGCTAACATCTGAACGAAGGTGGAAATCACGGTAGAAAGATGGGAAGTGAGTGTTGTCCGCCTGAAAACATTGCACAACCACGACGCGTCCCGATGTCTTTTCATCTTATCAGATGGAGATAACAGGCCTCGAACCCCCGACCATTGGAATAGTGGCCGAAACATCTACCCCTTTGGCCAGTGGGGCATGTAGTGACCAAGGTTCACTTTAATGTGAATCGCGGTCCACATTGAGATTGCGCGTCGCAATTCAATCACGCAACGTGTAGTCCAACACTGACCCTCCAATTAGTCTTCTGAGCAGTTAACCTAGCACAAGGTTCAGGACCCAAAGGGACAAAGATAGAGAATGACCCTGAATTACATAGCCAAACAACGAACGAGTGCAAGGCTTAGCATGTGGTTTCATTTAAAAGACATAAGACGAACATCTGCACAAGCGCGTCGACTGAAAAACTCGAACACAAGTGAATCAAGTCCACCAAAAACGTTGAAACAGCAAAATAACTTGCCAAATTGGAAGACGTGAGAAGCAGGTAAAAAATAGAAGACCGAGCAGTTTAAACTATCGCCGCATTGGACTTTGCACTGGAGTAATAAGCGCAGGTTTGTTGGATGAAATGTGATATGACAGCAGCCCAATTTGGACAAAGCCACGTTGTGTTATGTTTACCTCCTGAAAAGACTACTAATCCATCTTTTCGGCTGCTGAGAAACTCAGCAGGAGTGACCGCATTTTGAAAAGTCGAAGTCGATGTTTCAGAATGTGCATAGACCACGGAAAGCTTCTTCATCATCTCAGAAGGGATCACTTCATCTACATCTCCGGAAATGAAAAGAAACCGTGGATGCAGATCCTGACAGTTGGCTATATAGGTCTTCAACCGATCGTATGAGGGGTATTTGTTAACAAATATCCATGAGGGGAGAAAATCCCTTAACAGACCGCAAGTAGCACCGAATATATGACGTGCCACGGAGGGAAGCGAGGTAAAACTGTTCTCTATGATGACGCCACGAATCGAACTGTTCTTCTCGCAAGTGGATAAGTGAATAGCGACAGCACCACCGATAGAACGACCGAATACAAAAATCCGGTCAGAGGCGATATCCAAACGGCTGAGTAGGTAGTCCAAGCCAGCCTGAGCATCAGCGTACAAACCAGGTTCACTGGGAATCCCACTGCTACGGCCGTATCCGCGATAATCAATCAAAAACAAATTGCAATGCACATGGTCAGCTAACAAGCGACATAAGGGCAACCGATGACCAATGTTGCCTGCATTTCCATGCAGGAGATAAATGGTAGGGCAGATTGTACGTGCAGTCGCATCTTCATTGAACAGAAGAAACCCGGTCACCTTCGGTCCTCCGTTACCATCGGGATAGATGTTCACGGATTCCCACACTTGAAACCCATGGTCCTCTGGCGAGTCACACCATAATCTTGAGTGGGCGGGTTCTTCGCGAGCGTACACCAAAGAATTTTCCAACATGTGAAACGAGAAAGTCACCAACAATATCAGAACGGGGGCAGACAGGCACACAGCAAGTGGTGGATCGGTATGCAGGAGCAAAATGGAAGAAGGTAGGCCAAGAATAAAAAGCAGACAGCCGATCCATCTTTGAGGCTGCATGTATGACAAACGTTTGTGAATCTTGCTATCCAGCAAGACGTAGTTCAACCCCCCAGCGGCGAGACGTGGTGTTGACGTAAAGCACCGATACCAGCCACGCAGACGCATCATGTGGGCACGAAAAGATGTTTCTCCATTGGGCGGTGAGTCTCCAGGTGACTAAAGAAGGAACAAAAGACCCCGCTTTGCCAACTATAAAAACGCGGTACATCAAGATATGGCAGCCTGGCTGTCGAAACCTGTACTAGCAGCGGGGAATCGGATCAAAGTACATAAAAAGCATCTATCAGACACAACATACAAACACACCAGGACGAACCAAACGAGACCGTGTCATACTTAGAAGCAGAACAATCATGTGAGACTGCTGATACCCAAGTAAAAACGTAGACGCGAAGAGCCGAATCTGTGAGGAAATAAGCAACGTTGAAAACACACTAATGACGATAGTGGCCGTCAGGGAGGACGGCACACACCACAGCGCGCAGACATATGGGCGGACGAAATTACACCGGTCGATAGTACGAGAGTCAAGTTAAAAGTGAATTCTACAAAGATTCATGAATCATGCGAACCGACATTACTTCTCCAAAGCTATCAGAGATAAACGCGCCCCCTCAATATCCAAGGACAGTTCTATGCAGTACCAGAAAGACGGTTTTTGTGCTATCACTGCCATTACAAAGGTCCAAGGAGTGTCGTGTAAAGGCTACCGGAACCTTAGAATGGCTGCGACTGTCGTTAAACCACTTAAAGGCGCCAAAATGTCTGCACAAAAATATCTTAAGAGCGAACGACGGGCGATAGTTGTACCCCACGCCGAGTGATGAAACAGTATCACTTGCCGTAATAGACCTTCTTGAGTCAGCTGCCTCCGCTGATTTCATTGGACACGTCTGTCCGTGGGAAATGTTTTACGCTGTAAAATACCGCATCTCCCGTTCCTGCAAGGGGATCTACTAAGATGATTCACGTCTTTCCGCGCCAAATATACTACAACATGGCTGCCCTTCCCATCAACTTCCAGATCGAAGTGGTAGCCAGTTATGTCGTCCTGGCAACTTTTTTAGGGGAGAGCAATACCAGGTAACCGATTTACAAGACGAATAAACTGACTACAAAGCTTCCCTCTGATGAGATCCAGCTGCTACGCAAAGGGCTCTGGATCTACAAATGCGCATTTTCAGGGTGCAGCGCTAAGTTGACATGCAACTATCTCACAACTTCGGAACAGCCGCTGAACGTAGTCAACCAGTCAACTGTCTGATCACTTTAGGCGGTTAAGTCGCTGAAGAGGCCGCTGTGCTTATCGGAAGATCATTGTGTGCTTACAAGATTTCGATCGTTCATGTGAGCGGTACGGTATTAGTCCATCTACAACAGTTTGCGAAGCGCATACCAGATAATGAGACTAGTCAAGTGAGGCTGTTCAGGGCTGATTGCACCGCCCTAGCATCGTTAAACAGCAAGGCAATATCGTGCGCATAGTCAAGATCAACTAGCCCTTCAACAGTTGGCACCTCAGCGCATGCATCCTAAGACTCCATGATGGAGTCCACGGTGAAATTGAACAAAAATGGGGTAATTGGATAACCCGCACGAACGCCACTTGTTGTCGGAAAGATATTCGATAAGCCACCGTAACCCTGACGCGGCCTGTAGTGTTCGGGAATAGAACACGCAAAATGTTCACATATTTCGTGGGAACAACTTTCCGCGCAAGTATTTCGATCAGAATGCAACGATCGACTGAGTCGAACGCAATGTTTAAATCGTGAGACAGCTTTTATCGGTCTGCGGTACGCGTGGCACTTGCTGCATAGTGAATATATGATTTATGCAGCCACGTCATGGACGGAAACCTGCTTGCTCTTCCCTAATCCGGGATTCCAGTTCTGCAGTGAGGTGACGAACGAGAATCGAAGCCAGTACTTTTGTCACAACTGGCGTTAGGCTAATACCCATGGGGTTAGCACAGTCGGTGCGACTGCCCTTCTTGTATATTGCCACTAAAACCGACTCACTCCAGTTAGCCGGGACACTTCCTTCCAGATACGTTCGGATAGGGTCAGTGCTTTGTCGAGGACCTCAACTCTATGCTTAAGTAGTCCCAGTGGTAAGGTATCCGGGCTAGCGGCACGAAAACAATTGAGGACTGTGATCGTGTTTCGGACCTCACGGCTCATCGTGCACTACCTGAGTAGGAAGAGGTCCGGAATCAGGGGGCCAACTGTTGTCAAAAGTGCTCCGCCCAACGAGCCATACGGTACTCCTTATCTTGAATCGTGGTACCTGCGCAGTCTTCGATTATCTCACTGAAGGTTGGTTTCCTGTGATTATTGGTGCGGATAGTCTGGAAGAGCTTGCGATAATTGTCTACCGCTCTCGCCTCCTCCATTTCTCGAGCCAGACTCGTCTAGCAGGCTACGTTGTTATTTCGCGCCTAATAGCCCGTCTGGTCACATTGTGCTCAGAGTAAGGCGGGAGGTTACCACTGGATTCCAACAGGTTCATCGACCTCTCGGATATCCAGTGACTGTGCGGTGCCACAAGCAGATGCTCCTGCGTCGCACATGGCGTCTGAGATCCTTTTACACTGAAGCTTACTGTCATCAGGACAAGAGAGCGATAGTTCGGCTGAGATAACTTCTCAGTTGCCAGTCGGGGGATGTTTGGTACGCATCCCGGTAAAGTTTATGGAAAAGCGACTGCGTACCAAGGCTTGATCAGAGTCAAGTACTCCAGAACGAGCGGCAATACAGGATGGAACCACGCCAACTTATGGCAGTGATTTATTGATCCATCGTCGGCTAGTTAAAGGACGCCAAGTGGATACCGAACAACATATGTGGCAGTCTCCGAATTCGGGCGTAACAAGCACCAACTCCATAAATTTTTCAACTCTCCCGCTGTCATCCGCTGCTCCCACTGAGGCTTCTCTCAGACAGGTGCGGAAAAAGCGAGAAACACCAAGGCGCATGCTCGGCACATAAGTGAAAGGGGCCATTCATACAACACAGAGTGCGCATCCAATCGAGGAGTTTGTTACCAGAGACCAGCCTAGCAATGGCCAACCGATACCTTCACTGGATTCTGGGAAATTCTGGCAGATATTGGTGAAACATGATGAGTAGTCCCTTAGAACCAACTAATAGAAACATAAGATTATTGGTTTTCGCTTCATAAACCGACTTTCGCACTTCGCGCGAGTACATCGGAGTCAAGGAAAGATAAAGGTCACTTGATTCACCTAGTGATCTCTTCGATGGCAAACTTCTTATTGCTCTTCAAGCTGAGTAGACAATATGCTTATATCAATGTCTTGATAGCGTATTGGGGTTATCGAATCAAGCTCGGTGTTAGCTGTCCGCTTGTTGGTTCAGGCGTGCAGATCGGGCACTTTCTACCGTGCACGTGTGTGTGGTTGGTATGTATACAGGTGCTCCAAACAGGTCGACAGTTTTGCGATAACGTACGTATGTGTACCCCATATCAATGGGATCAAGCTGGGTATAAGAAAATGTTCGTATCAGTAAATTCGGGCGACGCAATTAGAACGTTGGAGCCGAGAAGCTGGAAAGATGTTTGTAATTAACACACAATTGGAGATATCGATTACAACTAGTGATATCCGAACTTTCAGCGATACGGATGAGAGTATTCGACAAAAACTGTCTAGCATGGCATCCGGAATGCACTCGATGGAGGGGTGTACAACAGAACAATAAAAACACCCCACTCTTCTTAGGATGTTTGTCGGCTATGACGGAATCACAAGCATGTGGTCATTGAACGCGATATTTTGTAACTGACAGCCCTTACAACGTGGGGACTTTCGGAACTATAAACGCATATATGCAGCGGACAAAGACGAAGGAAGATATATAATCGTCACTAGAAATCGGGCCAAAGGATTTAGGGTTCGTTGCAATGCGTAGTCTTAAGGATCACGAGCCTGCCTTGTAATCTGAGAGCGAGGGTTCGAACCTGCATAGGGGCAGGGAGATCCCCACGTAATGCACGATTAGTGGTGGTTACGCGGCAGCGAAGCGTTGGTAGGATGTACCAGGTTACTCCCGATGCGTTTTTTCTCGGAGAAACCGCACAAATATATCCCAATGAAACGAGGAATAAGAGCTGGTGCTGCTTGTTGACGGATCTGAGTGCACGTGTTGAGGGGCCAATGCCAGAGCGTAGTAAGGCACTTTGCTGGCGCCAATCGTAGTCGGTGGCAGCTAGCTACCGAGTAACATGGCGATAAAAGACACAGCTAGAGAGAATGAGTATTGCTGAAGGAGTAAGGTGGATGGATATATTCGCGGATTGGCCGTTGCGAAAGAAGTTTTCCGTTCTAGGTTCTTCACAACTAACGGTGACCCGACGTAGGATGAACTCCAGCGTAAATCATGTAGTAAACATGAGAATGAAACTTAAGCAAATACGGCACAAACTATGCGTTTCTGATCGTCTCAGATAATGCATACATGACCATAACATATAGCTGGCTAGAAGCGAAGCTACCAAATTGCTAAGCTGCCAGTACGATAGCATGATAACAAGCAGACAGTGACGCTCGTGCTACCCTACGTCGACGAAGCCGAAAAGTACTGTTGCCAACAGCTCGCTTCTGAAAAGGCATCAATAAAATGGTGGGTCGTTGAACATCCGTCGTTTCGGTGCGAGAACCCTAGTCTGTGAGACAACTATCCGTATGTTGCTGTTTGCTGACGACTGTGCGTTGTTTGCACACAGCGCGTATGAGTTGCAGCACATGACTAGTGCTCTGGCTTCGACAGCGGACAAATTCGGGCTCACCATCCACTCAAGAAAAACTGTCTGTCACTTTAAAATTTCACCGGAGGTGCAACCTACAATATTGCCGTAAATCAGCATTGGTGATAACGCATTGGAAGCCAACTCCTGCTTCTGCTACCTTGAGAGTGTGGTGTCGACTGACCAGTAGCTACACAGTAAGCTTCGTATCCGCGTCTCGAAGGCAGCTGCGGCATTCGGGAAGCTTGAGTACCGAGTGTGGAACAACTTCCAGCTTACCGTCGGCAAGAAGCTGATGCTGTAAAATCCATGGTGCTGCCCGTTCTTCTATACGGCAGCGAAACGTGGACGATGTACCGGTGGGATGTGCGATATCTCGAGCGGTTTCATTAACAGTGTCTGCGAGGGATTCTGCGCATTGGCTGATGCGACAGAGTTGCGTACACGAAAGTGTTGCGCCGAAGTGGAATGTATGCAGTGGACTGCATACTTTTGCTGAGACACCTGAGGTGGCTCAGTCATGTGTGGCGTATGGATTCGACGCGGATACGGAAGCAGCTACTATATGGTCAACTGAGTGTTGGGAAGCTGCATGTGGGAAACTGAAGTTACGCTACCAGGACACGATCAAAGTGAGCCTCTCACGTTCTAATTTTGAGTGCAGGTCATGGGAATCGAAAGCGATTGATTGGCGTGTATGGCGCGGTCTGATCACGAAGGCCGTTGCCGAGGCGCTACAGCACCGTGTGCTCGATGTCGATGGAGTACACCGCATCGGCGCCTGTCGCTTCGGCAATTGACGCATTCTTCCATGAATGTAGGAGGGCTCTCTTGCACCTCACAATCAGTTGACCATATAATAGCTACTTCAGTATCCGCGTCGAATCCATACGTTACACATGACTGAGCCACCTCAGGTGTCTCAGCAAAAGTATGCAGTCCACTGCGGTTTACCGTATGAAATGCTTTGGTGAAATCAACAAAAAGCGAGTAAAAAGGCTGGTATCGTTCTCTACACCTCCTGCAACTGTTGACCACCACCGATGCCACGACCCGAACGGAATCCACATTGCTATTCCGCCACGTTCAGGTCCACAACCTGACTGACGAGGCGGTTGAGCAGGATTCGGGCAATCACCTTGCCCATGCAACTCAGCAAGTTGATACCACGATAATTCGTGGCACACTGCTTGCTCCCTTTGCCCTTGTACAGTGGTAGCACAAAGGCATTCTTTAGCTCTGGAGGCACCTCCTCCTTAAGCCAGACGCGTTGCACCAAGTGGTTCAGCGCAGCCAGCAACGCAGGTCTGCCGCGTTTCAATACCTCAGGCAGGATCCCATCGGCAGCGGTACAATTGCCGTTTCGCAGCTGAGTAACTGCTCTCTGCGTGTCACCCAGTGTCGGCGTGTCTGCCGAACTCACTTTCACATCGCAGTTTCAGGCCATTCAAAGTAGATCAATCGATCTCTGAACGATTGTTCAAGAGACAGTCAAAGTGCGTTCGCCATATCTGCATTATGTCTACAGTCTGTGTGCAGGTAGCGCCTGAACTACCATCAGCGTCCTCAGTAGCTCCAACCTCTGTCCATACACCGTCTTCAAGGAGTCAAAGAATTCCTTGTTTTGGCGGCGTTCGGCGTAGCATTCCATCCACTTCGCCTTCACCGTCCACCATGCATTTTTTATGCGACTGAACTCTCGAGTCCGTCGCCGTCGAATTCTGCCAAGCTCTCTTCTTCCCCAACTCACTGGAACCTGCCACATGCGTAGCAAATGCTGCATTCTTCTCACACACCAATGCGCCAATTGTCGCACTTTTCTCAGCAAACCAATCAGGCCGTTTGCAGTTTGCACGCCTGGCAGCAGATGTCACCTGGTCGCGAATGTGGTGCCACAGATCGCCCACTGTGGCTAGGTAGTCCACATCACACGGGCATGTAGCCATCGCCTTCCCCAGCTCAATATTCTTTACCACAGTACCGAGGGAGAGAATGCTAAATTTACGCCGATTCACGGCGAGAGTGCAATACATAGATCTACGAAAATATATGTAGTTTGGTTCGTACCAATTTGTGATCAGTGCCACACTCATCTCCACGCAGTACATGTGTCGTGCGCATTTCACGCTGACGTACAATGACATAGTCGAGCAGGTGAGCGTGACCACTCCGAGGGTGAGCCCAAGTTGCTACATCACTCGCACTCAATGCAAACCGAGTGTTCGTGATCGTCAGATTGTGAGTGGCACATAGTGAACCGATGCCATGCAGACCGATGACATCTGTCCACACCGATGCATCACGCCCAACGCGCGCGTTGAAATCACCCAGCAGAAATAGTCGGTCGCTCCTCTGCACAGACCGTATCACGGAGGATAGCTGAGTGTAGAATTGATGACGCATGCCACCAGGATAACTATGGTCGGACTGTACGTGTGTATAAAAGTGGCGAACTTATCTCTTCGGAGTCGTAGGCGAGCAGTCATCAGTCGCGCGCTGATACCTGTTGGTTCACCCACCAGGTGGCCATTTAGGCGATCGGATAGTGCAAATCCGACCCCATGTTCACGTGGTGCTGAGGTGGCATTGCCCACCCAGTGGAACGTGTAGCCAGCACCTGCTTCATGCAACTAACCTTGCTCAGCGAGCCGGGTCTCACTGAGCGCAGCAATATCGATGTTGTACCGCGCCAATTCTATCGCGAGGAATGCAGTGCGTCTGACAATTAGCCAAAGAGCTGAGTGATTTTGGAAGTGTCACTTATGCTGGGTAGTTAGCTCACTACAGTACGCAAACCCTCGCAAGCTGCTGTGGCCTGGTCTCATTACTAAGAGGCTAGGTGCACAAATTAACAAATAACAGCAGCACACCTGTTGGTTCTCTTGCTGCACAACAGAAACGTCCCAAGGGTGTAGAAGCTCTATAAGATCAATTTGAAACGGTGGAAGACATATGAAACGTTGAAGAAGACAGGTCATGTAGAGACTTGTCATGCAACACGTTGACAGTATGCGAAGCAACAGTATATGTTCAACTGGCAAAGCATAGTAGAACCAATGGCTCTGACTAACGCGGATGCAAGGACGATTCAAGAGCAGAGATTGACGGACAGAAAGGGCACAGACAGCGCTCCCACCTGATGTTGATAGAAAAGTAACGATCCAAGATTCCTGTTCTAACTACAACATCTGGTTTGGTGTAATCAACAGATTAGAAGGCGACAGCAATGACCGCAATTGAGATCGCATATCAAATGGAAAAAAGACGACCTTTAAGACAGAAATAAGGAAACTGGAGACACCAAAAACCGCCAAGGCAGTGATTGTTAAAACGCAGTAATAAGGAGCTAAATCTATGAACAACCGAAAAACCCGAGTTTAATTGGCTGGCAGAGTCTCCCAAAAGGTTGCTGCGTAGGTAGTAATAAGCCAATGTGTCTCCAAATGCATGTCGATGATGAAAACAATTGCACAAAAGCCAGGACAAAAAGGGAGCATCGTGGGTAAAATTCATTTGTACAAAATAAATTTGGTGTATGAAATCGGAAGTAACACCAATGAGTTTTATAGACAGTGCTCAAGAGCTCAAGCCGGCTTTCTTCTCGGCAATAACGTAAATCAGGAGCCTCCACATCTTGACGACAAAAACTTCAGCTTCCTCGTCGAGGACCTGCAGAGAAAGGAGCGAATGTATTAGGAAGTTGAATGATACTACCGGTGGATTTCATAAGCTGTTTGCACAAAATGAACACATACAACAGAAAATTGGGATGGAGCTAAACATGACTAAATGGGGATATTTAACGGATTACCTCCACGGTACCTGAATTGATTCGTGGACGGTGCCACAAGCACAAACGACATAACAGTGGGGTTAACTGCTTTCGGACTAAACGATAACACCTGTCTGCGAGCGACAGAGGCTGAAGTGCGTATCTGGAGACTCGATGGACGCACCCTCCTCAGTCGCAAGTGCGAATACAAAATAGATAGGCAGCTTAATACTCTACGAGGCGGCTAGTGCTGGATGACCGATGCCCGCAAGATGTTTGGGGTATACGGTGGTAGCAGAGGGGAATGTTTGTGTCCATCAGTTAGTTAGGTCAGTAATTCGTATGCTCATCGACAGTACATCTTAGTATCGTATCCGGAAAATCCTATTGGTTTGCCAAAATGTCAGGAAGGCCTAAACGGCAACGCTGCAAAGCCATGAGGAAATCGACTAGTATACCTTGACTGACCGAGACGTTTCGTCTCTCATTAGATGGAGACCTCAGAATCAGGCACATCAGAGATATGACACAAGGCAATATGGCGCCCTGTGCAGCTTATTTTCCTGCATTTTTATAAACAATCTTAAATCCTCTATTAACATTGATCTGATTCGTAGCAAACTGTCGCATGGTTTGAAGCATTGAGTTCCCCGTATTAACTTGAATAGCACAATGAGACGAATGTTGCAAGATGGTACCATTTCGTGACTTCTGTTCACTTGCAAACGGACAACATATCAAATGATAACGTGACAAAAAAGAAATCAATAAGTTGAAAGCGTGAGGTCACATGCAAGCGAAGTAAACGTTGGCTACAGGTTGAGGAGGAATTATTAACTCCAAGGGAGTTTGGACGTAACGAACAGTTGCTTTTGGGCGCACAATGTTGGAGAATGCTTTTTTCCTGCCACTGCCTCGGCAAATTTTGAGGACTCTGGCGTTTGTATTATAATGGATGACACTGAACGCCGAGTTGGAGTCCATTTGATGACCCGTTTTCATCAGGTATTTCGCAATCAGGTAAGTATGTTGTTCCTCGACACAGGTCCCGTGTGCGGCTGCCTTGTCAAGGTAACGATACGCTTCGGAATGTGCTCCCCAATCCGTTGCCTGTTCTGCCGATGTAACTGTTTCCACAGTTACAAACAAATCGATAGATACAATGCGTTGTGGCGGAGACCGGCTTAGTAGGGTTGATTGGAAGAGTGGTAACTTCTTGTTTCTTCAGAGAAGGCAGAATTTAACGGCAGTTCTTGCATGTGACCTCACGCTTTCAGCTTATTGATTTCCTTTTTGACACGTTTTCATTGGATATGTTCGTTTGCAAGTGAACAGAGGGCACGAAATGGTACCATCTTGCAACATCGGTCTTCTTATTGTGCTATTCATGTCACATGGTTGTCGGTCAGCCGCTGCGCCCAGATACTGACCATAACGAAACGAGTCGCATGCAATTAGCATGTTAACATAATACATGTTACCCAAAAGTGGAAAAGCCTCAGCTATTGTGCCGCATCGTCGTCATCATTATTATACACATTAGCTAGAGATGGAAATACCTCAGCTGATGCGCCGCAATACATAAGAAAAAAACAACAGATGCACGCCAGCTGAGCTATTAGTAACAGATGGGCGTCATTCCGGAAAGCGAACAGCCGGCTACTATGCAGCGAAATAAATGTATTACGCAAAATTTGTATTATGCTAAAAAATGAGATCCTGATTGTAGGGTGAAGCTAAGATGGATTGGGAGGGAACAAGAAACTCACAACACAAACGCCAATGAGGTCGGCTCCTAGCCATGTCAGTGTGTTCATCGTCCTTGGGACGCCAACCAAGGAACCGAGAGACTGGAACCGAAGCCAAATTTGAAGTAAAAGCCTTCATTCCTCTTGATCAAGTCGTCGCTTGGCCACCTCTCCTCTTCCCCTTCCATCCACACCTCGGTACGCGAACAACGCACGTCGCTGGAGTCGGTGTGCTAACGTGCAATACGTGGCCCAGCCATCGGAGTCTGGTGCGTGATATAACGGTGCTGAGGGGTTCACTCGCTCTTCCTGCACCGAATACGCGACACCAAACACGCTCATTACTCAGGAGGTGCTCCCACCAATCATAAGCTAAGCTGCGAAAGCAGCGATGATCGAACGAGACCAGCCTCTTTATTTCCGTCAAACTAATGGGCCAGCTTTCCCAACCGTATACTAGAGTTGAACGGACGGTTGCATTGTAAACTCTGCCCTTCATGGTGAGAACAATGTTGCGCAGGCGCTACATATAGCAGAGATTGGCAAAAGAGCCTGGAGCCTTACTATACAGTTCGTGATCGCATCTTCTATTTCACAGGTGCTAATATAGCTTAAATTTTCAGAGGACTTTGTTTTGGAGAACTTTGTTTTTAGAGTGCAGGGCAAAGCTAATTTGTCCAGTGCAGCTTGGCACGTTAGGGAGCTATCACAGATAAGGGAATGTCCTCCGCGTACTACAAATCAAGAAGTCACACACCAGGAAGTAGCTCCACACCTTGTAGGTCGTGCCCAGTGAACGACATTTCCATGACTTCATCAATGGCGAAGTTAAAGAGTAGAGTTGATAGCAGGCAGTTTCGTCTCACACCGCGTGAGATAATGAAAGGCGGCGACAGCTTGCCAAAAACCCTCAGTCTGTCCGAACTACGGGCATACAGCGCTTTGATGTTTCTCGGACACACATTTCCTGCGCAGACAGTCCCAAAGAGCACATAGAGCAACTGAATCGAAAGCATCTTTTATGTCGAAAAACAACAACAATGAGTCGCCAATAAATATGGCGGTCCGTCGCAACGAGACTGGACCTTAACGTGGTGCGACGGTTTGCGTACCTCATTGACCCATTGAGCTATACTGGGTGATGCCTTCGAGCATCTTGAGAGCTACTCCTACCAGGTTGGTCAATGGTGAGAGGTCAGACGAACTCAGTCTCCTGGTCCCCGGGTTGGGGTTTTCATATGGGATGGCGTCCATTTTCTGTAAAAGGAAGTCGCTGCCAACTCGCCGCTGCCTTGCGAACAGGCTTTTGAGCCAAAGGCTTTGGATGAGGACCCTAATCGTCCTCCTGTCTAGGTCTGGGCGACCTGGCAGTATCTCAGCCCACATACAACCATGACATTTTCTTCAAACATAAACTTCATCCTGCATCAGCTGTCGCGCAGATTATCAAGGCTCGCCTTATCTGCTGCATACAGCAGGGCAGAAAAGCGAAAACATGCTACTGCTGGCGCCTCCCTTCTTTCTTTTCCACCTGTTTCTCTTACTCCATCCCGAACCCCCATTACTAACCTTCCTTCTATAATTCCCAGCTTAAGTGACAGCAACCGAAGTGCCACTGGAGTAGAACCATCTGCAGCCACCATTCCACAGCACCTATCGGACGCCTATCGGCAAAAGTCCCTTATAAGTACACGCTATCCTATTTCCATGGCGACATTCAACGTTCGCACTCTAAGATAAACAGGTCAATAGGCCGTACTCGCACGCACCTTGGACACACTGGGTATTGATGTGTGTTGTGTGTCCGAAACTAGGATTAATGACCCTAACGGGGTTATTGAATTAACTGCACCCGGCTTATTCTCTCGTTATTGGTTGCACACATCCGGAGACGCGGATGCAGCACTCACGGGTCAAGCTGGTGTAGGTATCATTCTAAGCTCCAAAGATGAGTCACCTTTGGTTGATTGGATTCCGGCGAACGTCGTTTGTGTGCAGCTCGTTTGATGATATCGAGCAAGGTAGATTTACGAAGTAGTACAAAAAGCTGTTTGCTTGTGATTTTCACTCATGCTCCCACCGACTGCGGTTCTAATGCTGTCAAGGACATATTCTATCACGAACTGAACGCGCTGCTACGCACTGCTGCTAGTTCAGGTATTATATTACTTGCATGGGATATAAACGCACAAGTAAGGCATCTGAGTTCTTAAGAGGCTCAGCTGGGTGGCAATTATGGACTTAGCTCCGAACGGACTGAAAACGGTGAGCGTCTGCTGCAACTGTGTGCGGAGCACCAGTTGTTTCTTAGTAGCATTGCTTTTAGACGCAGTGGGCGCCGAAGTGCCACCTGGCGTCCTGCGGTAGCTGGCCATCGATTGACCCAAATTGACCACATAGCCATAAGTTACAAGTGGCGTGGTTCCATTCTGGATTGTCGCTCATACTGGAGTACCTGTGTCGACTCTGATCATGTCTTGGTACACTGTCGTTTCTCCATGAACTTTACTGCGAAGCGAATCAAGCGTCCCCTACGATTGGCAACAGAGAAATTGCCTCAGTCCTCTGTCAGGCAAGCTTATCAAGAAGCCCTCTATTCCGAACTTTCGCTGCCATGTCCTATTGACACTGAGCTTCAGTGGAATAGGATCTCGACCACCATGCACGACGCAGGAACATCTGCTTGTGGCACTATCAATCGTCACCGCACCAGTCACTGGATATCCGAGAGGTCGGTGAACCTGTTTGAATCTAGAGGACACCTCCTGGCTGGTTCTGAACACAATGTGACCAGACGGGCTATTAGGCGTAAACTAAAGCGGAGCCTACGTGCTGACAAGGAAGCCTGGTGGACCAGTCGGGCTCAAGAAATGGAGGAGGCAGGAGCAGTAGGCAATTACCGCAAACTCTTCCAGCTAATCCGCACCATTGGTCCCAGAAAACCAGGCGTCAGTGAGGCAATCAGAGACAGCGCGGGTGCGCTGATACACAACTAGGAGCGCCGTATGGCTCGTTGGGCGGAACACTTTACACACCTGTTCAGCTGGCCCCCTGCTCTCGGACCTCTTTCTACTCAGGTGATGCAGGACGTGCCATGGACGGTTAGTTTAGGGCCTCCGTCAGAAGCCGAGATCCGAAACGCGATCACATCCCTCAATCGTTTTCGTGCCGCTGGCCAGGATTCCCTCCCATCTGCACTATTTAAGGATGGAGGTGAGGTCCTCTGCAAAGCACTGACCTCCCTATTCGAACGTATCTGGAAGGAAAGAGTGTCCCGGCTAACTGGAGTGAATTTATTATAGTGGCAATATACAAGAAGGGCAGTCGCACAGACTGTGCTAACCACGGGGGTATTAGCCTAACTGCAGCTGTGACAAAATTAATGGCTTCAATTCTCGTTCGTCGCCTCACTGCGGAACGGGAATCTCGGATTAGGGAACAGCAGGCAGGTTTCCGCCCAGGACGTGGCTGTATAGACCATGTATTCATTCTGCGGCAGGTGCTAGAGCAGCGCCACGCATAACGCAGACCGACAATAGCTGTGTTCCTTGATTTCAATAGTGCGTTCGATTCAGTCGATCGATCGATTCTTTTCGAAATACTTGCAAGGAAAGGTGTTCCCAAAAATATGTGAACATCCTACGTGCTCCATAAGACAGAGCTACCTTCTTGAACCTGCGGCATCTTTGGCAACAGAAGGGAGTTTCCCTCCGTCTGAAAGACCGTGTATACAAGGCCACGGTGAGGAACGTTCTGCTCTATGGTAGTGAAATTTGACCCCTTCAGTCTGAAGATCTGAGGCGCCTTCAAGTCTTTGATAATCGTTGTCTGCGAAGCATTGCTGGTGTCGGATGGCACCAGCGTGTCCGCAACGATGATGTGCGTAGGCGAGTACTAGGTGGTGATAATCATGCTAGCTCCCTAGAACAACAGATAGCACCGAATAAGTTGCGTTGGTTTGGGGGACGTGCTACGTATGCCTGGTCACCGCTTACCTAGGAGGGTCTTGTTTAGTCTGCCAGGTGTAGGGTGGCGCAAGGCTCGAGGTGGACAGAAGTTGACTTGGCAGCGGGAAATGAAGTCACTGACGACCAAACTGGGTGCCGTTGGTCCGTCTCGCCTTCCGGGTTGGAGTCCACGTGACTCACGTTGTGCTTGGCTCGAGACTTTACCGGACATGGCTCGCCGTAGACACTAGTGGCGCGTCTGCTGCCGTCTCCTAATCGGATTGTCTGTTTAAAGTGAGTTTGGTGCTGAGTTATCTGCGGAGTAATGGCTGATTATGTCGCGAGACAGTGAAAGCCGCAAGGAAGCTGTCTCGCCGATGCCGCCTTATCTTTGCACGATAGCCAGCTGTTTGTGACGGTATGTTGTTAACCCAAGGTGTATGCCCTTGACCCTGAACGCTTGCTTAGGGCGTTAAGGTTTTCAGATAACTTCCCCTTCTTTCCCTCTTATTATTCTTTATTCCTTAGGTCCTGGTGGTTGTACGGCAGCGAAGCATCAGTTCAAATGGCTGATATACTGCTGTTGATGATGTTGATGACTTCCGAATCCTTTTCCGGCGGACTTTAGTGCATTGCGAGCAGAGGCTTTAATTCTGAACTGTGAGATCTCGATGGCCGACTCTGTCCATTTAGCCTGGGATAAATTTAAGACATTCACTACGGAGGTTTCTGCTTACTATATTCCACTCATGAGGAAATTTGGGTTACAGACTGCCTCCGTGGATAGATTCCACAGGCAAATACATACTCAAGGAACAGTTTAGATGCTTGTGAACCTACCAAGCAGCTCCATCAGCCAGTACCTACGACAGTTATCGAGAGATAATAAAAGTAAGCAACATCTCAGGACTGCTCGCCTCCAGTACAAGCAGGGTTTGGCGTATCATCGACTGCAGCTGCACTCCCAATGTTCTTTTGCTTACGTATAAGGAGACGACGAGCGGTGACCAAGCTGTTTATCTCTCAGCGTTCTTGAGAGTAGACGAGACCCAATGTGCGCAAACCACTATGGACATGGCTCTTGTCTCATATACCTACTAGTGATCGTATACTGAGGTGTAATATTTAGTTTCGGTGATCTCTTTACCACAGGTTGGCAATTGGTTTCAGTGAGTTCCATGAGTGATTCATCCTTAGCTTAATAAGATGCATTTAAAGGAGCCACTAATAACGGAGCACTCAGCGGTCTTGAGCTTATGAGATTTCTGCCCTGATTCAATTTCGATACCGATGCTGCCGCATGAATTTGGCTGCTCGAGCTGAGTCGGTCCTGTCCCACTGTGCGTGTTCTCAGTAATCGCTCGAACAGTTGCTGTCATTGCCCTTCCGTATGGAAGGAGTAGGCCAGTCCCTCTGTCCGCTTTTTAACGTGTAGACCAGTACTACTGCCTCGCGAACTATCACGAGCCTGTACCGTTTGGACAAGCCTAGTAGTCATGCTTCGTTTCGAAAATTCTGGTATAAGGGGACTTTCGGTGGCGAACTCCACCATTGGACGAATGTTACCTTTCATTGTTTGCGTAAACATCGTATTCTCAGACAAGAGGGTTTTCGTCTCAAGAACTAAACCTACTATGTATGCTCGCTGACATCAGAGCTGAGGGCCCAAAGCGGTAGACAGTCTAGGCCAACAACTGTAGTCACGTGCAATCGTGTGGACTTTTTCGGATGGAGCTTTGGACTCCGCTCCCTCACCTTCTAATCACTCTCACGAACTGTTGTGATAACTGTACGGGATATCTGGTTCGCGCCCTTTAAATGGGTGCCAGTCTTTGTTTGCAAGCGGAGGCAACAGTGGTGTACGCGTTGGGCGTTAGCGTGCTTTTCGCTTAGGCAAGCTTTGTCCTCTTAGTTGCGTACCCGCAGTGGCGCTCGGTATGGGAGCCTTTGTGTTATTCGCGACTGTAGTGTCTATTGAACCTTGCCCGGGGGAAGCGCTGGAGTGCCTTCCGCCACTATGTTTTTGCTCGACGACCTTTAGGCTCTGGACTATATAGTCTGTACTATCCCGGGAGGTTCCTGAGCTGCAACCCAGTGTGCCTTTGGAATATGGCTCTGGAAATGGTCTAATGTGGTTGAAGCTCATAACAATATGGGCCCAAGTGCTCTGTTCTACGAATCGTCAGCTGCTAAATGCTGTCACCCGATAGGATTTTGTCGTCGGTGAGTGTGCAATCTCGTATGTGTTAACTCATCGGGTTGAATTTAGGCTTCGTCCATCTCATCATCAGCTCTTCAACTCTGGTCGCCATCATTGCTAGGAACAGGCTGCTTGTCGGGGGTTTTGTATGGTCTGGTTTATCCACTGCTCTTTCAGAGTCCTAATAGCCAATATGTTTGTGAAGCTAATGTTCTTGCATTTAGTGCTGGAGGGGGAAAACCCCCCCCCCCCCCCCCCCTCCTTGGTATAAATTTCTCACTTGAGATCTAACCAGGGACTTGTCCACCCTATTACTTATCCGCGACGAACATGGACTTGGAAGAGGGTTGTTGTTACGGATAGTGCGGCACTAGGTTAGTGGCAAGGTCTTCGGGGGACAGAGGTATCCTGAACGCTTGCTTAGTTTTGGTGATGTCACTCCATGCACATTAGCCGAGGGTGAAGCGAACGACTTGAGAACTCGCTTACTGTATTTTGACACGGGTAAGATCGGCACTCGGACTTTGTCCAGGGCTTTTTCAAGTCCCCGCTACGTCTACCTAATCTCCGCGGTCACCCACTGATGTTAAGCTGCGTAAAACCCAACGAGTCTGATACGGATTAGGACGGAAAACTCGTCTGCCGCGGCCGAGTGATAGAGCCGCTGGAATATCGCTTCCAGATCACGATGGTTCGGGCTAACCTCTAGCGTGTAAGGGTTTTGCCCGCCCAGCCTCGTATAGCCTCTTGGGGTGGCAACAGCCAACCTTTCCTTTTTCCTAGCTGACTCACCTTGCCATCGTTCCAGCTTCTGGTTTTTTAGCGCCTCAAATATCTTGGTATTTCCACTTGCTTTAACGGCTCTTACCACTTTCATCTTCTTGCCCTACTGTAGTTTACTGTTTTCTTCCTATTCTTACTTCACGTAACCCGAGCCCAGCAGCTGAACCGTCCTAGTCGGCTAGGATTACGTGAACACCATAATTTGGTTAGGACAGACAGTGTGACTGGCCGGTCTTGTCTTTTCAAGCTTTAGATCCATGTGTGTATTCCAAAGTCAACTCCTGATTCGAACTATACCTCAGAAGTGAGGACGGGAGCACTCAAGGGGGTTAATCCTATCGTTTCCGTAGTCCCGGTTTTTACTTGAACACGTGATCTTTTGGGCAAAGGTCATGCAGACTTTTTTACCCTTCCTTTGTGGGCTTTCTTGAGGTCTCTGCAGTGTTGGAGTAACTGTGCGAAAGTTTTCGAGAACTTGCTGCAGCATGGTGTTAAGATTTCCCAGAGCCGCTTCCTCCCTATAGTTCCTCGATCTTCCTCAGGGAGTTCTCCCTTTCAGAATTTACAGTCGTCTTGCAGAGCCAATCCAGTCTGTTCTCCATTGTCATAGGACCATGACTTGGCACTCCCCGTGAACGCCAGTGTGATTGAGGCAGCGGGTCGTGGTTTTACGATCAAAATCGAGGCTGTAATGACTACCTCGCTTCACATATACGTCCATTGATTGTCGTGAAGACCTCTAGCCTATAGTTTGTTTGATCTGACGCACGCGTACTTCCTGGTTCCAATCTACATTTCTACTTAAAAGGCTCTTCGTTTCCGGTTTAGCTCGGGTGTGCCCTTTGGGACTATCTAATGCAGTTTAAGGGCATGTGGCCCGGGACAAATCATGTACATGTTGTCAGAGCGCTGGTACCGTCGCATCATTTCGTTGAAAAAACGGGCAGAGTGGAAGCGTAAAGTTTACGGCAGCAACTCTTCGCCCTCCCCCTTCCCCTACATCTGTAGTGGTTGTGAAACAAGGTCTGCCCGCCTGGTCACCTTTCTCTCTTCTAACTCATATCGCCATTCACGAAGTCATGGAGGAGCACGGCGTGTCCCCGAAGCTAACTATGTTCAGTACACAACATGTGTGGAAGCTATGCTCGCCAGGGTGGTGCGAGGTGACCGACTTCTTCATCTTGGAATACTTGCCTGCAGCGCATTGCCGCATAATCTTTGACATAGCCTCGCTCCGAACACTTGACACATTCCACTCGCTGCTAACTTAGCTTCTGTAGCTGCCTGTCCCGTCCGTCTCGGGTCTGTCTTAGCCACCATCGCAAATGCCCACGTTCTCCATCCGATCACTATGAGTTCAAGGGGACACCTCACTCTCTGCCTACGCTTAACCTTTGGCGGTCGATCTGCTAGATCGTCGTCTCCAGGGAACTATCTTACAACTCTTTTTCTTAATCTAGAAGTCTATATCTTAGACGCCACACGGTGTACTATTTTGCGGACTGCTGAGTACTACATAACTCGTTGTGGCGAAACTTTTGCTCTCGGGGAAGCGCTTTGGCTCAATCTCCGCCCACCTGTGGCGCCAGGCTGTGACCATCACCTCTCACCGCTCTGGGAAAGTCAGGGGTTTGCACTTACAGCCGTCTCCGTCGCAAACCCTTCGCGTCATGTGGAACAGCCGACATCAGAGGCCTAGTTACGCTTCGATTCCTTGCTGACTTCCATCGCTTAGCTCTTGCCTGGTGGGGGATAACACCCGACAGTGTAGCAATGAGCCGTTGTGCGGCCGTCGGCGTATGTTTTGGTGCAGGGAAAAGCGGGGGTGAACCGCTCATGCACCATTATATCACGCATTAAGGCGCTCAATCCGATGGGCCTGAGCACAAGCGTGTTGGCGCATGGCCACCACACCGACTCCCCGCATCGTGCATTGTTTGCGCGTCTGGGTGCGGTTGGAAGAGGAGAGGGGAGGCCAAGTGATGACTTGGTCGCAGAGGAATGGAAGCCCTCACTTCGAAGCTGGCGTCCGTTGGTGCATCCCGTCCTGCCGGCTGGTGTCCAATGGACGGTGAACACGTTTGGCTGGACACACTTGCTGATAGGCGAGGAGCCGGCCTCCCATGGCGTTTGTTTGTGAGTTTCTATTGTCCATCCCCCCCTTTATGCTCTCCCCTCCAATCTATCGATCTAACTCGTAGGCAAACTAATTAGACTTTTATGTAGGTCATTGCTAGCTGTTTAGCTCTGAACGATTTCCTCTTACTGCGGCCTCAGCTGCGTGCTTATGTATTGTGTTATCTTATTTGCCTTTAGTATTGCTGCACATAGCGGAGTGTTATAACCACTCATGCATGATGATGATGATGATGATGATGATGATGATGATGATGATGATGATGATGATGATGATGAATGATGATGATGATGATGATGATGATGTAGATGATGATGATGATGATGATGATGATGATGATGATGATGATGATGATGATGATGATGATGATGATGATGATGATGATGATGATGATGATTGATGATGATGATGATGATGATGATGATGATGATGATGATGATGATGATGATGATGATGATGATGATGATGATGATGATGATGATGATGATGATGATGAGTGATGATGATGATGATGATGATATGATGATGATGATGATGATGATGATGATGATGATGATGATGATGATGATGATGATGATGATGATGATTGATGATGATGATGATGATGATGATGATGATGATGATATGATGATGATGATGGATGATGATGATGATGATGTGATGATGATGATGATGATGATGATGATGATGATGATGATGATGATGATGATGATGATGATGATGATTATGATGATGATGATGATGATTGATGATGATGATGATGATGATGATGATGATGATGATTGATGATTGATGATTGATGATGATGATGATGATGATGATGATGATGATGATGGATGATGATGATGATGATGATGATGATGATGATGATGATGATGATATGATGATGATGATGATGATGATGATGATTGATGATGATGATGATGATGATGATGATGATGATTGATGATGATGATGATGATGATGATGACTATTGGCTCCGTTGACCATCGTTCCTTATTGGAAAAACTGACATGACCTTAGATACATACCAAATTATTGAATGGTACAACAGAATTCCTTTGCAGGTGAACCTTCTGTGTTAGCGTTGGTGACTCCAGCTCAAGCACAGACACAGCTCACATTTGGTGTATCCACAGGATTCTGTTCTGAGGCCTCTATTTGCTTCTCTCCACTTGAAAGCTCCGCCAGATCTTTGCGAAACGAAGCCAAAACTCGTAAAACATGGGCAATCGTAACGCCTTATCGAAAGACGTTTGCACTGTCGTCCTTGTGGGACTTGCCTCAATCTCAAAAATGTCAGCTAGTTTCCCCCAACACTTACAGTATAAACTACTGGAACGGCAACCTATGAGACGTTGGATAGCGTTGACTGAGAACGCTTATCTGATCTGAGTCTAATTGTGGCGAAAACTAGACCCATCATCACAGGCCATTCGCACAGTACTAACAAGGCGCAGCAAGAGGCTAATTCCATCCTCAGGAGTCCTTACGCAACACTAAACCTGTTTTCCTGTCACTTCTATAAGGCCGATGGTACGACCTAACTTAGGATACTGACTGTCTGTCAGGCCTTTGGGCACCGTGTTATCCGGAAGGATGCTCTTATACATCGGGAAAGGTCCGAAAAATTTTTTGGCGACTAGGATGAATTGAGGGTTAGTACGGAAAGTTCTTATGATCGACGCCTTAGGAGCCGAGGGTTGATTTTTCATGGACGGCGCAGGTTTTGAGTCCACGACTTTGATCGGAAATATTCAAGACTGATAACGGAAGCTGGTCAGCGATATCAGGCCTTTCCGACCTGTTATGTCCACTCAGCTGCCTCCGACCACTTGTCGGGGTGCATGGACTTAAGGATTAAGCACTTGACGTCCTATACACTGACACTCACCTTACGTGCCCACAAATTCAATGCCACTCGTAAGTACATAGTTGGCACCTATACCAAGTTCTTCCTTCTGTCCGGCTGATCCAACTGACATCGTCCGAAGCCTTCCCCCGTGTTGCTTGGTGTTGAATTAAGTGGTTGTGGTTTACTGACAAATCTTATCAGAACTTGTAGCCCATGATTCAAAAAGTAAACAGGTTGCTCTTGTTCTTGCACCACTACTTTTACAGAAGCAAGCGAAACAACCCAAACACCGAACTTCTGGAGGCCCAAGTTTGCTTGCCGATACAAGATACAAGGCGCTGGTTAGGCGGGGACCTATTTCTTCCTTGGAACCTGACATGACCTTCCTTTGAACTACAGGCGGGTCAGTTTGACTAGTTTACTGGTCAGATTGCTGGAGAAGCTGGTAAGAGCTGCCCTGGAATCCCATACGAGGACGTTCGACTTGCTCAGTTCTTCTCAGCACGGCTTTCGTAAAGGCTACTCTTACCTTACAAATCTGTCGCGTACTCGGGCATGCTGGGCCGATGTGTTGGATCGGGGAGAGAGGGTGTATGTGCTTTTAACTTTGCCGAAGCCTTCGTTACCGTCCCACATTTTCTCCTTCTGTGTAAGCTGCGATCATATGCTATCTTCGGGCAAATGATACAGTAGATGATGGCATTTCTAGGGGCTAGGGTATGTGCGTTTGAGTATGCTCGAACCTCAACAATTGATTCTCAGTGGTGTTCCGCAGACATCCCTCCTCGGTCCACTGTTGTTTACACTGCATGTTAATGATTTACCTGAGGAGCTGGGGGTGTCGTCTCTCTTGCTTGCAGACAACCTTAAGTTCTGGAGAACCGTCAGTGACCCGAATGACTCCCAGTTTCGGCAGCGTGCACATAATAGGTCCGGTATTGGGTTCTATTTTGTGGCCAACTACCCCATCAATCTTCCAAGTGCTCGCTTTTGCGCCTTGAACATTATTGAGTCCATCAGCAACTTTTTTCAGGGGGTAATCAATTACCCCCACTTGTGTGTCACTGTCATTGAACCTCAAGTCGAGCGCAAACCGGGCAAGAACTGTCTTCAAGGAGTTCGAAATGCTGTGGATGATGCGCGGGTCATTTGGAATCCCAACGGATGAAATGTTTGTTGAACTTTAACCGGTTTTCATCAGACGCCAACTTGAATACTGTGCCCAAGCCTGCCCACTTGCTTAGTGCGGGACAAAATGGCAGTGAAGCGGGTTTTGATGAATGGCAACAAGATGGTGCGTGGGTTGAGGCGTGTGCCATATCCCTAGAGACTGCTTAGGCTGGGTCTTTTTCTCGCACGCTATCGGTATCACCGGAGCGATCTGATACCTACCGCATCTTATCGGGTTAAATTAGTCCAGACTTATGTCACCTTTTCCCTCTGCTTCAATTGCCGACCTCGTGGACATCCACGAAAGCTGCACAAACCTCGACTCGATCGGGTGGAGGCTGATTTCCGGTTATCGCGTAGGGTGATTAAATCCTTGAATGCCTGAGGATGTTGCATTGGCACTGACAGTTAAGAAATTTGAACACCGACTTGACGCTCTCGGTTTGCAGCTACAGCTCTTCCTCTTTACGTCCTAGCCTGAATAACATGTTTTTTTCATTTTTTATCTTGGTTTCCAGTGTTTATTTTACACTTTCTGTTGTTTATGTACATTTCTTTTTCCTTTCCTTCCGTTTTGTTTTATTTGTTACCTGACCGGCATAGGGGGAACTGCTGTTGCAGAACACGCGGGCATTGATTGGTTTACCGCGGTGTGACACGTGTATTGATGTGACTTATCTGCCGCTCTTTCGGAGTCTTAACGGCCAACATGTTTGTCAAGTTATTCGCGACATTCGTGCGACTTCGCTTGGGATGTTGTATCCAAGCTTGCCCACTATGTCCCATCCGTGACAAGTATGCCTTGCAGAGGGTTTTACGAGTAAGTACAAGGTTAGTCCATGGTATACGGGGACAGACGTATCACGAACGTTTGCTTAGTTAGGGGATTTACTCAGTACACCATCGGAGAATTTCACGGGATAGATCGGCCCAGACTTATTTTGGCTATTTTGTCTCCTCGGTGGCCCGTTAAAGCTGCACAAACCCCGCTCTGATCGGATTATGGTAAAAACCTGTTTGTCTCACTGATTTGTAGAGCACTGCAACTTGCTTCCACATCTACATGCCTCCCGGTTTTATTCCTTCGTGTTTACACTATATATAGCATATATATATATATAATATATATATATATATATATCATTATATATATTCTGTCGGTAGGTTAGTGCCTTTCAGTGGACCCAAACCACCATCCACACATAGGAC
>OX104064.1:55257283-55389455 GCA_944474145.2 Dicrocoelium dendriticum | reverse complement strand
GGTATTCACAGTGTTGGTATCATCCTCAGCAGTCGTGCGGAAGGTAATCTACTCGACTGGATACCAGTGAGCAGCCGCATGTGTGCGGTCCAACTTCGAACCTCTATTGGGATTAATAAACGTTGGATGAAAACAAAGTGCATTTTCATCGCCTCCGTTTATGCTCCTACTGACTGCAATTTGGAAGGTAGTAAAGATGATTTCTACCGCCATCTATCTCCGCATGGCGAAGAATACTGACATCGTGATTGATGCTAGTGACTTGAATGTCGTCTTTCAGATTCTGAACAACATTTGGGAGGGCGCTTCGGAGTCGCTGCACGCCGAATGGACAATGGTGATTGATTCCTGCAACTGTGCGCGGACCACAATGTGTATAATAGCAGCAATGCTTTTCAGCACAAATTTTCACGCCACATCACCTGGCTCCCACCGAATTTCGCAATGACCTGAACCCAAATTGACCATATTGCTATCAGCTACAGGTGGCGCACATCAGTTCAAGACTGTCAGTCAATTTTGAGCACATGAACTGGACCATCGATTCTCAGTGATGAATGTTGGTGAACCGAACGATGACTCGGATAGTCTCAAGTGTGCCATGAAGAATGCCTTTCATGCTTGCTGTGCACCCAACTTGACACGTCGTAACTATGAATGGATCTCTGAAGTTTGATCGAAGCGCGTCAACGGGTTCCGATGGGCACTGAGTTCCAGAGTATCCATAACTCTCTGAAACGACGTCTCACAAGAAGTCTTCGAGTTGACCGGGAACGTTGGTGAGTTGGAAAGGTTCGTGAGATGGAGAAAGCCAGTGTCATTGGAAACAGCCGAGTACTATTCCAGCTCATCCGGAACACGGGTAAGAGAAATGCATCAGTTATCGAGACAATATATGGACAGTTGATCCATTCTCAATGACGTCGACTAACCCGTTGGGTGGAACATTTTGGGAAGCAGTTCAGCATGCTTGCTGCGACACTGCCGCTTGCCGAATCACCTGAGCCTGCCATTTTGGAAGGATCACAAACCTGCCTTATAATCCGAGGGCGCAAGTTCGAGCCTGCGTGGGGACCGGGAGACCCCCGCAGTATAGTTAGCCCACGTGCGACCGGTGGTGGTTGCGCGGCAGCGAAGCGTCGGTACTGCGTACCGACAAACTGCTGATGCCCCATCCGCGTTGAAACGGAACAATGCTTTTGGACCCGACGACTTCCTTCCATCTTTGCTGTAAGATGGTGGTGACTGACTTAACATGTTCCTCGTTTCAACACGATTTGGGACACTGAAGAAGTGCCTTCAGACTGGTGACTATCAACTGTTGCGAATCACCGAGGCATTAACTTTATTTTCATTGCCTCAAAACTTCTCCCGGGTATCATTCTTCGACGATTTATTGGTTCCCGTGAGGACCGAAGCAGAGAGCCAGGCTGGATACTGCCCTGGCTGTGGTTGCATCGACCACATATTTCCTCTCTGCCAAGAGAAACACATACAGACGACCGACTATGGTGGTTTTCCCTTACGTGAAAGCAGCCTTCGACCCTGTAGATCGAGACAGATTGTGCTACTGCCTATCTATGAAGGGCGTATTAGTTAGACTCCTTTTTATTCTGAAATCCCTTTACCATGATTCCCGAGACCGTGTAAGGGCTTACGGGAAACACTCCTGAGTTCCCAGGACAAATGGGGTTCGCCAGGGTTGTCCAATACCTCCTTTCCTCTTCAACTTTGTGATCGAAATGATTATGACACGGCTTCTTCAGACTATTCTGGTGGTGAAATTCTGCCAGGCGACCGACTGACAAGCTTGTAAATAATAAATAAATAAGGTATCAGCTCTACGCCATAACAGCGCTTCGTTGCCGTGCGACTACCATCAGTCGAATGCGGGCAGAGTATACAGCGAGGAGGCCCACCTCTACGCGGATTCGAACTCGTGCCGCAAGATTACGAGACAAGCTCGTTACCGCTAGGCTATGGGCCGACGACAAGCTTGTAGTATGCGGGCGAAATAGTTCTCCTTGCGTCTGATGCATTGGCTATGCAAACATTACCGCACAGACTTGTGCGTAGCGCTGCACGCTTCGGCATGTACTTTGCACCTACAAAGTGAAAAGTGCTTTTACAGGACTGGGCAAAAACACTTCCGCTTTTAGCTATTTCCGAACAGCCACTGAAAGAGGTGGATCGGTTCACTTACCTTACATTGATCAGACAACATACTTGGACTACACCTCGCATTGCCGAGGAATATATCATTTATTTAGTTATTTATGTACCTGTCATTTCTGGCGGTCACATCACTGAGTAAATTAGTTCGCGTATCAGCAACGACCGTGTGGCGCTTTCAAGAGGCTCAAAAATCTATGGGGACGGCGGGATATCAGCTTGCCAGTGAAAGGTAGGGTGTATAACGCTGCGACAAGGCCTGTTACTGAATGAATCAGCGATTTAGCCAGTTCGTGACGAAGAGTAAACGCTTGACCGTGTTTGACTACCGGTGCTTGCGAAGTATTGCTCACGTCTGGTGGAAACACCGGGTGAGTAATGCCGAGGTCTCCATGTGGCATTTGGCAAGAAACCTTCTGGTGCCTCATTCGAAGGTTTGCTGAATCTTATTCGCTTGCGTTGGTTAGACCATATCCTCCGTATGCCCGTTGATCAGCTTCCTCGGCGTGCATTATACGCCGTGGCCGCACAAAGTTGGGTGAAACCGGAAGGTGGCCGGTGCATGAGATGGCATAGAAGCTCGAAGAAATTGACTGAGAGACTTGATCACGCTGGTGTGTGCCGTCTTCCTGGATGGGGGCCTCGGGACGGTCCATACCAATGGTTGGAGACCATGTCAGACATGGCGCAGTCAAGAAGTCAGTTGCCTACCTGCATTCGGTTTCTTTCATCTAGTTGGTAACTTACGTTTCCTTCTGATTAGTCTAACGCATTTCCTTTTTGCTTCCATTTTCTCTACATCCTATTTTCACACAACCCTACCATTTTGCCGTTGTTATTTATTGTTATTCCTTCGATGAGTCATGGCAACCGGATCCACCGCACTTCGGTACTCGGATCATAGTTGTCCAAATGAACTTAACTGAACACACATTGATAACTTTCCTTCTATAATTCCCAGCTTAATTGACAGCGACCGCAATGCCATTAAAGTCACACCATTTGCAGCTATCTTCCCGCACCACCCACTGGACGCCTATCGGCAAGTCGCTTAGAAGGCCACCCTGTCCGGTTTTCTTGGCAGCGTTCGACATTCACACTCCAAGACAAATAGGTCGACAGCCTACATTCACACACACGTTGGACATCCTGGTTATTGACGTGTGTTGTGTGTCCGAAACGAGGATCAATAATCCTCACGTAGTTGTTGAACTAATAGCGCCCGACTTGTCTTCTCGCCATTGGTTGCAACCCCTGGTCAAGTTGGGGTGGGCATCACTTACAGCTCCAAACCTGAGTCATTGTTGGTTGAATGGATTCACATGAGCAACGGTTTGTGTGCGTTTGACGATCCACGATGTAGGACTAGAGGCTGTTTGTCTGTGGTTTCCGCTTATGCTCCCATCAACTGCAGTCTTGATGTTGCCAAGGACCCCTTCTACCACGAACTGAATAAGCTGCTACGCAATGTTACTAGTTCAAATATCGTTGTTGTTGTTGCAGGGGATATGAATGCGCAAGTAGGTTGTCTGAGCTCTCCAGTAGCCCAGCAAGGTAGTAAGTAGGAACTTAACTCCGACCGGATGGAAAACAGCGAATGTCAGTTGCAAATGATTTCGTAACACCGGCTGTTTCTTTGTAGTAGCACTCTTGGGCACAGTGGGCATCAAAGTGCCACTTAGCGTCTCCCTGCAGCTGGCCAACAGGGGACCCAAACTGATTACATTGTCATAAATTACAAGTGGTGTGGTCTCATCCTGGGTGGCCGCTCATCCTACCTCGTCTCTGTTCATGCATTGGTACGTTGTCGTTTTTTCAAGCGTCTCCCACAATCAGGTAGGCCTACAAGGATGTCCTGTGTACAGAACTTTCGCACTTAACGACAGCTTCAAGGGAATAGGATCTCCGCTGCTATGCACGACGCGGGAGCCTCTGCTTATGTCACGATCAGTTAGCCCTACAGTAGTCACTAGACATCCAAGACGTTGTTCAACCGGTTGGAATCGATAAGAAAACACCCAGTTGGCCCTGAGCATAGTGCAACCAGACGGACTGTTAAGCGCGAAATAAAGCGGAGCATGTGTGATGATGATAAGGTAGCCTGGTGGACTAGTAGGGCACAAGAAATGGAGGAGGTAGGAGTAGTAGGCAATTACCGCAAGCTATTCCAACTGACCCGCACCACTGGTCCTATGTAAGCAGATGTCAATGAGGCAACCAGGAACAGCGCAGGTGAACTGATTCGTAATGAGAATTGCCGTATGGCTAGCTGAAAGGAACACTTACGTGAGCAGCTCAGTTGGCCCCTTGTTCCCGGGTACTTTCCCACTCAGGTGGCGCTGTTTGAGCCGGGATGCTGAGATCCGAAATGCGATCACAGCGCGTAGTCGTTTTTGAGCTGCTAGTCGGATTCCCTTGAACCCGCACTATTTAAGGATGGTGGTGTGGTCCTCTGCAAAGCACTGACCTCCCTATTCGAACAGGTCTGGAAGAGACCATCCAAGACAAATGGAGTGAATCGATTATAGTGGCAATACGAGAAGAGCAGTCGCACAGACTGTGCTAATCACAAGGGTACTAGCCTAACGCCGGTGGTGACAAAATAACTGACCTTAACTCTCCTTCGTCGTATCATTGCGCAACGGAAATACCAGGTTAGGGAAGATCAAGCAGATTCCTGCCCAGGAGGAGGCTGGATAGAGCATATATTCAGTCTGCGGTAGGCGCTAGAGCAGCGCCACGCATACCGTAGACTGACAAAATGTGTTTCTCGACTTCAAGAATGTGTTCGATTCAGTCGATCGATCCATTTTGTTCGAAATTGTTCCATCAAGTATGTGAACATTTTGCGTGCCCTGTACTCGAACACCATAGGCCGCATCAGGGTTTACAGTGACTTGTCGGATATCTTTCGGATATCAAATGACGTTAATCAGGGTAACCCAATTTCCCCATTTTTGTTCGACTTCTTAATGGAGTCTATCATGAAGTCTTCCTTCGTAGAAGTTCACGACGCAGACGATGTGTTGACTGATGAAAATTCAGTTGATCTTAATTATGCAGATTATACCGTCATGCTATTTAACGATGTTGGGGAGGCAGTCAACCCTATATAACCTCTCTAGAGTGGTTCCAGCATTTGGTATGCACTACGCACCTTTAAAGTGCAAAGTGTTGTTGCAGGACCACCGGCCACGTGATGACCCCTTGACGCTTGATAAGAAGGAACACGAAGTAGTTGACCAGATCACTTATCTTAGCAGCTGCAATAGCAACAATGGGCGCATGAGCACTGAGGTTGGTCCAGGTATTGCGAAAGTTAGAGCTGTCTCCGTGAAGCTGCGATATCTGTGGCGTCAGAATGGGGTTTCCCTCGGTCTGAAAGGCCGTGTTTACAAGGCCGCAGTGAGGGCTGTTCGACTATATGGTAGTGAAACTTGGCCCTTTTGATTTGTGGCGCCTTCAAGTCTTTGACCATCATAGTCTGCGAAGCTATGCGTGTGCTGGATAGTACCAGCGTGTCTGCAACGATGATGTGCGTAGGCGAGTGCTAGATAGTGATACTCCTACTAGTTCCTTAGAACAACAGATAAAAGGGCATCAGAAGTACGCTGGCACGCAGTATCGATGCTGTGCTGCCGCGCAACCATCACCAGTTGTACGTGGGCTAAGAATACTGCGAGGGTCGCATGGTCCTTGCGTCGTCTCGTATCCGAGCCCTCGGATTTCAAGGGAAGGTTGTGACCCTTAAGGCTACGAGCTAGCTGATCCTTAAGGCTACGGACACTGAATAAGTTGCGTTGGCTAGGGCATGTGCTACGTACGCCCGGTCAGCGCTCACCGAGGAGGGTCTTGTTGTTTGCCAGATGTAGGGTGGCGCGAGGCAAGGTTAACTCGGCAGCAGGAACTGGAGTCATTGACTACAAAATTGGGGGTTATTGGTCCGTCTCGCTTGCCAGGCTGCAGTCCACGTGACCAACCGTGTGGTTGGCTAGAGACGTTACAGGACAAGGCTCGCAGTCGACAGCAGTGGCACGTCTGCTGTCGCCTCCTAGTCCGACTGTCTGTTTAAGGTGTGTCCGGTGCGGGTAATAGCTAATTATGATGCGGGGCGATGAAAGCTGCAAGGAAACTGTCTCGCCGATGCCGCCTTACCTTTGTACCATAATCAGCTGTTTGTGATGGTATGCTGTTATGGTGTAAGCACCTAGACCCTGAGTGGTTGTTTAGAGCATTAAGGCTTTACGCTGGGTTCCCTTTCTCTCCCTGTTATTACTTTTCGTTCCGTAAGTCACCGTGGTGGTATGGCAACCGAACATCAGTTCAAATGTCTGATGCACTGCTGCCGACAATGATGATCCAGTGGTTAGGATACAGTAGCTCTGCATTCACAGATGAGAAACATTACTTGATTATGAACGATAACATACTCTCCCATTCAAACAGGGAAATAAGTTTGACGCTAGTTGCGTATAAGCAGACGTTAAAGAATAGTTGCTGTACTAGTAGTGGTAGCAGTAGTAGTAGTAGTAGCAGTATTAGTAGAGTCAACATACATAAGTAGGTAAAAATGAACGATGTCAGAGAGGACCAGCTAACCATAAAAGGGCTGTAGATGGGTAATATCATCGTGGAATTTTTTTTGGTTAGCGAGTCGTGGAATTGAATGGTTTGATAGATACAAAAGACATAAACAGAGAGCGCCGCTGTAGGAATGAAGAAAAAGGTCGATTTACGTTGCGTAAAACGAGAAGCCTGTTCTAACATGACCCGGTGTTGTATTCGAGTAGCACTGTGTTTCTTCCGAGGAAAACTAACATGATGTTTGGATCTAACCTCTGATCACGCATTCATGCAAACTCGGAGATGAAGCAAATTACGAAAGTTCACCGTCATACTTAAAATTATAAGTTAGATTTTGATTTTTTCTTTGAACTAGAACAATAAACTCCATAAAACCACAGTTCCCACTCTTGCTGACTAGAAAGTATAAAACGCTCTAAATGAAGACAAAAGAGTAAATGACGAAATCTACCGAGCTAAAACCAATGAGTGCTCAGTACTTTCAACAATAACATTATCATCATAAAACATGTTAGCTAGAGGTGGAAAACACCTCAGCTACTGTGCCGCAATACAAAGAAAAAAGGAGAAACAATGCAACTAGTGCAAGCCGGCTGAGCTACCAGCAACGGATAGGCATCGTTCCGGTAAGCTACCAGCCGGCTACTAGGCATCAAGAAGAATTATTATGTAAAATTACATTCCGCTACGTAATGAGATCGTGGTTGGAGGGGGAGACTAAGAGTAATGGGGTGGGACAAAGAAACTCACAGCACGAACGCCACTGAGGTCGGCTCCTTGCCATGTCAGCAAGTGTATCTAGCCAAACGTGTTCACTGTCCTTTGGACCCCAACCAGGGAGCCGTGAAGCTCCAACCGAGGCCAGCTCCGATGTGAGGGCCTTCATTCCTCTCGACCAATTCATCGCTTGGCCACCCCTCTTCTTCCATCCACACCCCCCGGCGCGCAAACAACGCACATCGTGGGATTCGGTGGGCTGGCATGCGTAACACGTGGCCGAGCCGTCGGAGTCTGGTGCGTGAAAGGACGGTGCTGAGCGGTTCATTTTCTTTTCGTGTGCCGTAAACAAGGCGTCGAACACGCTTGTTGCTCACGCAGTACTTTCAACAACGCTCGGGGGCAATCTTTGCGAGCTAACGTACATTAGGGAATTTTCAGCGAGCACACTATCGTTACGATTCAAATGTACCAACCATATCAGCTTATCATCGAAACTTCCGGATACAGTTCGAGACGGCTGCATTAGTATTCAGTTGCAAGGAAACGGTTTTATTCCAGGTACCTCATCACGTCAAATTGTCTGTGATATAGATTTCCAGCAATATTACATTAAACGATATACAATGGTTCATCCCCGGTACAGTGTAATCAAGCATCGTTGAACCTAGACGGTCATTTTCAACCGCTGAAACGCCAGTCGGCATGCTTTCTAAAACTCTATTCTTAAGCGTGGTTTCACTTTGGGCGGTGAAAAATATCAGTCACCTAAAAGTATAAGGTTGAAACACACTGTACCGGTGCTTGGTAAAAGTGGACAACCGTAGACAGATGTTTGGTCATCCGAATGTGACAAATACAAACAAATAAAGTAGGTCGGGCATCCGTCGGAGCGACTGTTTCGGATCATGTGAAACTTCGCTCGGGAGAAAAAATGAAAGGAAAAGATGTGGCGGCCAGAGTAGGCTGTCTGGCTGATGAGCAGTCTCTCGAATGATTGTGGATAGTAACAAGTTCAGTGAATTAGATAAATTAAGCTGCGCTTACAAACATTAGACTATCTTATGCATTTATGACTTCAGATGGACATGAGCCTTTCTTAAGCATTTTTCAGGAATAGAAAAACTAGTTTCTGCTAACTTATCCAGTATGAACGGCCCGGAAAGCATTTAGAAAATGCTACTCGTCAGCATAGCCTAAAGGAACCTTAGAACAATCGCCACACTAAGGGCCAGGCTCGTCAGAACAGGCTGAGATAGCCTTTAGAGTGCGAACGCGAGCATAAATACAAGACGTTCAGAGATCGGGGAGGATGGCTCCATTTCAGCTCAACATAACAAAATGAAAGGTGTGAAGCATCTATTGGCAAAAAGGATTTACAGTAGTCAACTGGGGTTTTGAAAGCCCAAGGCTAAGTCCGTATGAAGCGTCAAAAGCACATCGATCTGAAATATACTATTTCTCGGTCAAGTTGGGCCAAACTGGGAGCAAGTTAGGCTGTAGAGAAAACAAATCCGTCATTCAAGCATGTTGGTTTGACCATTAACCGAACGGCGTCGGGCGCATATCCTGTGCACAACGGTGTGTAGCTACTTCACACGCCATCTGAAAGATGTACGCGAGTATGTCCTTTTTGAAGTGTTTTAAATGAACTCCGGTTTCTCCTACATGCGTACACGCTGCTACGCATGTGTATTCGACATAATTTATTCGATAGGCACAATGCTTGTATAGCAAAAGAACTTGACTGCCGTGCAGCTGAAGTTGCGTTCAGTATTGACCAACTAGACGGAGAAATAGTACAGATCGCTAACAAGTGGAAAAGGCTGCATAAGCCAAAATACCAAGCAGAAGCGACAAGTGATGGTAATGTACAAGGTAACCAGACAGTATCCCTTAGAAACCAAAATTCAAGTAGCCGAACATGCGCTGGCATAATTCGTTTCGTAGCCGTAGTAATCCCTAAAAGAAAGCACACAAGAACAAGGAGGAAAGGTCTTATGAGAGGTGTCGCGCGTTTTTGCGGTATGTTTGGTACTAAAATCAAGAACATTCGGATAGAATGTTCGGATAGCGAGTTCCTATCCCTGCACGTGTGCTCGAAAATGAAAAGTTTGCCTACACAGAATAGATAGTAACTCATTCTGTCGCTAGTTAGGTAGCCGGGTATGCGCCAGCACATTTCTTTAACCACACATCTCAGATACCTCGAAATGCTGCTGTACTGAAGGACCTGGAGACGGCATAGCAGTTGCCTGACAGAAATAGATCAAAAGGTCAGCGCAGTGGTACATCTGCCCTTTATTTCACAGGTCATCGGTTCAAATCTGCGTGGACGTGGAAAACTGCAGTAACAGCCCGAGTTCGACGAGTGATGAGCGAGTCGCGAAGCGCCGGTACGGCGTCATGGCATACTGCTGGTGCCTTGGTCAGAAATACAGATTCGCGGGACCTCCTATACTATTCATTTTGAAGTTCAAACAATAAACGAAAAACGGACACTAGCGATAAACACATTTGTGTATTGACCAAACCGATGAACCGAAACATCTTTATTAAAGCTGAGCGTGTATAAACAACTGCGGTCAACCATACCTGCTGAGCGACAGCTGTGAGGCTGCCAACACTTGGTGGAATGGAAGCACTTAAAAACAACCGTATAAGGCATGGTAAATTCATAAGAGACAAACGGGTGAAAGTGCACATGAGCGCAGCTAGACACAGTAAGGCCTGTTCAAGCTTAAACAATGGAATATGTAACGCTGGAGGATATGCGAAATAAGATAACAAGGCTACGTTTTTTTACCTCGTTTCGTCTCCTGAAAATTTCTATCTCTCGGTTAATAAGATCCTTTCGATCCTCATCTAAATCCATATCTTCCATAGTCTGGAAAATAAGCAACATTCACACAGGAAATGAGGGCAAAATCGTATAGACATGAGATAACAAGAGAGCTGCAGTAAAACCTAAATGCCCCAAGTGAACGTGCAAGATAAAGACGTCCACATACCGATAATAACGCAGTCACAAGTTCTATGTAAGAACAAGGCGGCTTCGACAACATAACTTACTTGCGGATCGGAGGGGTCATTTGGAAGGGCTTTCCGATTGAATGGATTTTGACGCGCAGTTCCGATGTGGACCGCGATTAGTATTGAAGTGAACCTTGACCTATTCGATCACTAGGATGGATTGTAGCTGGAGTCAGATGGGCATTGGGTGTAGCCCGCTTGAAAACATTGTACTCTTCAGATAGAAATATCAGGCATTGAACTCGGGGCCATTAACCATGGTAGCAAGAGTTGCCCGTCGTGACTCGGAAGCTTAAGGGTAGAGGTTCCGGCTGGCATCCCAAATGCTACGGGTTCGAGTGCCTGCAACCTCTACCTGATGAGATCAAATAGCTCGAAATCGGCCGTAGAGTGCAGTGTTTTCGGGTGAGTAGCACTTAATCATCTACCAAATCACTTGTGGCTTTTACTGCCCCGCTTTATAACCAACATCATCATCGTTAGACACGTTAGCTAGATAAAAAAACACCTCAGCTATTGTGCCGCAATACATAAAAGAAAAAAATGCAATCGAGACACGCTATTTGAGCTACCAGTAACGGATGGGCAACGTTCCGGAAAGCTACCAGCCGATATTGTGCCGTAAGAAAATATGCTATGCAACATTTGTAGTATGCTAGAAAATGAGATAGTGGTTAGAGAGGGAGACTAAGGGGAAGGGACAAAAAAACTCAGAACACAAGCGCGACTGAGATCGATTCCTAACCATGTCAAGAAGTGTATGCAGCCAAACGTGCTCACCATCTTTCGGACCCCAACCAAGGAGCCGAGAGGCTCCAACTGAGGCCCACTTCGAAGGGCCTTCATTCCATTTGATTAAGTCATCGCTTGGCCACCTCTCTTCTTCTATCCACACCTCCGGCGAGAAAACAACGCACGTCGCCGTAGTCGGTGTGCTGGCATGCGCAACACGTGATCCGGCCATCGGAGCCTGGTGCGTGATATAACTGTGCTGAACAGTTCATTTCTTCTTCCTAGGCCGTAAACAAAGTGTCGAAGACGCTCACTGCTTACTCGGTTTTCTCGCCAGATATGAGACAAACTGGGAAGACACCAGTGGTCGACTGTCACCACCAGATGATTCGCAACCGAACTGTTTTCTAAATAGTTCAGTTAGGAAGCAAGGGCAAACGTTACTGTCGTCGGCCACGAACAATATTCTATAAAGTCTCAAGTCGATCACAAAGTAGGATGCGTGAGCTCCAGTTTGGAGGGGGACGGATCAACGGCACTCAAACTGGTGACTATATGTTAGTTTCCGCGGACAAACCGACGATTGCCCCCCTAAAGCTGTATGCCACCTTACACAGAGGAAACAAAACGAGGCCAATCTTAACAAGCAGTGGGTAAGCATAACTCAACTGACCCAGCCCTATTTGTTAGACAGTGAAACAAAACAAGCACCGTGGTTGGTGTTTGTTTGCGCATCTCATCTTCGTGGATACGTTTGCGTCAACTGACACCAACAATGCTCCGAAGACAACAATCAAGGACAAGAATGAGTCTTCGGTTCCCAGAATAGAACAACAAACAAGCATCTGGAAACCCGTAGTACATTTTAGAAGTCTAGTCTGCAAACTCTGAGCTACAGGTTCCAGATTCCTTATTTGGACGGGTTTGAGTGCATCGATAGCGCGCAAGCCCGAATACAACCGCTTGCGGTTACAGGGAGGTGAAGCATCAGTAGTGATGCGAAGAGGATACGCGTACTCTTTTTCAAGCAGCTAACTCAGTGCTCCTATCAGAATGAATACTCTGAAATCGCTAGTGAGCAAGGGCGACCAGTTTCCAAAAATTATCATGGCTTCTCGTCAGCACAACAATACCAGTCGTAACCAAACAGTGTGCACTCTGCGCTCAAATGATCATCTCATCATCACCATCAGACCATCACCGATATACATGCAGGCATATGAATACGTATAAGCACATACATCATATAGATAGACAGACAGACAGATAGATATGCCTCATAATGAGGTTGATATTACACACATCATGCATCCCGGTCTTATTCCTTCGGGATAACACTGGATATGGGGTGTGTGGATGGAGCAGCGCAAGCCACCCATGGTCTCTCTGTAGGCGCAAGCGGGCCACAATGACAAGCAAATGCGAAAGCGGATGCCGCCAACCAGGTACGTACGTGGCCCCATGCTGAAGGCTGATGTTGCATTCATGATACACTTAAACTAGGGCTTTTTAATGAGGAGAAAAATCATTCGACTTTATTTGGTTTGTACTGCGTATCTGATAACCTTCCATTAACTTGCACACGTTCCTTACGCTAATTGTGGTTATCTTTGTTAACTTTAATATGTTTTTAGCATTTTTGAGTAACTTGCGGACACTGTACTTAGCGAGGATTCGTTGCTAAAGTAACTTACTTCATGTGCTAATTTAGCGAAGAGTTATGTCTGCATAGCCATAGCTTTAACAGATATATTTTATTTGATAATGCTCTTTCAAGTGATTGGCTGTTGTTTGACATCCCCGGTGCGGCTGCGATTGATGTGCATTTTTGCAAGGTGCATACGTGTCTATTACCTATTACCTCCTTCATACTGACTTCAGGAGACAGTTCGTCGTTGCTGGAGGGGACGGGGTGCACGGTTCTTGTGGCCGTGTTTGGATCAAAAAGTGGTTCCATGCACTCAGTATGAAGGGGAGTAAGGTCCAGCCACCGTCTTGTATGTGCTTGATTCCCAAATACAGCGTGCTTGTGTTTACCAGTGAAGTGTGGGCCAGCTCCGTCAAAGAAATGTGGCTCTCATCCACATGCCTCCCGGTCTTATTCCTTCGGATTTCCACTGGATTTGGGGCGTGTGGATGGAGCAGTGGGTGATGCCGCGCAAGCTACCCTTGGTCCCTCTGTAGGCGCAGGCGTCCTGTGGAGTCCATAGTGACATGCAATTCTGGAACCAGATGCTGCTAAGCACATACGCGGTATATATATATACATATATATATATATCCATATATATATTTATATATATATATATATATGGCTGGCGGCATCCGGTTTCGAATTTGCCTGTCACTGCGGCAAGCCATAGGACGCCTGCGCCTACAGAGGGGCCATGGGTGGCTTGCGCTGCACCAACCACATCCCATATCCAGTGTAAACCCGAAGGAATAAGACCGGGAGGCATGCGGATGGGAGCCACGTTTCATCAACGGAGCCGGCCCACACTCCTTCACAAGCAAACACAAGCACGCTGTATTTGGGGAATCAAGCGCACACAAGGCGGTGGCTGGACGGTAGTCCGATCCACACTGAGTGCATGGAACAACTCTTTGATCCTAACACGGCCACAAGGACCGTGCACCCCGTCCCCTCCAGCAACGACCAACTGTCTTCTGGAGCCAGTATGGACGAGGTAGTGGGTAATAGACAGGTAGGCACTTTGTCAACATGCACATCAAGCGCAGCCACACCGTGGATATCAAACAACAGCTAATCACCTGAGAGAGAGATACAAAGAAAATAACTCGATTAATACATAAGGAAACGGTGACATAAACCTTAAGTTAATGAGCATATGAAATAAGTTGTTTACAAACGAATTCTAGATAAGTTCACGAGGTCAGAAAGTATACTTTACGGAAATGCCACGAACACAAAATTGTTATGGAAATCGAATACAATAGGCTTAAGCGAGGTGCGCAAGTTAATGGAATAGAGTACAGGTAGACATTTATAAATAGACTTAGCATGCAAGCACGGGGTTAGTAAATCGAATGCAGCGTACCTACAAACGCTGCGCTGCTTTTGCCTACGTTCTCTGCAGGACCCGTCGTCGCCTCGGTAGTGGTCCCGAGTGGCCTCGCTCATGGCTCACTAGGCCTGCCTGACTCAGGCACTCGCGACCGCATGTGCTACAGCACTATGCGCTCGATGTCGATGGAGTACAACCCATCGGTGCTTACCGCTTCCGCAATTGCCGCTTTTTCTCTGCATGTATGAGGTCTTTTTCGCGCACTTCGGCAACTGCGTACGTGATCAGATTGCGCCATGAACACCGATCAACCGCCTTCGATTCCCATGACCTGCAATCAAGATTAGAACGTGGGAGGCTCACTTTACCATGTCCTGATAACGTAACTTCAGTTTCCCCACATGCCGTTTCCCAATACTTAGCTGACCATGTAATAGCTGCTTCGGTATCCGCGTCGAATCCATACGGCTCACATGACCGATCCACCTCAGGTGTCTTAATAAAAGTATGCAGTCCACTGCATACATCCCACTTCGGCGCAACACTTCGGTGTCTGCAACTCTGTCGCCCCAGCCGATGCGCAAAATCCGTCGCAGACACTGCTGATAGAACCGCTCGGAATATCGCACATCCCGTAGCTACATCGTCTACGTTTCACTGCCGTATAGAAGAACGGACAGCACCATGGATTTGTACACCATCAGCTTCGTGCCAATGGTGAGCTGATGGTTGTTCCACACTCGGTACTCTAGCTTACCGAATGCCGCCGCTGCCTTCGACACGCGGATACGCAGCTCACTGTGCAGCTGCTGACCAGTCGACATCACACTCCCAAAGTAGCAAAAGCGTGAGGTGGTTTCTAATCCTTCAGCACCAATACTGATTCGCGGAAATATTGAAGATTGCACCTCCGGTGAAGGCTGAAAGAGACAGGCAGTTTTGCTTGTGTCGATGGTGAGCCCAAATTTTGCCGCTGTCGAAGCCAGAGCACTAGTCATGTGCTGCAACTCATCCGCGCTGTGTGAAAACAACGCACAGTCGTCAGCAAACAGCAACATACGGATAGTTGTCTCACAGACTAGAGTTCTCGCACCAAAACGACGGATGTTCAGCCACTCACCATCAATACGGTGCTCCACACGAACACCGTAAGCACAAGCCGATTCAAAAGCACAGGACAACATTGCATGAAGATATATTTTAAACAGGGCAGGAGCTAAGGCACAGCCTTGCTTCACACCAGAGACAACTGCAAAGTCATCCGAGGTCTCTCCATTCAGCTGCACCCTCGCTCGCATACCACTGTGCAGACATTCAATTAAACTTACAAACTTACGCGGGCAACCGAACTTACCCAACACCAGCCACAATACCTCGCGGTTCACCGTGTCAAATGCTTTGGTGAAATCAACAAAAAGCGAGTCCAACGGCTGGTGTTGTTCTCTGCACTTTTCCTGCAACTGCGTGTGCATATTGTACACGTAACCATCGCAACGAGGCTGGACCTTACCGTGGTGCTATGGTTTGTGTGCCTGAGTGATCCATTGAGCTATGCTGGGTGGTGCATTTTTGCACCTTCAGAGCCACTCATACCAGATTGGTCAATGGGTAGAGGCCAGACAAACTCAGCCTCCTGGTTGGGGGTTGGAATGAGGGTGGCTCCTTATTCCTTAAAACGGACTCCTTGTAGCCCAATGCCAAACCCGCAGCCTTGCGGACAGGTTTTTGAACCCCAGGCTTTCGTTGAGAACCCTAATCGTTCTCCTGTCTACGCCTGGGCAACCTGACAGTATCCTGCCCACGCAATACAATGAATCTCTCTTCAAACAAATTTCTGATGCTCTGGCCACCGCAGAGGATAATCAACAGTGCCTTATCTGCTGCATCGAGCAGGGTGCATAGGGGTTTGGATGCCACTGCTCAAGCCTTCCCGTCTTCTTATTCCCCCCCTTACGCTTTTTCACTCTTACCGTTACGTTCCAACTTCACTTTTATCCCCCCAGTTTCCAATCCCCCGATTTTTGGCCCTCCCTTAACATGCTTCGCCTGGCGTTTATCTGCTAATTTCAACTCACATGTGAACGTGGAGCGTCACCCTTCTCCTGTCGACAAGCCCATGTCCAACCAAGCGGTCCATTCCAGTTCATCGGCTTCTATTTGGAGCCCTTGATCATCCTTCAGAATGGCATGCCACAATGTACACACATTGCTACAGATCGGTCAACAGGCAGCACTTGCCCGAACATTAGAGACCCTCTCGATCGATATCTGCTGCTTATCGGAAACCCGCCTACAAGACTCCAGCTCTGTGATCCCCTTCAGGTGACGCAAGCAGTATTTTCTCATTGCGCCTATCCGGTGACGATGCAGCTACGAGCACCGGCCAATCCGGTGTTGGTATTGCCTTGAGTCTCAGGGCTGAAGCTGCTCTGGTTGATTGGATTCCAATCAGTAGCCGGATGTGTGCAGTCCGATTGGCTGGCTCGTTCAAAACTTCGAAGTCGCGCGGGAATAACAGGTGTCTACTCATCATCACTGTCTACGCGCCGACAAACCGTAGCGATGATTCGGTAAAGAACGACTCCTACCGCCAACTGACCCAGCTCCTTCGCCACAGAAGAAGCACGGACACTGTTGTGCTGCCTGGGGAAGTGAACGCACAAGTTGGAAAGTTGTCCACTGATGAAATGCATCTGGGAGGTAAGCACGGTGCAGACTCGCGTAATGATAACGGTGAGCGATTACTTCATTTGTGTGAGGATGCTCGCTTATTTCTTGCGAGCACTAACTTCCGACACAGCAATCGCCGAAGGGTGACTTGGCGCCCACCAGCCTCGAACCAGCCTTGGACGCAAATCGATCACATTGTAATCAGTTACCGCTGCAGAGGATGCATCCAGAACTGTCGCTCAATTTGCAGCACATATGTGGACTCCGATCATGCACTTGTATGTGCTGACATGCGGATGCATTTTGGCGGACGCCCACGACGACGCTGTGAGCGCATTGACACCAGTCAACTGTTCTGAATGCCTATCAAACTATGCTGATATGAGAGTTGAGTAAGCGTTCACTGGATACAATTGAAGATCACTGGTCACATGTTCACCAGACCTTACTAGCAGCAGGCAAATCCCCATGTGGTAAGTCTAATAACCAACATGGACATTGGGTCTTTTCGCAGTCTCTGGAACTTATCGACGCTCGCCGGTATATTCCGACTGGAAGCGAACACAATAAAACTCGCAGAGCTCCGGGCAGGACTCCGTGATAGCTTGAAGAGAGACCGCGAACCCTGGTGGTCTCTTTGTGCGTCAGAGATGGAAATGGCCACTGCCCTTGGTAACCATCGTAAGTTATTCCGTCTGATACGGGAAACGGGCAGCATGAGACCTGATGTTAGTGAAACTATACGTGACGAGTTGACAGCCTATCCACAATTTGTCAAAACGTTTGGAGCGTTAGGCTGAGCATTTTGAAAAGTAATTTAACCGGCCAGAATTGTTCAATACCTCACCCGCCAGTGATCGCCCTGCTCCGTGGACTATCCCTTTGGATCCACCCTCTCGCTCAGAAGTCGAACGTGAGATCTGACTGTTGAAGTTGAATAAAACCGCGGGACCAGATGATCTTCATGCAGCTCTCTTCAAATTCGGAGGCTCTGCAATTGTTGATGCTTTACATGAATTACTAGTGAAACTGTGAGAGCAGGAGACTGTCCCAACCGACTGGAGCCGCTCCGTTATTGTTCCCATCTTCAAAGGAGGCTCGCGGTCGGAATGCGGCAACCATAGAGGAATCAGTCTGATCTCCATCGCCCCGAAAGTACTCGCCTCTATCATCCTTCACAGATTGACTGGCGCTCGTGAAAGCCAGAATCGTGAGGAGCAAGCCGGGTGCCGTCGGGGTCGTGGCTACATCGACCACATCTTCACCTTGCGTCAGTTGTTGGAGCACCGTCACATACATTGGCGGCTCACCGTAGTCCTGTTCCTCGACATCAAAGGTGCCTTCGATTCGGTTGATCGATGTGCCCTTTGGAATTGTCTACTCAGGAAAGGTGTGCCCGAAAAATATGTAAATATTATCCGAGAATCATACGCGCGTAGCACGGGTAGAGTGAGGGCTTACGGCAAGCCGTCGCCACCCTTCAATATCTCCAGCGGTGTGAGATAAGGATGCCCGTTATCACCTTTCCTCTTTAACTTCGCCATTGACGAAGTCATGGAGTTTGCATTTACAGGAAATGACTTGGAAGGTGTGGAGCTACTCCCGGGTGAATGACTTCTTGACTTGGAGTATGCAGACGACATTGCACTCATCTGTGACAGCTCCCAGACGTGCCGAGCCGCGCTGGGTAGATTAGCACTGGCTGTCAGCCGCTTCGGGCTTTGCTTTGCACCATCGAAGTGCAAAGCGTTCCTCCAAGATTGGCAAGGATCGCCTCCTGCGCTGACCCTTGGTGGGGATCAGCTAGAAGTCGTTCAAAAATTCAACTACCTGGGAAGTTGTATCAGTGCCCATGAGATTGAAGGTGAGATCACGAACGGTATAGCGAAAGCTCGAAGTGCTTTTGCTAGCCTTCGCCACCTATGGCGGCGGTGCGACATTACTCTCGCCCCGAAGGGTAGTGTACAATGCTGCGGTACGTTCGACCTTACTGTGCGGTTGCGAAACTTGGCCCCTAATATCGGCGGACATAAAGAGGCTAGTTACATTCGACAACCGGTGCCATCGCAGCTTGTCTCACATCTGGTGGGAACACCGCGTGAGTAAGGAGCGCGTTCGACGCCTTGTTTACGGCACAGAAAAAGGAACTGAACTGCTCAACACCGTCATTTCACGCACCAGACTCCGATGGCTCGGCCACGTGTTACGCATGCCAGCCCACCGAATCCCACGATGTGCGTTGTTTGCGCGCCGGGGGGTGTGGATGGAAGAAGAGGGGTGGCCAAGCGATGAATTGGTCGAGAGGAATGAAGGCCCTCACATCGGAGCTGGCCTCGGTTGGAGCTTCACGGCTCCCTGGTTGGGGTCCAAAAGACGGTGAACACGTTTGGCTAGATACACTTGCTGACATGGCAAGGAGCCGACCTCAGTGGCGTTCGTGCTGTGAGTTTCTTTGTCCCACCCCATCACTCTTAGTCTCCCCCTCCAACCACGATCTCATTACGTAGCGGAATGTAATTTTACATAATAATTCTTCTTGATGCCTAGTAGTCGGCTGGTAGCTTACCGGAACGATGCCTATCCGTTGCTGGTAGCTCAGCCGGCTTGCACTAGTTGCACTATGTCTCCCTTGTTCTTTGTATTGCGGCACAGTAGCTGAGGTATTTTCTACGTCTAGCTAACGTGTATAGTGATGATATACACGTAAATTTATCACAATGGTGTGGAACCTTCATTTAAGTAAGGAATTTTGTATATTCGGATAAGCGTTTCGGCCCTTGTATTTAATACAGTACACATTACAGTGACGTGGATGCAACGTAAAAGTGAATGTGTGCGCAGGCGCAACATTGAGTGCAGGGTTGTTTGCGTGCACATTGGTTCTCTTGTATTCCATTTCCGGTGCACCGCGAATTATTTTGGGTTCCCAACTGGCGTTAGGAAAAAGTCTAGCCGGGACCCAGAGTGGACGCTAACTAGGTGCTCGCGGAACGACTAATGAACATTCGTGCCGACAGGGAGGTTAGTATGCTGCACTACACTCAAACTCTCAAAAGCTACAATGTTAAATAATTACATTATTGACACATACTACTTGATCATTCAAATCAAGCGAGCCATCAGCCTTCATTAACAACAGTTCATAACTCAGGATATCGGAAAACAAGAAAATTTCGTGCACAAATCGATGTTTTCTTCCGGCCAAGTAATCTGACCCCTGAAATAACGGATTTCCACTCGAATCCTTGATGTTTGATTACCTGGCGAAATGCTGTCTCGAAACCAGATCCCAATGAACTGTGTACTCTCGACTGAAAGCCTGCGTAGCGATCGGAAAACTTGGTGATGAGGTGGTTCGGAAATTCACCTAGGGACTTGTTATCTGAACTGCTAGATGTTTCGGTGAGTGTTGGCAAGAATAGCTGTTCATCGAGCACACAGCTGTAGGGACGATTGGACCGCTTGTAAGAGCATTCTCAACTCCAAGCTTAGTTGACCACCACCGTTCGTTTGCGCACCGCACATTGTCTAAATAGTCGCCAGCGATGTGGTACCATACACGAGAATTTGTCGTTTAGCTGCTCAAGAAGGCAATGAGCATTATGCGGGAGCCCGCTTCGTTCCCATTCTCGGGAAGGGTGAAAGCATTACACATGCTGTCTACGGGGAATGAGTAGCACTTAGTTGGGCTGCAGCTCACACTGTCGAGAAATATACAGCTTTACTTATAACTGATCTAAATTGCTGCCATCCATCATATCCTGCAGACTACCACCAACTAGCAAATCTCATGAAGAGCAGCGTGAATCAATAGGCGATCAGAAACCCGCGAATGAAAAGGTTACGCCCCGCTAAAACACGGGAAGTCGATGACACTGCTATGGGTGGATCGACAGTACTTATCAGGTCAGGTCGACAAGGTATCAGCAGATACTCCGCTAAAAAGGAGATCGCATATGCTACGGGAAGCTGGAAGTCGTAAGGATGTGAGAAGCGCGGAAGCATGCGTACAGATAGTACTAAGCACCACCTTTAGCAAACTTTCATATCCATCTTCTAGCGCACTCACACGCGAATCTCACGAAGACGATAGGCGTTGAGATTTTAATAAACAGCAAACATGGTCTCAAAGGCCGTAGAAAAGGTCGTTGCATCAGGAGAAAAACCTGTAAACTCACTAAATGACGTGGACCCTCATGATAGGAATCCGGTCTTCTAGGAGAGTCTGTGAAGAATGAGCAAACAATACACAAACAAACCGCTGCCACTGAGCACAGAAGCATGTTCCTTCAAGATTCCCTCAAGAGCAGCCTTCACGCTTTCGTCGTCGCGTTGAGTTGATGAGTCAATTTCATCAGCTGTTGCACCTAAAGTGCCTTCCTCACCAACTGCCTCTTTCTTTTTCCGGTATTCAGTTAGTAAATCTTCAGTTTTTGGGTCGACTTTTACCTGCCACAATGAAATTAAAATCCGGCACATACCAAAAGCTTCTTCTCGCCAACGGCAAAACCATTTAGCAGACGAACACATCTCATTGTCGACTCCGGATCTTCAAACTCGCAAAACCCAAAAGCTTGCAGTTTTCCCGAAGCACCCTGAACCCTCTTCCAACTGAGGATATTCCCGCAACGCTGGTGAACGGATTACTATGGTGAACTGGACAACTTACCATGAGGAGCGTCTTGATCAACTGATCAGGTGCACGGTCGGATATATTGCCAACAAAAACTGTCGTGACCGGAGGTTTCTCTCTAACGTACTGAGTCTGCTTCAAAATGAGGGGAGCAAGGAAGATAGTACCGGTGGAGTATCAGATTTGGTAGTCACTGCCGGGGTAACAGCCGTCGTGACAGGGATTGTTGGAACCGTCGATACGGGAGGAGGCATGCCCATAGGAGTCATGCCAACAAAACCTTGAAGTTAAGCAACGTATCTAACAGGGCATTACCATAATAAGGCTGCACGATGCCGAAATACGCATTATGGGGATACATCGCCGCGATCCGCCGCGTCAGAAAAAATGGACGATCTGAAGGTCACTTTATCAGCAAGCTGGCTGTTTAAAACAATGTTTCGCAGTTGTTTAAGGTTACTTTTAATAGGATATAATGTATGGAGCTTCCGGTTTTTGTGAGCTATGGCTTAAGAAGGACACTGTATTGGGCTTAGTATCGAGAGATTACCTTGTAGCGATTGTAAATAATTTGCTTATTTTTCATTTTCACGTTTATCTATTTCGCTGCAGTTGTTGTACAGCTTTGTTTTAATTAACTGTATACACACATTTGGTTACGAGCTCGTCTTCCGTGGTTTTACCTTGTTTGCCGCTGGATTGCTGTGATTGTGCGCGTCGCTGCCTTCTCTATTCACCATCGGACTCTACGTAAACGTACACTTCGGCATACCTCGCGAATCACGGTCGTCCGACGCTTAGGCGCATCAGGATATTTTATATGTGAGGTAAACCTAATTGCCAACAAATGTCAACTATTGACTAGTAGTGGTAGCGGAATTGCCGTTCAGTCTTCTGTGGGATCTCTATCATTGCGGTGTACTGACGAAGCCCGTGATCTAGGTGTCATCATAGCGAACAATTTTAAGCCTTCGGCACTGTGTCCCCATGCTGCCAACAAAGCACTACACGAGTTATTTCGTCTTAGAAGGGCGCTGAGTAACCCTAAAGCAGAAGTATTCTTGCCCTTATATAAAGCAGTGGTCAGGCCACATCTGGAGTATCGTGTTCAGGCCTGATCACCTTACCTCCGAAGTGACATCATTTGTATAGAAAAGATTCAGAAACTTGCGACCAGGATGATTGAAGGTCAACGAGGGAAGTCTTACGAAGATCGTCTAAGTAGCTTAGGATTATTTTCCTTGTAACGGCGCAGGTTGAGAGGGGATTTGGTAGAGACGTTTAAGATCATTAAGGGACTTAGTGGTATTAGTTCCACCCATCTGTTTGAGTTGGCTACGTCAGAACATCTGCGCGGGCATCGCCTGAAGCTCAAACATCATAGAGCTCGTTTGGACATCAGGGCAAAGTTTTTAAAAACCGAGTAGTTAACTACTGGAATAAACTTCCTTCTGATTTAGTGGAGTCTGAGACCGTGGTAGCCTGCAGAAGGGGCTTAGACAATTGTTGGTCCATCCTTTTTCCAGAGCTATTGTAGTTGTACTGGTATATATAGTGTATTTTGATGCTGGCATTCGAAAAGGCAGAGATTGCTCTTGTTCTTGCTTCATTCCATTGCAGAAGCAAGAAGAGACAATCCAACGTCGAAGTGCCGGGGCCGCTTCACTTACCGGCACAAGAACTGGACGCTCGTTAGGCGGAAGCCTCTATCGTCCACCTGACTTGACCTGACCTGACCTGACTGAGTGTTTTTCGTTGCCGGTTCCTCCATAACCTCAAGTCCAAGCTCGGGTAAACGGGTAATGCCCAGCTTACATGTATATACTTCACTAGTTAAAACCGAGTTTGCCTTTATTAACCTTGCAGCATTGGGAACTTTCAAGCGACTGTCCACAGAAATCGCAAAGCTTGTTCGTGTCCTTCGTCAAAATCTATTTTTCTACTCACAAAAAGCGTTCGCAGGGACCGATCCTCTGCGACTCCTGATAAATGTATTCGGTTGAGTGCGTAATGCTTCTCGCTAATTAGCATTTGTAATAGGTTTCGCTGTAACGTTTTGATATATGAAGATATTTTGGAAAATCGTTTTTCGGTATATAAGTCACACAGTAATCTTAGGTGAGGTCAGGCCAGGTCAAGATAAAGGACGACACATGGTTGCGCCTAATGAGTGTCTAGCTTCTTGTACCGATAAGCGAATCAGAGCTCCCGACACTTCGACTTTAGAGATTGAAGTATAGAAACTTTGCTTCGTTCGATCCTTGCTAGTGAAACTAATAGCATGTGATAGTTGAGGGGCATAAAGTATTGTTAGGTGCCTGTTGTGTGCACTTCATTTGCGAAGCAAGCGGTATATATCCAGAGCCTTTGGAACACTCTATCTACATGTTTATGAACAAGTTTTAGATTTTGCCTACCCCCAACAGCAAACTTCAGTTGTACTGCATGTGTGCGAATAAGTAGGAATCGAACCAACATACTACGCTAGCCATTTTGCATGCGTGCTTTTTTAGTAACTTCAAGTAAGCATAGTGAAAAATTGATAGACATCGTTTTCAAACCCTATACACAGTCCAATTCTTCTTAACTTGTGCGGAAATAGCCGAATTAATAGCAACTTACACATGCAGGATATGGCTGTTTCATTTCCACCTAAGCTATTGCCCATAAATCCTCTTATCTTAGTTGGAAATCGCCACTTTATTGGTAATGGGAAGCTTACCCTACCGGAACGGTCTACCGAATTAAAACTATTGCATGTGCACTGAATGGTTTAGAGTATCCTCAGATCGTTAATCATAGGTATGGCGAACGGATAACCACTTTAATCTATAAAATATCCAAACCTTAACAAATTTTCTGCACATTTGGGTTTTCTGAGTCCGTTTCTATTCATTCTGCTAGAGACGGAGGTCAGACATAAGCGTTTTCTCTACTTCGTTGCTTCTATACTTGTGTTAATACTAACTGTAAGTTGGGCTTCACACCTGCAGCTACCACTTCCTCTTTCGTGGGATGGCTACATCCCCAGGTAACGCATACTGGCACTGTGAGGGTAACAAACGGGTCATTTTAACGCGCCATCCTTCGTCACCAACAGTATTCCTGTCGACAGATTATCAAACTGTAGGCTTTGACCCATAGTGAATTTTACAAATACCATTTCAACGCGCTTTCAACACGGTAGTAAAATTTGACCAAAGCTCAATCAACCTTCGGCGCAGTACTTTTAGGCGTCCTACCGGTAGTGTTCATATGCAACGGAAGCAAGAAGAGCGGTGTTTGCTACTTGCTTCAACAAAGTGATGAATAGCTCATGGATGTTTTAGGCATGACCTTACCAAGCGAACCGGTGCCCAAGAGCAAGAAGGACAGCTATTGCATCAGGAACGACAAGTTGCGGCATGCAAGCACTAGCCATTGGCGGACTACATCTCACCGTCGACTTCCACATAGATTTGTAGTGCGTGCCGCTATGTGTGCCCCAGACCATCCGGTCTAGCCACGAGCTGGCTATGCCAAACAGGCCCAATGTAAGCCCATGCACCACGAGTTGGTAGGGCTAAAGTAGATCAGCTTCGGACAGTTAGCAGTGCGGACGGTACACGTTGATCGGCAAACATCCTGGAGGGTGAGTCAGGACGGAATATTCGTCCTCCCTGCGCTAACGATCAACTACGTAAACTAGGATTGCAGTGAAGCATTACCTACCAATCTTCGCTGCAAAGGAGCTAGCGTCTTGTACTTGTCCGTCTGAAGATATATTCACCGTCTACTCCGGACACCCATGCCTCCATATAAGTTCTTCTTACTAGGTTGCTGTTGCACACACCATTCTTCCTCATGACAATTGGACTACACGGACTTAGGACTACCCTAGTTTTATCTCAGTCCACATACTTTGCATTGCTATGTAATGTCTCTCCTCCACACGTTCATTGTGTATTTTGCACACGCTATTATGGTCTAGTTCTATTGCTTGGCTGCAATTAATTCACAGTCCAGCGCAGTGTCATTCTTGAACTACACTAATTGACACAGCCATGCGACGATCGACAAGCTCATAGCAATACCACGGATCTCCACTTGTAACCTGTGCCTCGCGACGGACGGTGAAGTCAGCTTGTATCCTGAGAAAATGTTCTTAAAAAAACCGGTTGGTGAAGCAGGCAAAACACAGCTACAGCTACAGCTTGTCCATAGGTTGTCCCTAGCTGCATACATAATATTGCAAGTGCAAGTTATCGTAACATGCCGAACATGGCTGTTTTTCTTACCTCCAAACTCAACCCCTGCATGGTCGTATTATTTTGCCCGTGAGGGCACAGTTCATCCTTACGGTTAGCTGTAATTTATACACATATTTGGACTATTGCATGCGAGAATACCTTATTATACAGCATTTGCATTGCCACTGTGCATGTGACAATATCAAGACTGTTGAAGCACTTGTCATGTGTCGTCATTTCAGACGGGCTGATCTCAACTGTCTGTCGGTTGAACTTGTGACTAATACATTAAACCTTTTGTATTGCATGTAATGAGTGGCTGCTCTTGTAGTGAAGGTTGACTAGGTGCCTACCTACTTAACGCCCTCCACCCTCCAGGAGACTGCATGTCATCGCTAGTAGGAAGCTGGGTGCTACGTCTTTGTGACAAAGTTAAGCTCAAATGGTGGCACCATCCAGTGTGGAGTGGGCTACGGTCGAACCACCGTCCTGTGTACTTCATGTAAGCAGGTTTCCCAAATTAGATAGAGGTATGCTGCTGCTTCGAATGTTAAAAGGGTGCGGGTAGGCTCAGTTGATGAAACTGCACCTCTCCACATAACTGCCGGTTATAGTACTACTGTTTACACTGGATATGCGGTGTGCGGGATGAGCATCAAATCGCCTATTTTCCCTTTGCGTGCAAAACCTCATATGACGTTCCTATGGGACCACGGTATCACGCGAATCCGACAACTGTGTTACCGGTTTAATCTACCTGGTACTTTGTTCTTCAGCCTCCAAGTTTACAATGTTATATCTTATAACAATTGATGGCTATGCTAAATTGCTGCTCTTGTATTAGACACCATCACGTATGGAAGCCGTTTGTTGAACTATGTTGTATTTCCTCACAAGGATCCTACAAGCCTATAATTGATAGGTAAACGAAGCAACGCGTATGAACTTATACTACAACCTTCTGTGCTCGGAAGATCGTGGCTGGTCGACGTTTGTTTAAACTTATGTTGCAAATGTTTAAAAACGGTGGTGCTTTTTTCGGTTGCTGATCACAGAATGCTCGGCAAATCGCAACAATGCGTCTGACTTGCTCCGTAATCCCGTATTCCGCTTGACTTTTTCATTGCACGTGGAAGTTATCATGCCAACATTCATCATACTTGTGATCTGTGAAGCGGTTTGGGTCGAATAATGACATGCTGTTAAGTTTTTGCTCAGTGGCTGGTACTTTCCTTGCAGCAGATAAATTGTTGCTAAGGCTGTTTCCAAACAGTTAACTAACTGAATGAATAAAGGTATATTTCTAGACTTGGCTAGTAGCTGCGCCCGAGAGGGATCATAGCATAATATACAGTAAACGCATGCTCTTGTATGAGTAATAATGGTTACGTATTTATGGCTAACGAGTACTAAACAACGACGGTGGAAATGGCTTTTGTGGCACGTAATAGTTCAATAGGCGAGTGCTTCGACAATCTGCCGGTTACGAGCATGCTTTAACGCGTTCAGTGATATAGAAGGTGGATCTGTTGGGCGGCGCCTGGGATGCTAGTCTGCATTCAACGGCACGTTCGAGAAGTGTTAAATATGGGACAGTAAAGAAGTTGGGGGCAACTGACACCAAGGTGTATTGTGCAGATTGCAAAAATGGGAAGCAAAACAACCAGAGCGAGAAACGTTGCAGCAAGGTACTCCCGAAAACAATTTGTGCAAATAGAAGTGCCATCAGTAACACAAGTGGACGTTTAAAGGTTACAACAACAATTAATTCCTGGTTTGGAATATACTGAAAGAGCGTGTTTTCCAGTACACTACAGGTTCTACAGTCAATCACCATGCTTCGCAATATCATCAGCTGAATTCCCTTTCGCCAGGGCAAGTTTGTGCACCTTCTAAACACTGTAGACCAACCCTGCAGTAACCGTCTCTCAACGTTATTCCTTCCATCTTTATTAGCCATTTTCGGAAGTTTTGGAGTCCCGCTAATTATTGGGCCTACGGAAATTGAGATTAATGCAAAGATATCCGCAAAGTAGAAAAATAGAGAATTGTAATGCTTTGCAGCATAAAAAAATTAAAATAGGTTACAAAGAAATAACTTTAGAAAAGGGAAAGCAAATCGTCCTATTTTTCCACCTTCATAACCACTCCAATTGTCCATAGATTCAAACACAATGCGCGGAAAACTGCAGCCTAGTCTAATAAGTCTCCTGCTCTCCAACTTCTCTCAGACTGCTGCGACAATACCGGACATTGATCAGAGGACTGAGCGCAGACTATATTCAATAATTCTTCAATCGGACGGCCAACTTTCATTGCCTTGCCCTAATTTATCCACATCTCATCAGTCAAATTCTCTGGAACTACTACCAGGCTACCGGGAGGTTTACGGTCTTGGCTCGGTCGATCCAAAGCAGTGTCTCCCTCAACTCGACTGCCAGCTTGAGTTGTTCGCCCTATGCTAATATAGCCACTTCTATCCCTGACCTGTCCAATCCTACTGACTCACTCCACTTATCTTACAAAATTAACCATACGACACAATCAAAATGCGCCGAATAATCCAGTCTCGTCTGATCGGTCCACCGCTCTCTGAGTTCGCTCAGACTGCTGTGCCGTTACCGGCATTTGTTCGGAAGACCGAACGCTCTATCCACATTAACTCTTCAGCCTCATCGACTTTTCTACACCTTATAAGTAAACCTCTTTCTATCCGGACCCTCTCCTCTCCTATGGGCTCTCTCCGCTTTCATTTCTTCTTTAATCGGAGTGCCAACTCTCGGTGCGCTGCAGTAACGTAGTCTCATCTGACCGGTCTGCTTCTTTTACCTTTTCCAGACCAGCAAGCTTTAAACGGTCTGTTCTTTGTGGACTCAAAGCTGTCTCCATTACATTGACAGCCTGCTAGACTTGTTCGCCCTTCATTAACATATGCACTGCCATCTCTACCCTGTAAATTTAATCCTTCTTAAATCGAAAGGCCAACTCTCAGTGCCCTGCCCTAATGTATCCTCATCTCATCATTCAAATTCTCTGGAACTACTACCAGGCTACCGGGAGGTTTACGGTCTTGGCTCGGTCGATCCAAAGCAGTGTCTCCCTCACATCGACAGCCTGCTGGACTTGTTCGACCTATGCTAATATAGCCACTTCTATCTCTGACCTGTCCAATCCTAGTGAATCACCACTTAGCTTCCCAAATGAACTATGCCACTCAGACAAAATGCGCCGACTAATCCAGCCTCGTCTGATTTGTCTCCTTCTCTTCGACTTCCGTGAAGTTGCCGGCCATTGCTCAGAAGAATGAACGCTCTATCCACATTAACTCTTGAGCCTCATCGACTTTTCTACACCTTATAAGTAAACCTCTTTCCATCCGGACCCTCTCCTCTCCTATGGGCTCTCTCCGCTTTCATTTCTTCTTTAATCGGAGCGCCAACTCTCAGTGCGCTGCAATAACCTAGTCTCATCTGACCGGTTTGCTTCTTTGACCGATTCCAGACCAGCAAGATTTAAAAGGTCTAGGCTCTGTAGACTAATAGGTATGTCTCCCTTACATCGACAGTCTGCTAGACTTGTTAGCGATTCATTAACATATGCACTTCCACCTCTAACCTGTACATCTCTTGACCCACTCCATTTGTCTCCCAAAATTAGCTGTTTCACTCAATCTCGTTACGCAGACTAATCCTGTCTCGTCTGATCCGTCTCCTGCTCTCCGACTTCTCTCAGACTGCTGTGACAGAGGACTGAGCGCCGACTATATACAATCCTTCTTCAATCGGACGGCCAACTCCCATTGCCCTGCCCTGATTTATCCTCATCTCATCAGTCAGATTCTCTGGGACTACTACCAGGCTACCGAGATGTTAACGGTCTTGCCTCGTTCGATCCAAAGCAGTGACTCCCTCACCTCGACAGCCTGCTGGAATTGTTCGCCCTATGCTAATATAGCCACTTTTATCTCTGACCTGTCCAATCCTACTGACTCACTCCACTTATCTTACAAAATTAACCATAAGACACAATCAAAATGCGCCGACTAATCTAGTCTCGTCTGATCTGTCTCCTTCTGTCCGGCTTCTGTGACGTTGCCAGGGATTGCCAAGACAACTGAACGCTCTGTCACCATTACCTCGAGATTCACATTAACTGTCGCATTTCTTATCTGTTAAAGTTAATTCTCGACTGTCCTCTCCTTATCGCGCTCTGTCTTTATTTATTCTTCAACCGGATAGCGTGCTCTCATTGCACTGCCCTAATCTCCTCTTTCATTGGTTACTGACTAGTGAAATATAGTTTAAGGCTCTGGATAACCAACACACAACTTCTTTCACATTGCGAGCCTATATGACTTGCATACCTTATGTTCATATAGCCTCTTCCATCCCAAACCTGTCCATCTCTGCTGACTCTATTATTCATCCAACCTTGACTACAGGACTTATTTTCAATGTGCCGACTAATCCAGTCTCGTCTGATCGGTCCACCGCTCTCCGAGTTCGCTCAGACTGATGTGCCGTTACCGGCATTTGTTCGGAAGACCGAACGCTCTGTCCCCAATAGCTCGTGAGCCTCATCGACTTTTCTACACCTTATAAGTAAACCTCTTTCTATCCGGACCCTCTCCTCTCCTATGGGCTCTCTCCGCTTTCATTTCTTCTTTAATCGGAGCGCCAACTCTCAGTGCGCTGCAATAACCTAGTCTCATCTGACCGGTTTGCTTCTTTGACCGATTCCAGACCAGCAAGATTTAAAAGGTCTAGGCTCTGTAGACTAATAGGTATGTCTCCCTTACATCGACAGTCTGCTAGACTTGTTAGCGATTCATTAACATATGCACTTCCACCTCTAACCTGTACATCTCTTGACCCACTCCATTTGTCTCCCAAAATTAGCTGTTTCACTCAATCTCGTTACGCAGACTAATCCTGTCTTGTCTGATCGGTTGCTCTTCACCGAATCTTCTCTGACTGTTGGGATATTACCGGCGATTGTTCAGCGCTGAACGGTTCATACACCTTCGTACGAGAGCATCGTTGGCTTCTCCACACTTTAGCCGTAAACCTTTTTCATCTTGGCTGTCATCTCCTTGCTGCGCTCTTTGCTTTCAGTTCTTCAAACGGGCAGCCAAATCTCAGTACTCTTCCTTAACCTAGCCTCATCTAACTAGTCTGCTTCTCTGTGACATCTTCCAGTCCACCGGGATGTTAACGGTCTAGACTCTGCAGACGCAAAGCTGTTTTTATCACCTTAAGCATCTGCTGAACTTGCTCATCCAATGTCAAAACAGCCTCTTCCTTCTCTTTCTCACCCTTTACTGCTGATACTCTCTATTTTCTTTCCAATTTCTCTGTACGACTCAGGCTCAATGCACTGATTAATCAAGTGTCCTCTGATCGGTTTCCCTCACTTCGGGAGGCTTGCCGGACCTTATCACCTCTGTATTATATAACCTTGATATTTAACCCGTCTATTTCCGCTGACCCTCCCCACAGTTGTTCTCACCACAATTGTACGACTTAATCTCAGTGCGCTGACTAATCTATTCTTATCTGAATGGCCTTCTGCCGTCCTATTACTCCCAGATGGCCGTGTCGTTTCCGACCACGGACTGGCTGCGACTTTACTCTCTTCCACTTGCGTCTAGACTCTTGTTGCTTTTATTTTCCTCTTATCCATGGCCTTCTCTGTTATGGCGCTCCAATTTTATTCCCACGGCTTACACTCATTGCGCCGAAGCAAGTTATCCTCTTGCGTAAGTTCTTCCCCGCTCTGGCCACGCTCCTGATTACTGACGGCACTCGGACCATTGCTAAGTGTTCCGCGACTATAGCTTCCATTAGTATGCTCACCTTACCTCTCTTCATATGCATCTGCTCTTTAACTTATGTTCGCATTTGACCGTACGTGGGATGACGACTCCAAATGCACGGCAGTTTTGGCCCTCTGTGACACTTTTCTCTAGATTCTGACGGCTTCTGGACTGTGGAATCATGAGCTCTTTGGTGTAACTACTCTAACGAATCACGCTTCTCACTACCATCCGCATTCACCCGCTCCTTGCTGCTTCTTTGAATTTCCTTTTCCTTTTGGAACGTTGTTTTAAGTACTGTTGCTCCCGCATTCGGTCTCAACTTAGTTGTCCTTAGTTTCACCTAAGGTGCCTCTCGCATTCGGACTGCTGTCATCATCGGTTTATCTGCTCCTCTCCAACAATCGTGTTATTCGCTCAATTTTGTAAACACGCTTTGTTATATCTGTCGCTTGATCCAGCGCGTGCAGGACATTGTTCATACGTAGTAGTTGTCTACTGAGCCACACCAGAGACTTGGTGTAAAGAACGCGCTTGCAAACCATGTATACTAAACAAAATTACATAGGTTTTAATGTACTATAGGCACCGTTACGCACCACCAGTCGTTTGCTAGTGCTTCTTGCTACATTGCTGCTTGTGTGTTTGACCGCCTCTTGTCCTTTACCCGTTCTTCCCGAGGTTTCCAGTTACATCGGCCAAAACAAGGAGGGTTATCCACTGGGACTGCCCGACCCGTTCTCAATAGCCATCTGGCTTAAACAGTCTATCCATTCTTCGGGAGATGAAGAACCAACCCATCGTTCTAAATGAAGCTCTTTCCGCCATTCTGGAGACGCAAATTTCACGGGGTCTAAACAAATGGGTTTAGCTCGCCTCGTACTCACAGTATTACAAATTACTCACCTGGAATAATATATCTACATAGATCCCCTGTTCCACAACTGAAGACAAATAATTCTGGCGTGCTTACCTTCACTGCCTCGAACATTCCGATTATCCATTCACCTGGTGCTTTTCCGATGTCAGTTCGCGGACAGTTTTGCGCTGGTATAAGTAGCTTTTCCTATGGCCTTTCAAGGAGTTTTCACTTGACCATGGAGACAATTACATTTGCTTAAGTTTGAAGGAATTCCGATTCCATTTTGTGGATTAAGAAACTCGAAAGGATCCCGCATTGGACAAAGGAATGGCATTTTCGTCTGTTATGGACGTATTCAGCCACAAGGAACAACTGCACTCCCCATCCCATGACAAGTCCAGCGCGGATAGCTGGACACGGTTTGCGAGCCGGACAAGAATATAACAGAAAAAGCCAGCCCCTATTAACAAGGTTTTAACTCACCTGCATCACTTGTCATTCTACTCTGCGACTCTTTTGCATCATTGAGCGGTTTCAACAACTACTGCCGGTACACTACTAAGCCAGTCGGACAACCAAGGAAGAATTTTGGCTGCCAACCGACTGTGAATAATTGAATGCAAAATCAGTCTGTACGGTGCATAGCAGGCTAGCACCACTGTTCAACGGAAGCTACGGCAGTGTTCCAGGACGTGGTGAATTTCGCTTGGCAAGCGATCTCCCTATAAAAAGCCACAAATGTCCGCTTAACAACACTGCAAAGTGGCGGATGTGACCCGCCACTGAATAAAGTCGCAGCTGAACATTTTAACACTGACGCAGTCCTCACTTCTATATACAGCATGTGCAACTGACTTTACTATGAAGAATGCGTTGATGGAGCACAGATCATTCCGATTTCGTAACGCTCACTGATTGCACCAAAACCTTGTCTGCGCTTCTGTGCTCATGCATTACTACATGGCGAAATCACTCCCAACTTGTATCTTGACATAACAGTTATGACTGATTATAACGCGCTCCAACGCCATCATGTACCCTAGTCTGACTAGTACCTGACAAAATGCTCACTCGTATAGACTACAACTTTTCAGTTGCACCTTTCGTTAAAACGAAATGTTTTAATATTCCAGAGAAGCTATGCTTGTATGCATATTTGATCGCACCTTTACAGGTGTGCCTCGTTTTACCGAGGATATGCCATTTATTCATTTATTCAGCTGGAAACTATGAGCGAAAAATATAACAAAAATATCTGCATAACGGATAACCACGTGCTCAAAACTCAAACAGCTTTTTTAGTAACAATAACTAAAAGATTGTTTTGAAGCGAAATATTTTGATAAAAATTAAGGGTAGATGTAATAATCGGAACCTCGCTTAATCACTGTACATGGTACAAGCGAACTTACCGTATTTCTACTAGTGTTTCAGAGTTCCGGAGCGACTGCCTATACCGCAGACCAAAATCGTGCTGCAAATGCCGTGTTACATTTCACTCAAATTCGGAGACGGAAAGAAAAATTTTAAGACGTTGCTCAGAGCTATAGAAGCTTTACGTGGCTACGTATATTAAAATGTACAATATGGTTGGCGACATCCTGTTTCGGATTTGCATGTCACTGCGGCCAGCCACAGGACGCCTACGCCTACAGAGGGACCATGGGTGGCTTGCGCTGCATCACATACAGCTCCATCCACACACCCCACATCCCGTGTAAACTCGAAGGAATAAGACCAGGAGGCATGTGGATAGGAGCCACGTTTCATCAACGGAGCCGACCCACCCTCCTTCACAGGCAAACACAACCAAGCTGTATTAGGGGAATCAAGCGCACACAAGGCGGTGACTGGAGCGTAGCCCGCTCCATACTGAGCGCATGGAACCACTCTTTGATCCTAACACGGCCACAAGGACCATGCACCCTGTCCTCTCCAGCAACGACCGATTGTCTCCTACAGCTACTATGGACGAGGTAGTGGGTAATAGACAGGTAGGCACCTTGTCAACATGCACATCAAGCGCAGCCACACCGGGGATATCAAGCAACAGCCAATCACTTGAGAGATACGAAAGAAAATTAATCGGGCAATGCATAAGGAAACGGTGCCACAAACCTTTAATTAATGAGCATATGGAATGTTGTTTAAAAAAGAATCCGAGATAAGTTCACGAAATCAAAAAGTATAGTTTACGGAAATGCCGCAAACACGAAAAGGTTATCGAAATTAACTGCAGTTAGCTTAAGCAACGTGTGCAAGTTTATAGATGAGAGTATAAGTAGGCATTTAGATGAGAAAGGCATTAGGACAAAATTGAAAACCCACCACCTGAATTAAAGTGACTTAGCATGCAAGCACGCGGTTAGTACATCGAATGCAGCGTACAGACAGACGCTGCGCCAGGGGTGCCTACGTTCTCTGCAGGACCCGTCGTCGCTTCGTTGTTGGCGGATACGCACCTCACTGTGCAACTGCTGACCAGTCAACATCACACTCCCAAGGTAGCAAAAGCGTGAGGTGGTTTCTAATCCTTCAGCACCAATGCTGAGTCTCGGAAATATTGAAGATTGCACCTCCGGTGAAGGCTGAAAGAGACAGGCAGTTTTGCTTGTGTCGATGGTGAGCCCAAATTTTGCCGCTGTCGAAGCCAGAGCACTAGTCATGTGCTGCAACTCATCCGCGCTGTGTGAAAACAACGCACAGTCGTCAGCAAGCAGCAACATAAATAAATAAATAAATAAATAGTATATTCTCTGTAAAACGAGACACACCTCTAAAAGGCATGATCAAATATATATACGGATAGTTGTCTCACAGACTAGAGTTCTCGCACCAAAACGACGGATGTTCAGCCACTCACCATCAATACGGTGCTCCACACGAACCCCGTAAGCACAAGCCGATTCAAAAGCACAGGACAACATTGCATGAAGATATATTTTAAACTGGGCAGGAGCTAAGGCACAGCCTTGCTTCACACCAGAGACAACTGCAAAGTCATCCGAGGTCTCCCCACTCAGCTGCACCCTCGCTCGCATACCACTGTGCAGACATTCAATTAAACTTACAAACTTACGCGGGCAACCGAACTTACCCAACACCAGCCACAATACCTCGCGGTTCACCGTGTCAAATGCTTTGGTGAAATCAACAAAAAGCGAGTATAATGGCTGGTGTTGTTCTCTGCACTTTTCCTGCAACTGATGAGCCTTGAACGTCATATCTATAGTGCTGCGACCATAGCGGAATCCATACTGCTCTTCCGCCCCGTTAGATTCCACAACCTGACTGACGAGGCGGTTGAGCATGATTCGGGAAAGCAACTTGCCCACACAACTCAGCAAGTTGACGCCACGGTAATTCGCGCAACCTTGATTGCTACCTTTACTCTTGTACAGTGGTAGGACAAGGGCAACCTTCAGCTCAGCAGGCACCTCCTCTTCAATCTATACGCGTTGCACCAAGTGGTGCAGCGCAGTCAACAACGCGTGTCCGCCTTGTTTCAGTAGTTCAGGCGGGATCCCGCCGGCTCCGACACACTTGTCGTTTTGCAGCCGAGCAAACGCTTTCTGCGGCTAATTCAGTGTCGGTGTGTCCGCCGGACTTGTCTTCACATCGTGCTGCTTAAGGCCGTTCAACGTAGGCTAGTCAATCTCTGAACGGTTGTTCGTGAGACAGTCGAAGGGTTTCCGCCAGATCTGCATTATGTCTGCAGTCTGTGTGCAGGTAGCACCTGCACTACCGTCGGTCAGAGTCCTCAGCGACTCCAATTTCGGTCCATACACTGACTTCAAGGAGTCAAAGAATTCCTTGTGTTGGCGGCGTTCGGCGTAACGTTCCATCTGCTTCGCCTTCTCCGTCCACCATGCATGTTTTATGTGACGGAGCTCTCAGGTCAGTCGTTGTCGAAGTTTGCGAAACTGACTTTTCTTCCTCAAGTCATTGGGGTGTGCGACATGTGCAGCGAATGCCGCATGCTTCGCCGACACCAATGCGTCAATCGTCACATTGTTGTCATCAAACCAATCAGGCCGCTTACAATTTCCGCGCTTGATGGTCGCCTCGACAGCAGCTTTAACATGGATGCGCATGTGCTGCCACAGGCCGCCCACTGTTGCTATGCAGGCTACATCACGCAGGCGTGCATTCCTCGCCTTCCCCAGCTCAATACGTTTCGCCACAGTACCGAAGAAGAGAATGTTAACTCTACGCCGATTCACGGCGGGTGTGCAATACCTAGAGTTATGAAAATATAGGCACAGTTTGGTTCGCACCAATTTGTTATCCGTGCCGCAATCAGCTCCACGCAGTACACGTGTCATGCGTACTTCAAGCATATCACGCTGACGTACGATGACGTAGTCGAGCAGGTGAGCGTGACCACTTCGTGGGTGCGTCCAAGTTGGCATATCACTAGCCCTCAGTGCAAACCGAGTGTTCGTGCCCGTCAGGCCGTGAGTGGCACACAGTGAGAGCAGCCTGCCACCATTCGCATTCGCTGAACCAGTGCCGTGTGTACCGATAACACCTGTCCACACCCATGCATCACTTCAAAAGCACGCGTTGAAATCACCCAGCAGAAACAGTCGGTCGCTCCTCGGCACAGACCGTATCACGGAGGATAGCACAGTGTAGAATTGATCATGCGTATCATCAGGATAACACATGGTCAGACCGAACGTGCTTATAAAGGTGGCAGACTTGCCACTTCCTAGTCGTAGGCGAACAGTCATCAGTCGCGCGCTGCTGCCTGTTGATTCACGCACCAGGTGGCCATTTAGGCGATCGGATATTGCAAATCCGACCCCATGATGACGTGGCGCTAAGGCGGCGTTGCCCACCAAGTAGAATGTGTAGTCACCACCTGCTTCATGCAACTTACCTTGCTCAGCGAGCCGGGTTTCACTGAGCGCCGCAATATCCATGTGGTAACGCGCCAGCTCCATCGCAACCAGTGAAGTGTGTCGCTCGAGGAACTCACTGGAGTTACGGTCTAGTAGTGTGCGCACATTCCAGCACCCGATGCTGAGTGCTTTGCGCGCAGGCATACGATTGAATTGGTGGGCAATCGCACGCGGGGTGGTCGTTAGGCTTCGGAGGTTTGCTTGAGGGACTCCCCCCGGAGTCTTTGGCTCAATCGCCTGACCCACAAGGCAGTGGGGAGCAGATCCAGCTCGGAGATGTGATGGCAGAGGCAAACTGGGATCTGCTTGACGGTCGTCACACGCAGCCTTTGAGGTACTGGAACAATTATTATATGTTTTGCGACCGTAGTAGGATATGCACAGAAGACCACGGCCAGACGCAGGTGGGTTTTGGCGGGTTTGCACCAATTTAACCGGGGGCTGCCTTGCTTGAGGCGGGCAGTAGCGGAGACCCGGAGGTGCCCTCCCACCATCAGAGACAATGCGTGGCGCTCGTGCTCTACGCCAATCGAGCTGTGAGCTTATAACCGGTAGACCTGTTGTCTCCCATGGCTAGGTTTAGCGGGAAAAGGGCAATGGACCACTTCCTAACCTCCGAAGCGGATGGACTAGGATACTGGAAAGGTGCCCACACCTGACGGAATAACGATTCGGGTCCTCAGCCAAAGCTTTCAATGGAACAATGGATTTATGCGGGTATAAAAGCTAAAGCTTGACAAATACCGTAGGGTGATCAGTGCGAAAATCATAGAAGTGTGAAAAATTAAATGGAAACCAATTCAGTAAAATCGTTTAACAACGAGTCACTACAAGCTTGTGGACCCACCGAGTTTGAAGTGTCAAAATAATAGTATACTGCTACTGTTGCGCCATAGTCTCATGTCCTGGGCGCCTCCACGTGGCGACCGCTGGGTGGGAGTTAGGTTTCGCCCTTCTCCCTGCTAAGATCCAGGACACCAATCCGCATGAGTCAGCTAACTGACCATGTGCTAGAACCCGCTGCCTTTCGGGTGTTCATTTAATCGAAGGCTTTGGCTGAGGACCCGAGTCGTTCTCCTGTCAGGTTTGGGCGCCCTGGCAGTATCCTAGTCCATCCTCTCCGGAGGTTAGGAAGTGGTCGATGGCCCGCTTCCCGTAAAACCTAGCCATGGGAGACAACAGGTTACGGGTGATATTCTCAATGCTCGATTGGCGTAGAGCACGAGTGCCACGCATTGTCTCTGACGGTGGGAGGACACCTCCGGGTGTTCAATGGTTTGCTACTGCCCGCCTCAAGCCAGGCGGCCCCTGGTCAAATTGGTGCAAACCCGCCATAAACCCACCTGCGTCTGGCCGTGGTCGCAGGTGCGTATCCAATTACGGTCGCAAAACATATGATAACTGTTCCAGAACCTCAAAGGCTGCGTGTGACGGCCGTCAAGCAGATCCCCATCTGTCTCTGCAATCACATTCCCGAGCTGGATCTGCTCTCCACTGCCTTGTGGGTCAGGCTATTGAGCCAAAGGCTCCGGGCGGAGTCCCTCAAGCAAACCTCCAAACCACCCACTGCCTTGTGGGTCAGGCTATTGAGCCAAAGGCTCCGGGTGGAGTCCCTCAAGCAAACCTCCAAACCACCCACTGCCTTGTGGGTCAGGCTATTGAGCCAAAGGCTCCGGGTGGAGTCCCTCAAGCAAACCTCCGAAGGACAACGACCACCTCGCGTGCGATTGCCCACCAATGCAATCGTATGCCTGCGCGCAAAGCACTCAGCATCGGGTGCTGGAACGTGCGCACACTACTGGACCGGAACTCGAGCGAGCGCCCGGAGCGACGCACTGCACTGGTCGCAATGGAGCTGGCGCGCTACCACATCGATATTGCGGCGCTCAGTGAAACTCCGCTCGCTGAGCAAGGTAAGTTACATGAAGCAGGTGCTGGCTACACATTCTACTGGGTGGGCAACGCCGCCTCAGCACCACGTGAACATGGGGTCGGATTTGCAATATCCGATCGCCTGAATGGCCAGCTGGTGGGTGAACCAACGGGCATCAGCGCGCGACTGATGACTGTTCGCCTACGACTCGGAAGAGGTAAGTTTGCTACTTTCATAAGCACGTACGGTCCGACCATGTGTTATCCTGATGACACGCGTGATCAGTTCTACACTCAGCTATCCTCCGTGATACTGTCTGTGCCGAAGAGCGACCGACTATTTCTGCTGGGTGATTTCAACGCGCGCGTTGGGCGTGATGCATCAGCGTGGACAGATGTTATCGGTGCGCATGGCATTGGTTCAGCGAATGCGAACGGTGACAGGCTGCTCTCACTGTGTGCCACTCACGGCCTGACGATCACGAACACTCGGTTTGCACTGAGTGCGAGTGATATAGCAACTTGGACGCACCCCCGGAGTGGTCACGCTCACCTGCTCGACTATGTCATCGTACGTCAGCGTGATATGCGTGAAGTGCGCATGACACGTGTACTGCGTGGAGCTGAGTGTGGCACTGATCACAAGTTGGTTCGGACCAAACTGTACATATATTTTCGTAAATCAATGTATTGCACTCCCGCCGTGAATCGGCGTAAATTTAACATTCTCTCCCTCGGTACTGTGGCGAAACGTACTGAGCTGGAGAAGGCGATGGCTGCTCGCCTGTGTGGTGATGTGGACTGTATAGCCACAGTGGGCGACCTGTGGCACCACATTCGCGACCAGGTGACAGCTGCTGCGGAGGAGACCATCGGGCGCGCAAACTGTAAGCGGCCTGATTGGTTTGATGACAACAATGTGACGATTGACGCATTGGTGTCAGAGAAGAATGCAGCATTTGCTGCACATGTTGCAGACCCCAGTGACTTGGGGAAGAGTATTCAGTTTCGCAAACTTCGACGGCGACTGACCCGAGAGCTCCGTCGCATTAAAAATGCATGGTGGACGGAGAAGGCGAAGCAGATGGAATGCTACGCCGAACGCCGTCAACACAAGGAATTCTTTGACTCCTTGAAGGCGGTGTATGGACCGAGATTGGAGCCGCTGAGGACACTGATCGATGGTAGTTCAGGCGCTACCTGCACCCAGACTGCAGACATAATGCAGGTCTGGCGGAAACACTTTGACTGTCTCTTGAACAACCGTTCAGAGATCGACTGGCCCACATTGAACTGCCTGAAGCAGCACGGTGTGAAGGCGGATCTGGCGGATACGCCGAGACTGGATGAGACGCAGAGAGCACTTGCTCAGCTGCGAAACGGCAAATGTGCCGGAGGTGACGGGATCCCACCTGAAGTATTGAAACACGGTGGACCCGCGTTGTTGACTGCGCTGCACCACTTGGTGCAACGCGTGTGGATTGAGGAGGAGGTGCCTGCTGAGCTTAAGGATGCCCTTGTGCTACCACTGTACAAGGGCAAAGGTAGCAAGCAATGTTGCACGAATTATCGTGGCATCAACTTGCTGAGTTGTGTGGGCAAGGTGATTGCCCGAATCCTGCTCAATCGCCTAGTGAGTCAGATTGTGGAACCAAACGTGGCGGAAGAGCAATGTGGATTCCGTTCGGGTCGCAGCACTATAGATATGGTGTTTGCGGCTCGTCAGTTGCAAGAGAAGTGCAGAGAACGACACCAGCCTTTGTACTCGCTTTTTGTTGATTTCACCAAGGCATTTGATACGGCGAACCGCGAGGCACTGTGGCTGGTGTTGGGTAAGTTTGGTTGCCCGCGTAAGTTTGTAAGTTTAATTGAATGTCTGCACAGTGGTATGCGAGCGAGGGTGCAGCTGAGTGGAGAGACCTCTGATGACTTTACAGTTGTCTCTGGTGTGAAGCAAGGCTGTGTGTTAGCTCCTGCCCTGTTTAATATCTATCTTCATGCAATGTTGTCCTGTGCTTTTGATGCGGCTTGTGCTTACGGTGTTCGTGTGGAGCACCGTATTGATGGTGGGTTGCTGAACATCCGTCGTTTCGGTGCGAGAACTCTAGTCTGTGAGACAACTATCCGTATGTTGCTGTTTGCTGACGACTGTGCGTTGTTTTCACACAGCGCGGATGAGTTGCAGCACATGACTAGTGCTCTGGCTTCGACAGCGGCCAAATTCGGGCTCACCATCAACACAAGCAAAACTGTCTGTCTCTTTCAGCCTTCACCGGAGATGCAATCTTCAATATTGCCGCAAATCAGCATTGGTGCTGAAGTATTGGAAACCACCTCCCGCTTCTGCTACCTTGGGAGTGTGATGTCGACTGATCAGCAGCTACACGTTGAGTTGCGTAATCGCGTGTCGAAGGCGGCAGCGGCATTCGGGAAGCTAGAGTACCGAGTGTGGAACAACCATCAGCTTAGCATTGGCACGAAGCTGATGGTGTACAAATCCATGGTACTGTCCGTTCTTCTATACGGCAGTGAAACGTGGACGATGTACCGTCGGGATGTGCGATATCTCGAGCGGTTCCATCAGCAGTGTCTGCGACGAATTCTGCGGATCGGCTGGGGCGCCAGAGTTGCAGACACGGAAGTGTTGCGCCGAAGTGGGATGTATGCAGTGGACTGCATACTTTTATTGAGACACCTGAGATGGCTCGGTCATGTGAGCCGTATGGATTCGACGCGGATACCGAAACAACTCTTATACGGTCAGCTGAGTATAGGGAAGCGGCACGTGGGGAAACCAAAGTTACGTTACCAGGACATGATTAAAGTGAGCCTCACACGTTCTCATCTTGATTGCAGATCATGGGAATCGAAGGCGGTTGATCGGCGTGCGTGGCGCGATCTAATCACGAAGGCAGTTGCTGAGGTGCGGGAGAAATCCCTCATGCATGCAGAGAAGAAGCGGCAGTTGCGGAAGCGGCAAGCACCGATGAATTGTACTCCATCGACATCGAGCGTGTGGTGCTGTAGAACATGCGGTCGCGAGTGCCTTAGTCAGGCAGGCCTAGTGAGCCATGAGAGAGGTCACTCGGGACCACTGCCGAAGCGACGACGGGTCCCGCAGTGAACGTAGGCAGCACCGGCGCAGCGTTTGTAGGCACGCTGAATTCGATTTACTAACCGTATGCTTGCATGCCAAGTCTCTTTATTTCAGGTGGTGGGTTTTCGGTTCTCTCTTAATTCCTTTCTTTCTCATATAAATGTCTAGTGGGCCATGCCATGCGCTGTGTCATTTGGGGCCACTGCAGAAGCGACGACGGGTCCTGCAGAGAATTACGGCGAGCCGGCGCAGCGTTTGTAGGCACGCTGAATTCGATTTACTAACCGCGTGCTTGCATGCTAAGTCTCTTTATTTCAGGTGGTGGGTTTACAGTCTGTGCCTTAATGCATTTCTTTCTCATGTGAATGTCTACCAGTACTCTATTCCATTAACTCGCACACATCGCCTAAGCCAATTTATTCGATTTCCATAACATTTTTGTGTTCGTGGCATTCCGTGAACTATATTTCCTGACCTCGTGCACTTAGCTAGGATTTGTTTGTAAACAACGTATTACATATGCTATTTAATTAAGGTTTATATCACCGTTTCCTTATGCATTAATCGAGTTTTTCTCTTTTTCTTTCTCTCTCTCTCAAGTGTTTGGCTGTTGTTTGATATCCCCGGTGTGGCTGCGCTTGATGTGCATGTTGACAAGGTGCCTACCTGTCTATTACCCACTACCTCGTCCATACTGGCTCCAGGAGACAGTTGGTCGTTGCTGGAGAGGACAGGGTGCACGGTCCTTGTGGCCGTGTTAGGATCAAAGAGTGGTTCCATGCAGTCAGTGTGGAGCGGACTACGGTCCAGCCACCGCCTTGTGTGCGCTTGATTCCCAAATACAGTGTGCCTGTGTTTGCCTGTGAAGGAGTGTGGGCCGGCTCCGTTGATGAAACGTGGTTCCCATCCGCATGCCTCCCGGTCTTATTCCTTCGGGTTTACACTGGATATGGGGTATGTGGTTGGAGCTGTGGGTGGTGCAGCGCAAGCCATCCATGGTCCCTCTGTAGGCGCAGGCGTCCTGTGGCTTGCCACAGTGACAGGCAAATCCGAAACCGGATGCCGCTAACCATATATATATATTCCATTTGTGGAGGTCAACAATGCCATCTGAGGCATATGAGTCAGTCATCTCCATGTGAACTACAGCGTCCGGTAGCATGAACGACCCAGCAACGGATGGATTGTCAGCAGAGGGACACTCCGCTGCATAGTCCTCATTCGCAATACTCTAGGATTTCATAAGCAAATCCACTTTACTGTTGAGCTCGGCTAACGCCTTCTTAACAACTGTAAACCTGGATGCTAGTGCTTTGAATTCAGCACAGATGATATCCGGGCGTTTCGCTTTCTGAGCGCAGCATTCAGCACATCTAAAAAGAAAGTTTTCACTGGATGACAGCATTTTGTACTGGTTCGCTCGGAAACCGGTACAACTTTTGTGATACCAGCGGGAGCAAACATCACACTGCATACCACCAGATGAATCTGTAACTGGTCTTGAACAGGTAAATTGCCGCAAGCTGCATTGGACTCATCAAACGAGGACCCAAGGATTTCATCCGCCTCGGTTTTTAGCGAAACGAGCATGTTTAGAGTGGAAAACGGAGCAGAATTTAGAAAAACGTATACAACCGTAAAACGACCGCGAAAAAGGCAAAACAGGGTGTAGAACGGGATCAAAAAGGAGAAAGACCGCAAAAATTACCAGTAAGTGTCAAGGAGACGCTGTCTAGTACCACTGTAATCGATCCAATATACCTCGGAGCAGAGGAAATTTGACAATAGTCAAAGTCCGCTATAAGCGTTTATTCAGACGCCGTTTTTCACAATAATTCCGCAATCAGCAGCAAAAACATCTGCAATCTGAGCAGCTTATCAGGATCCCAGATGTGCCTCCATCCCTATCCGCAAATGTGATAAAATAATGCCGGCTGGAGTGACATTTGGACGTCCCTGATTGACCAAATTTGTGCCCCTGGCCGTTCACATCTGGACAATTTTGAACGACTTTTGGTCACTCAGAATGTTTCTTCCAACTCACCCTTAACATGTAACACGAATGAATTTTTCCTAATTGCAAATACCGTCAACATTAGGACGAAATCGATTTCGAAGTTATAATTACGGAACAGTGTAATGGTCCCATCGTAATGAGGCTGGACCTTACGGCAGTGCGATGGTTTGTGTGCCCAAGCGATCCATTGCGCTATGCTGGGTGGTGCTTTTTACGCATCTTCAGAGCCACTCATACCAGATTGGTCAATGGTTAGAGCCCAGACAAACTCAGCCTCCTGATTGGGGGTTAGAATGAAGTGACTCCCTATTCCTTAGAACGGACACCTTGTAGCCCAACACCAAAGCCGCTGCCTTGCGGTCAGGTTTTTGAAGTAAAGGCTTTGGTTGAGAACTCTAATCGTTCTCCTGTCTAGGCCTGGGCAACCTGACAGTATTCTGCCTACCCAATACAGTGGATTTCTCTTCAAACAGGTTCTTGATGCTCTGGCCACCGCAGAGGATAATCAACGGTGCCCTATCTGCTGCATCGAACAGGGTGCATAAGGGTTTGGATGCTACTGCTCAAGCCTTCCCGTCTACTTATTCCACCTCTTAAGCTTTTTCATCCTTATCGTCCCGTTCCAGCTTCACTTTTATCCCCCTTGTTTTCCACCTCCCAATACTTGGTTCTCCCCCACTTTGCTTTACTAGGCTTTTACCTTCTAGTTTCAACTAACATGTGAACGCGGAGCGTCATTTCTCCCCTGTCAACAGGCCCATGTCCAACCAAGCGGTCAAGCCCAGTTCATCGACTTCCGTTTGGAGCTCTTGATCATCCTTCAGAGTGGCATGCCTCAATGTACGCACATTGCTACAGATCGGTCAACAGGCAGCACTTGCCCGAACATTAGACACCTCGATCGATTTCTGCTGCTTATCGGAGACCCACCTGCAAGACTCGAGCTCCGTGCTCACTCTGCGATCCGCTCAAGACGAAACCAGTAGCACTTTTTCATTGCGCCTATCTGGTGGCGATGCAGCTTCGAGCACCGGCCAATCCGGTGTTGGTATTGCCTTGAGTCTCCGGGCTGAAGCGGCTCTGGTTGATTGGATTCCAATCAGTAGCCTGATATGTGCGGTCCGACTGGCTGGTTCATTCAAAGCTTCGAAGTCGCACGGGACTAACAGGTGTCTACTCGTTATCACTTCTTGTGCATCCACAAATTCTAGCGATGATTCGGTAAAAGACGACTTCTATCGCCAATTGAACGAGCTCCTTCGCCACAGAAGAAGCTCGGACACTATTGTGCTGACTGAGGATCTGAACGCTCAAGTTGGAAAATCATCCACTGATGAACTGCATCTGGGCGGCCAACATGGCGTAGGCTCCCGTACTGATAACGGTGAGCGGTTACTTTATTTCTGTGAAGATAATCGCTTATTTCTTGCGAGCACTAATTGCCGACGTAGCACCCGCCGGAAGAAGACTTGGCACCCACCAGCCTCGAATCAGCTATGGACGCAAATCGATCACATTGCGATAAGTTACTAATGGAGAGGCTGCGTCCAAAACTGTCGCTCGATTCGGAGCACAGGTGTGGACACCGACCATGCACTTGTATGTGCTGACCTGCGGATGCGTTTTGGCGGACGCCCACGACAACGTGGTGAATGCATTGACACCAGCCAACTGGCGAAGCCATATGTTCTGAATGCCTATCAAAGTACGCTGTCATGCGAGTTGAGTACGCGCTCACTGGATGCAATTGAAGCTCACTGGTCTCATATTCACGAAACCTTACAAGCAGCAGGAATATCCTCATGTGGTATGTCTAATCGCCAACATGGACCTCGGGTCCCTTCGCAGTCTCTGGAACTTATCAATGCTCGCCGACCTATTCTGGCTGGAAGCGAACACAATGGAACTCGCAAAGAGCTCCGGGCAAAACTCCGTGCTAGCCTGAAGAGAGACCGCGAATCCTGGTGGTCTCACCGTGCATCAGAGGTGGAAATGGTCACTGCCCTTGATAATCATCGTAAGTTATTCCGGCTGATACGGGAACCGGGCAGCAGAAGACCTGGTGTTAGTAAAACTATACGTGACGAGAGTGGATAGCCTATCCACAACTTGTCAAAACGCTTGGAGCAATGGGCTGAGCACTTTGAAAGGCAATTTAATCGGTCGGAATTGTTAGATTACTCGCCAGCCACTGATCGCCCCGCTCCCTGGGCTGTCCATTTGGATCCACCCTCTCGCTCAGAAGTAGAACGTGAGACCATACTGTTGAGTTGAATAAGGCAGTTGGACCAGATGACCTTCATCCAGCCCTCTTCAAATTCGGGGGACCTGCTCTTGTGGATGATTTATACGAGTTCCTAGTGAAATTGTGGGAGCAGAAAACTGTTCCAACCGACTGAGGCCGCTCCGTCATAGTCCCAATTTTCAAAGGAGGCTCACGATCGGAATGCGGCAACCATAGAGGAATCAGTCTGATTTCCATCGCCTCCAAATTGCTTACCTCTGTCATCCTTCACAGACTGACTGGCACTTGTGAAAGCCATATTCGTGAAGAGTAAGCCGGGTTTTGTCGAGGTCGTGGCTGCATTGATCACATCTTCACTTTGCGTCACTTGTGGGAGCACCGTCACATATATTGCCGGCCCACTGTTGTGTTCCTCGATTCGGTGGATAGATGTGCACTTTGGGATTGTCTACTCAGGAATCATCACCAACAGCAGTACATTAGCCATTTGAACTGATGCTTCGCTGCCATACAACCATGAGGACCTATGAAATAAAGAATAAGAAGAGGGAGAGAAGGGGGACTTACCTGAAAACCTTAATGCCCTAAGCAAACATTCAGGGTCAAGGCGCTTATACCTTGTGTAGACAACATTCCGTCACAAACAGCTGGCTATCGTGCAAAGATAAGGCGGCATCGGCGAGACAGCTTCCTTGCGGCTTTCACTGCCACGCGTCATAATCAGCCATTACCCCGCAGATAACTCAGCACCAAACACACTTTAAACAGACAATCCGATTAGGAGACGGCAGCAGACGCGCCACTGGTGTCGGTTGCGAGCCATGTCCATGTAAAGTCTCGAGCCAAGCACAAGGTGAGTCACGTGGACTCCAACCCGGAAGGCGAGACGGACCAACGGCACCCAGTTTGGTCGTCAGTGACTTCAGTCCACCTCGAGCCTTGCGCCATCCTACACCTGGTAGACTGAACAAGGCCCTCCTGGGTAAGCGGTGACCAGGCATGCGGAGCACGTGCCCGAGCCAACGCAACTTATTCAGTGCTATCTGTTGTTCTAGGGAGCTAGCATGATCATCACCACCTAGTGTTCGCCTACTCAGGAAAGGTGTACCTGAGAAATACGTAAATATTATCCGAGCATTATACGCGCGTAGCTCGGGCAGAATGAGGGCTTACGGCAAGCTGTCGTCGCCCTTTAATATCTCCAGCGGTGTGAGACAAGGATGTCCGCTGTCACCATTCCTCTTCAACTTCGCTATTGACCAAGTCATGGAAATCGCGTTCACAGGACATGACCTAGGAGGTGTGGATCTGCTCCCAGGAGAACGACTTCTTGACTTGGAGTATGCTGATATTGCCCTAATATGTGACAGACCACAAACGTGCCATGCGACACTGGACAGATTAGCACCGGTTGTCCTTCACTTCGGGCTTTGCTTCGCGCCCTCGAAGTACAAAGCGTTCCTCCAAGATTGGCCTGGACCGCCTCCTTCGCTGACCCTTGGTGGGGATCAGCTAGAAGTCGTTCAAAAATTCAACTACCTGGGAAGTTGTATCAGCGCCCATGGGATTGAAGATGAGGTCACGAACCGTATAGCAAAAGCTCGAGGCGCTTTTGATAACCTTCAACACTTATGGCGGCGGCGCGACATCATTCACGCCCTGAAGGGTAGAGTGTACAATGCAGCGGTACGTTCGACCCTACTGTATGGTTGCGAAACCTGGCCCCTAAGATCATCATCATCATCAACAGCAGTACATCAGCCATTTGAACTGATGCTTCGCTGCCATACAACCATGAGGATCTATGAAATAAACAATAAGATGGAGAGAAGGGGGAATTACCTGAATACCTTAATGCCCTAAGCAAACATTCAGGGTCAAGGCGCCTACACCTTGTGTAGATAACATTCCGTCACAAACAGCTGGCTATCGTGCAAAGATAAGATCAGCGGACATAAGGAGACTAGTTACGTCCGACTATCGCTGCCTTCGCAGTTTAGCTCATATTTGGTGGGAACACCGAGTAAGCAACGAGCGTGTTCGACGCCTTGTTTATGGCACAGGAAAAGGAAATGAACCGCTTAGCACCGTTATTTCACGCACCAAACTCCGATGGCTGAGCCTCGTGTTACGTATGCCAGCCCACCGACTCCTGCGACGTGCGTTGTTTGCGCGCCGGGGGTGTGGATGGAAGAAGAGAAAAGGTGGCCAAGCGACGACTTGGTCGAGAGGAATGAAGGCCTTCACTTCGAAACTGACCTCAGTTGGAGCATCACGGCTCCCTGGTTGGGGTCCAAAAGACGATGAACACTTTTGTCTGAATACACTTGTTGATATGGCTAGAAGCCGACCTCAGTGGCGTTCGCACTGAGTTTCTTTGTCCCATACCATCCTTCTTAGCCTCCCCCTCCAACCACGATCTCATTAGTTAGCACTTAATTATTTTGATGGGTAAATTATTTTTTTCTTCTGCTGCATAGTAGCCGGCTGGTAGCTTACCGGAACGATGCCCTTCCGTTACCGGTAGCTCAGCTGGCTTGCACCTGTTGCTTTTTATTCCCTTTTTTCCTTTAGGTATTGCAGTACAGTAGCTGAGGTGTTTCCAACCTCTGGCTAACGTGTATAGTGTGTGTGTGTGTGTGTGTAGTGGTCAGGTCAGGTACAACGGACGGTAGACGCTTTCGCCTAACGAGCGTCCAGTCTTTTGTGCCGGTAAGTGAAGCGGCCCCGGCACTTCGACGAATTGATTCTTCTTGCTTCTGCAAAGGGATGAAGCAAGAACAAGAGCAATCTTTGCACTTTCGTGTATCAGCATCGAAATACACTACATATTCCAGTACAATTACAATATCTCTTGGAAAAGGACAGACCAACACTCATCTAAGTCCCTTTTGAAGGCTTCTATAGGCTCACATTCCACTAAATGAGAAGTTTATTCCAGGCGATGCCCGCGCAGGTGGTACGACATAGCCAACTCAAACAGATGGGTGGGACTAATACCACTAAGTCCCTTGATGATCTTAAACGTCTCTACCAAATCCCATCTCGTACGCTGTACTGTGAGTACTACGCGGTAAATCGATTTGTTGGCGTTCAAGTTCAAGTGGGACTGGAACGACAGGATGAATCCCGTAAGTGTTCCTTCTTGAGTGGGTCGTCGATCCAGGATTTGATAGGGGTGCTCCGACTTTTTGATGGGTCTAAAAGGAAAACCCCCGAAAAAACACCCTGGTCCACCAATTTAGTGCCCACGTTCCTTACGTTAGCTGTCCCAGCTATGTCAGTTACGTGAAGCAAGTAAGAGAGAAAGAAAAAGCGAGGGTAAGAGAGTAGGGGAAATCAGTTAAAAGAAGAGAATAATACCAATGGCGAGGAAAAGTAAAGAAAATAGAATCGAAGTATGAAGATGGGAATTAGTCAGGAGAAAGGAAAGGTTTCGTGTTGCCACCCAAGAGCGTCTAGTTGACGCTCAAACCCCTTAACCGTAGCTTCCTTGACAACATTTTCTGGAAGCAGGTTCCAGCGATCGATGACTCGACGCGATAACCGTGCCTCCGCTTTAACTCGATCGGACAGCGGTTTGTCCAGCTTCATACAATGCCCGCGGAGACCAGATAATCTAGCAGCACTAAATAGCCAGAACAAATCAGGGCCAACCTTCGCAGTTAAAATATGGTAGGTTAGGAGTAGGTCCCCTCTAATCCTTTGATAGTGCATTGACTGCATCCCCAAACTAAGTAGGCGTTCGGGGTACGTTTGTCCTCGTAATCCCTTGACCAACCTAGTACGGACACGCAACACCTTTGTTAGTGCCATTTTGTCCCGGACAAGGCATGGTGGATAGGCCTGGACGTAATATTCTAGGCGGGGTAGCACAAACGCTGAGAAAAGCTTCACAAACACATCAGCGGTTAGGGTCCCAAAAGGACGACGGATAAACCACAACATCCGGAACCCTTTACTAGCCGCCTTCTTCCAGTTGTCTCCAGAGTGTAGTGTGGAACAATGGACGACACCTAGATCAACCTAGTGAGTCACGTGAGGAAGTGCACTCTCATCGAGCACATAACTTGTGGAGGAAGCAGGCGCTCCGATACGCAGCACTGAACACTTTGCCCGGTTTATGGGTAGCAACCACAAGACAGACCATTCCCAGAGTCTATCCAGAGCCCGTTGAACAGCCACAGGACCTCCAGGGATATCAACAATATTCCAGAGCTTTAGGTCATCAACAAATAAGAGCAATGGTACCTCAAGCTTCTCCGGCAAGTCATTCATGTAGACTGAGAAAAGCAGCGGACCTAGGACAGAGCCTTGCGGAACGCCGCTAAGTACAGCTTGTCGAAATGAAAGACTGCTTCCCACACGAATACACTGTTCCCGTCCATACAGAAAAGCTGACACCCACTGGAGAGCGCGACCAGATATTCCATACGACCTTAACTTTAGTGAGAGTCGCGAATGGGAGACAGTGTCAAAGGCTTTGGCGAAGTCAATGAACACCACATCCACCGCATGTTTACTGTCTACGGCTTCAGCCCAGCACTCACGAGCTACCAGCAAGTTCATCTGACACGAAAATCCTTTGCGAAAACCATGTTGCTCGACGCTAAGCAGGTTCAACACATTTAAATGTTTCTCCATTATATCTCGTACTAATTTTTCAAGTAACTTAACGACCACGCTAGTCAAGCTGACAGGCCTGTAATTAGCCGGTAGGTCTTTGTCACCGCACTTTAAAATCGAGCAGACAATAGCCTCCTTCCATTCGGTAGGCAAGATACAGCTGTTGAGTGATTTCTGAAACACACAAGTCAGAGGTCCACTGAGTTCCACTGCCAATTCGTGCAACAATTTTGGATGAACAGAATCTGGCCCGGAAGCCTTAGTTGGGTTTACCTCTCTTAGCAACCGGAGAACTTAAGACTCAGATACAGGAATTTCATCCAGACAACAGTCTTTAGAGACTCTTGAAGCTAACTCTTTGCATGGCGTATTTGTTTCGAGGACAAAGACGCGTGTATACTGCTCACCAAGCACGCATGCCTTGTCATAATCGATGTAGGCATGGGTCCCATCTCCTTGAATCAATGGTGGTATGGGCGAGTTTGCACTACAGCGTCGTTTAACGTAAGTGAAGAATTTCTTGGGATTTTTCGAGGCAGTATCAGCTAAGCCCTTTTAATAGTGAAGCCGGGCCAACCTAAGATGTAGTATGCACTCATTTCGAACCAACTGATACTTGTTAAACGTGCTGTTCGACGGAGCTGTTCGGTACGCTCACCAGCATCTAGACCGCTTCTTTAGCAGGCCCTTCCCCGCGGAATCTATCCACGGAGGCTGCGCCCTCGATTCCCTTCTTTTTACCAGCGGGATGTGAGGTGCATAAATGTCGACGAGGTGAGCCTCAAGTTTTCCCAGGCTATGTGAACAGTGTCGGTCTCAGATATCACACAAAGCGATGACCTAGGTTTATCACGCATCGCTTGGAAGTCCGCGGCCCAAATGTTCGGATACCAACTGGTAGTAGCTTCGCAAGGCCTGATAAGGGTACACTGGAAAGACAAGCAAATGTGATCGCTAGCGCCAAGAGGCGAGTAGTATTTAATGTCATTTACAAAGTCAAGTGACTTAGCAAAAACAAGAGCTAAAATGGACGGCTGCTGATTGCTCATGTACCTAGTGAGGAGGTCCACGAACTGGTGTAGTGGTACCAGCAGTTCTGTCCCGAACGATTCCAGAGCAGAACTGCAAGACAGATCAACCCAACAAATCTCTGGGAGATTGAAGTCTCCCAGCACCAGACACTTGTTCACAGAGTGAGTGCGTATAAACTCAATGATTCCATTGGAGGTGCTCATAGGGCTTCTATACACTAACACGATCGTAACCTGAACCGAGGAAGCGCAAATCAAGACTCTAGAGCCTCAACAGATTTGTCGAGAGACTGAAAAACGCTGGTCTTCAATACGTCAATGCGATAACTCACATAAAGAGCTACACCACCCCCTTGACGGCCAATGGAGCGGTCAGTGCGGAACAGTGCGTAGTCAGGCAGATATACTTCGCCATCTGTGATTTCCTCGGACAGCCATGTTTCAGTGAAAGCAAGTATATCTGGACGAGATTTGTCTACGAGCAGACCCACCTCGTACATCTTGTTCCTCAGGTTACGCACGTTACTAAGTACTACTTGGAGGGCTTCGGCACGACCAGCCCTGCGTTGTGGGCAAGTAGTATAGGTTTTGGCAGGGCGGAAAAGGACTGACAGCTGACCACCTGAAAACCCACCAATCGGAGACTTGCTCGCCAGCTGCACGCCGGGTGTTTAGGTCTCTGATGGCTTCCTTTAACTTTAACCTATCCGATAACGGAAGGTCTGGTTGCACACTAACGTTGGTACCTTTGAGCTTGAAGGCAAATCTCAGTAAGGCCCTGCGCTCTGCTGGGGTGGAGAGGACCACCCTAAGCAGACGGGATCGAGGATTTCGTTGACTAACCGGAACGTTACCCAATCTGATGAGCTTCCTGACAGTAACGCCAGGGGAACCTGGTGATAAAAGCCTGGTCACGCAAACTTTAAACCAACCAAGATCATCAAGCATGTGCTCGGTGGGAAGAGCGGCAGTGGATTCAGTGACGTTTCTAAAAATCACACTGCTAACTGTAAGAATCGCTTCGACGAGGTGTATTTGCTTCACTACCATCCACGCCACATGGTTGTTTGACAGGAACCGGTGGGACCGAAGGTGCCGGCACCTGTCTCACTGAGAGAATTGCAACACCATGCTTGTTTCTTGAGCATTGTATCACCCGGTTTCGGGGCGGAGGGTTTGCGCGTCCTCCTTGCCCTCTTACGCTTATTCTTTAATGGCCCAGGAGCCCGTGACTCGCCTTCCATTTGGGGCGGGTCAACAATGTCCGACGCATCTGTCAGTTATATCCACGTGAACTGGAGCGTCCGGTAGGATGAACGCCTCGCCAACCGTTGGACTGTCAACAGAAGGACAGTCAGTTACAGCGTCCACATTCGCAACATTCAGGGATTTCATAATCAAATCTACTTTAGAGTTGAGCGAGGCAAGAGAGGCAAGCTCGGCTAATGCCTTCTCAGGTGAGAGCCGGGAGCTTCGCTTTCTGAGCGCAACAATCTGCATATATAAACAGGTCTTCACTGGATGATAGCATATTGTATCGATTCACTCGGAGGCCAGTACAACTTTGATGATACCAACGAGAGCAAACATCACACTGCATGCCACCAGATGAATCGGTAACTGGCCCGGAACAGACAGAATTGCTGCAACCTGCATTTGACTCATCAAACGAGGACGCAAGGGGCTCATTCGCCTCGGTTTTTCGCGAGACGACCATGTTTAAGTGGAAAACAGAGCAGAATATAAAAACATGTATACAACCGTAAAACGACTACAATGAAAAGGCAAAACAGGGTGTAGAACGGGATTAAAAAGGAACAACCGCAATATTACCAGTAAGCGTCAGGGAGACACTTTGGCCAGTACCACTTTAGTCGATCCAAGATATCGTGGATCAGAGGAAATTTGACAATAGTCAAATTTCGTTCTAAATGTTTATTCAAACACTGTTTTCCACGTTATTTCAGCTAAAAATCTCGACCAGTATGGCACGCCAAAAAAAACCGAGTTACCGCGTGGTACTCACAGTACACAGGGCGAGCACCCGTACCAACTCCTGGATCGACGAACCGCTCAAGAGGGAACACTTACGGGATTCATCCTATCGTTCCAGTCCCTCTTGAAATTTAGCTTGAAATTGTATCTACGCTACTTCGACGATCTTCGTAGCTTAGTTGGTTAGAGCGCCGTACTTATAATGCGGAGGTCGGGAGTTCGAGCCTCCCCGGGGGCACATGTTTTGAGCTGTAACTTAGATGTGTTGAGGACTTGCACATTCCAGTCGTCGGATCAGACTGTTGAAGCCCTATCGGCTGTTTTGTGCACTTCCTCTACCCAGTTTAAAGTTATAGTGATATACAGAAGTCCTGGAAGTTCCTCCAGGGGGATACTTGACTTTAGTCGCACTCAGTCTGCGAATAAGTGGTTAGTTCTAGGGGATTTCAACCTCCCGGAAGTCTGTTGGGCCGATCTTTCTTGCAATTCGGCATTAGGAACATTCGGTGCAGACTTCCTTGAACTGACTCTCCAAGTGCCTTTGCACCAGTTCGTTGACTTTCCCACTAGGTATATGGACAACCAAATACCATCTACTTTGGATTTGGTTTTCGCTAAGTCCCTAGACTTCGTGACTGACGTTTCATGCGGTGCACCTCTAGGGTCTAGCGATCACGCATGCATATCCTTTCGATGTGCTCTTTCAAGGCACCAAGAGACCGCTGTTGAATTACTTCCGAATATTTGGCAGGGCGGACTTTAGTGCAATGCGAACTAAGGCTTCAGTTCTGAACTGTGAGATCTCGATGGCTGACTCTGTCCAGTTAGCCTGGGATAAATTTAAGGCATACCTTACGGAGGTTTCCACTCCCTATATTCCACCCATGAGGAAAATAGGGTTAAGGGCACAGCCTCCATGGATAGATACCACGGGCAAGTTCCTACTCAAGAAACGGTCTAGATGCTGGCGAACCTACCAAGCAGCTCCATCAGCCAGTACCTATGATAGTTATCGAGAGATTAGAAATACATGTAAGCAACATCTCAGAACTGCTCGTCTCCAATACGAGCAGGGTTTAGCGGACTCGGCCGCAGCTAATCCCAAGAAGATTTTGCTTACGTTAAAAGACGCAGCGGGGCCAAACTGTCTATACCAGGTTTATTGCGAGCAGACGGGACCCGTGCGCAAACTGACTATGACAAGGCTTGTATACTGAGTGATCAGTATACTGGGGTCTTTGCTCGGGAGACCTCTTTACCACAGGTTGAATTGGTTTCAAGAGTTCCAGAGGATTCTTGCTTAGCTGAATTTAGCATAACGGAGACTCAGGTCTTCGAGCTGCTGCAAGGCATTAATCCCTCTAAAGCTTCCGGTCCTGATTCAATTCATCCGAAGCTGTTGCATGAACTGGCCACTGAGCTGAGTGGTCCGCTCACGTGCGTATTTTCAATATCGCTGGACAGCTGCATCCTACCTTCGGAATGGAAGGAGGCGATCATCTGTCCGATTTTTAAGGGCGGTGACAGCGCTCTACCCGCGAACTACCGGCCTGTCAGTTTGACAAGCGTAGTAGTCAAGTTGTTCGAGAAGCTGATAAGGGATTCAGTGGAGAACCACCTGAATCGATTCAACCTTCTCAGTGTTGCGCAACATGGATTCCGCAAAGGATTTTCATGTCAGACTAATTTACTTGTAGTTCGTGAAAGCTGGGCCGAAGCGGTAGACAGTGGCCACGCTGTAGACGTGCTATTCGTAGATTTTTCGAAAGCTTTTGACACTGTTCCACATCTTCGGCTCTCACTAAAGTTGAGATCTTACGGGATATCTGGTCGCGCCCTTCAATGGGTGTCTGCCTTCCTTGAGGGGAGGGAACAGGTGCGTACGGGTGGGGCGTAGCCTTTCGCTCAGGCAAGCTGTCCTTAGTGGCGTTCCGCAGGGCTCGGTATTGGGGCCATTGTTGTTCGCGATCTATGTAAATGACTTGCCGGGAGAGCTAGGGGTGTCATCATTAATGTTTGCTGACGACCTTAAACTCTGGAATATTGTGGACATCCCGGGGGTCCTGAGACAATTCAGCGTGCCTTAGATAGGCTCTGGGAATGGTCTATCTTATGGTTGATGCCCATAAATAGGGCGAAGTGCTCTATTCTCCGCATCGGAGCTGCCAATCCTGCCACCCGATATGTTGTCGGCGGTGGTGAACTCCCTGTTGTCACTCAGCAGGTTGATTTATGAGTCGTACATGCATCAGCACTTCATTCTGGAGACAACTGGAAGAAGGCTGCTTGTCGAGGGTTTCGTATGATGTGGTTTATTCGCCGCTCTTTCGGAATCTTAACGGGCAACTTGGTTGTGAAGCTATTTTTGGCATTCGTCCGACCCCACCTGGAATATTGTATTCAGGCTTGTCCACCATGTCTTAACCGAGACAAAATGGACTTGGAGAGGGTGTTACGAGTGGGCACTCGGTTAGTGCAGGGTCTGCGGGGACAGACGTATCCTGAACGCTTGCTCAGTTTGGGTATGTACTCTATGCACTACCGAAGGATAAGAGGGGACCTGATTCTCACTTATCGTATTTTGACGGGTAAGATTGGCCCGGACTTGTCAGGGCTTTTTAGTCCCGCTACGTTACCTAGTCTCCGCGGTCACCCACTGAAATTGCATAAACCACGGTCTGATAGGATTAGGACGGAAACTCGTCTATCGCGCCGAGTTATAGATCGCTGGAATTCTCTTCCAGATCATGTGGTTAGGGAACCTACGGTTAAGGGTTTTGCGCGCCAGCTCGATGCTCTTGGGTGGCAACAGCAAACCTTTCCTTTTTCCTAGCCGACTCACCTTCACTTTTCAGTTCTTTTTTTATTGACTTAAATATCTTGGTATTCCACTTGCTTAGCTCTTACCACTTTCTCTTTTGCCTTCTGCGTTTATTTTTTTCTCTTTCTTACTTCACGTAACCGACCCAGCAGGGACTGCTAGGGCAGGATACGTGGGTATTAATTGGTTGGACAGGGTGTGATGCGGTCTTTGTTTTAGGTCCATCAGTATTTCAAAGTTCGCTAACTCCTTGTTCAACGACCCACCAAAGAAGGAACACTCACGGGATAATCCTATCGTTCCAGTCCCACTTGAACTTGAACTTGACTACCCTCGTTGAACTTCCATCATCCTGGTCGAAAGTTTCTATACCTTTGCTATCCACATGGCGTCACAATTTCTAGTTCAAGTGCAGTTGGGACCGGAACGATAGGATAATCCCGTGAATGTTTCTTCTTTTGCGCATCGTTGGATCGGGAATTGACAGGTCTGCTTGAGATGTTGAAAAGCCTAAAACAAAGACCGCATCACACCCTGTTCAACCAATTACTGCCCACATTTTCCTGCCCAGCAGTCTCTGCCGGGCCGGTTTGTGTGAAGTGGAAGAGTGAAGGATAAGCTAAGAAAAGAAGAGGAGGAATGTCAGCTAAATAATGATAATACCAAGGTGAGAAGAAAATTAAAAAAGAACGAAGAGAAAGTTGAAGATACAAGTCGGTTAGGAAAAGGGGAAGGTTTGGTACTGCCAACCTAGAGCATCTAACTGACGCTCGAAACCCCCTACCGTAGACTCCCTAACCACGTGCGCCGGAAGCGAGTTCCAACGTTCAATAACTCAATGCGACAAGCGAGTTTCCGTCCTTACCCGGTCAGAACGCTGTTTGTACAGCTTCAACGGGTGACCTCGGAGACTAAGCAGCTTGGCGGACTAAATAGCCAGGACAAGTCCGGACGGATCTTACCCGTTAAGATACAGTAAGTGAGAATCAAGTCTCCTCTAATTCTGCGATAGTGCATTGAGTACATACCCAAGCTAAGCAAACGTTCGGGATACTTTTGCCCCCGTAATCCTTGCACTAACCTTGTACCCACTCGCAAAACCCTCTCCAGTTCCATTTTGTCCCTTGCAAAACGAAGTGGACATGCCTAGATACAGTACTCTAAGTGAGGTCGCACGAAAGCTGAGAGCAGCTTCACAAATATATTGGCCGTTAGGACACCGAAGGAGCGGCGAATAAACCACATCATACGGAACCCTCTACAAGCAGCCTTCCTCCAATTTTCCTCAGAGTGAAGCAATGAGGTATGGGTGATACCTAGATCAACCTGCTGAATGACAAGAGGGTATGGTGCACATACCTGAACACTATTCCAGATGTGGCCTAACCACTGCTTTATATAATGGCAAGAATACTTCTGCTTTAGTTTGTAGCGCCCAAAAAGATAACTGCTTTCTTCCATGTAAAAGTTAATGTTTGCCTGATAGTACATTGTTTTTTGTGTTTTAATCTTCCTTACAACCGGCTTGACACTCGACGGCTTTGTAAGTTCCCGCCATTAGGCCTTCGCTCTTGTCTCGCCTTACCCTTCCGCGTCTGCTTCTAAGCCGTTGAATACAGTCCGTTGTGTCCGACTGCAATTGCCTTCGGACATTTGTGTTTTTTGCGCACCGTCTCGGACTATTATTAACTAGCAATGCACCTTTTTCCCAATTATATACATGTATTCATTTGTTTCTTGCGTAGTTTTGGTACGTTTATCTTGTTTTATTCCTCCTTTATTTTTTGACCCACAGTTCGAGAATGGCATCTGAGTCGTTTCATAGCGTAAACATGCATACGTTGGCTGTTCTAAGTTTCATGGAACATAGCCCAGAGGTTTGGTTTACGATATTCGAGATCGAAATGGAAAATAAGGGCATTATGGCGGACAGTCCGAGAAACAAGCTGCTCGTCCCATGCCTTCTTACGTCCGTTGTGACGCTGATTGAGGACATTCTACTCTGCCCATCGGATGAGGCAAAGTATGAAACGATGAAGAAAGCGAGTTCGAAAGACTTACGGTACAGCACACGAGCTCGATTTGAACGGCTCAATGGTCTCAAGGTTGGAGATGACGAGCCGTCAGCGTTGCTCCGGGAACTTCGGCGCATTGCTGGTCGCTTATTCTTGAGTGAAGGAGGGATAAAGGAGCTGTGATTTGCACGTCTCCCAGAGCCATTGCCGGTAATACTGTCCATTTTGCTGGATACGCCCCTGAAAGAATTAGCTACCAAGGTAGACGCTGCGTTCGGACGTTTTCCGCAACAGAAGACCAGTAGCTCCGGTGACGTATTCTCACCGATGAAAACCGAACCTCATATTTACTCCCAGTCGTCAGACCGATCTGACCCTAAAACCGAAGGAACTGCGCCACTTCGCGGCAGGATAGCAGCAATAAAGTCTTCGAAGCAGCGTGTGCTACGGTCAAATGCTCACCACGTTTTGGCTACCGTTCATTTTGGCTCGGCTGTGCCTGCACCGAGTACGTCACGTTCGGCACGAACGCGCAACATTTTCCCTGCACGTTCTCAGTCAGGTGATACCAAACCCACCGAAGAAGTATGTTGGTAGCACCGTCAATATGGTGAAAAAGCTAGACGGTGTCGGGCTACCTGCACTATGCACGACCCCGCTGCTTCAAGGAAAGCGAATTAGCCGCATACTAGCACGACAAACGTATCAAACAATAACCAAGCAAATCGCCTGTTTACGTTAAGGACCGACTTCTTCCGGCACGTTCCTCAACGACACGGGAGCGGAAGTCAGCGTCATCACAGCGACTGCTAACGACAAGCACTCAGAGCCTACGTACAATTTACGTCCGGCCAACGGTTCTCCGATAGCTTCATTCGGTCAGCGTATGATGACCCTGGACCTCAATCTTTGCCGAGGTTTCCATTGGGTCTTCATGGCTGCGTCTGTACCCTTCGCAATTATCGGTATCGACTTCCACCGACATTTTGGCTTGCTTGTTGATGCTGGTCGCCACAGACATTTAGACGACCGCACCAAACTAAGGGTTGAAGGCATTCTTACGGACGCCCCGATAATCAGTCCCGTTTTTCGAATCGCCGATGTACCATCAGATTATGCGAACCTACTCTCTGAGTACCCGCGACTGGTACGACCAGCTGCAGAGCTTCCGCCAGTCACGACAGAGGTCACTCCTCACATAGTCACGCGTGGTCAGCCAGTTAGCACACGACCAAGACGACCTGCTCCTGACAAACTACGCGCAGCACCAGCTGAATTCGACCACATGCTTCAGGTCGGTATCGTCAGACAGTCCAACAGCCTATGGGCGTCACCCCTGCACACGGTCCCTGAGAAGGTCATAGGGGACTGGCGTCCTTGCGGCGATTATCGAACCTTGAATACGGTTACCACGCCCGATCGCTCCCCGATCACACACATGGTTGATCTCACCGCCAGTCTGGCAGGTAAAATTATCTTCAGCATACAACCAAATTCCGGTAGCCGAAGCGGACATCAGTAAAACTGCCTTGCCGACTCCATTTTGTTTGTTCCGATGCTGTCCGCCGGTTCTCTCCCTTAGCACAATTACCCTTCGTTCTTCTTATCTTCATTACGTTTACTGCAGAGATTCATTGTAGGCTCCACACATCTTTGAGCTTATCTGGAGCTACTAGGAGACATTCCTCGTTTCTCCATCCTGTAATCTCCCAGATTGTCTGTATCACTTACCTTCGCTGGCTTGTTGATGTGTTCTGTGACACTGTAGCAATCCACTTGTAACCAAATAGCCTAATGGACTGGCTACATCAGGCCATTAAAAGTTTCTCGCAGCGCCATGTTCTGTCCATCCTCTTCACCTCAGCACTTCTACTTAGTAGCAACTAGTGGTCGAGGGCTCCACGTATCTCTCTGCATATCCGGAGCTTGCTACTTGCCACCCTCTTTCATCCCAACTTTCATTCTTCTTGACTATCGGCTCACATTCATTTGCAGTCCGTTGACTTATCCGGGACACTTAAGGTATCCACTAGCCACTAGAAGGCTTCACCCAAATGCCATTGCTAGGTGCGGATACTCCCTATCTCACCTTGTATCATTATCAGTTCTTCGCGTTACCTACGTCACCAATTTCCAGCTGCAGCTAGTCATTGCAGGTAGCATACATATCTACGCTAGAAGCCACTCTGCATCTCTCCAACTTACTCTCTTGAATGGTTAGCATAACATACCTTCACTGGTTTGTTGACTTCTTCTGTCACTGTAAGTATCTAATAAAAAACTAAATGGTTCAATGGAATTCCGTTGCTGCCCACTGGTTCTCTCTCAGCACAATTATCCTTCGTTCTTCTTATCTTCATTACGTTTACTGCAGTGACTCATTGTAGGCTCCATATATCTCTGAGCTTATCTGGAGCTACTAGGAGACATTCCTCGTTTCTTCATCCTGTAATCTCTCAGATTGTATGTATCACTTACCCTCGCTGACGTGTTGATGTGTTCTGTGACACTGTAGGAATCCACTAGTGACCCAAGTGTATAATGTAATGGCTACATCAGGCCATTGAAAGTTTCTCGTAGCGCCATTTTCTGTCGATCCTCTTCACCTCAGCACTTCTACTTAGTAGCAACTAGTGGTCGAGGGCTCCACGTATCTCTCTGCATATCCGGAGCTTGCTACGTGCCACCCTCTTTCATCCCCAACCTTCATTCTTCTTGACTGTCGGCTCACATTCATTTGCAGTCCGTTGACTTATCCTGGGACACTTAAGGTATCCACTAGCCACTAGAAGGCTTCACCCAAATGCCATTGCTAGGTGCGGATACTCCCTATCTCACCTTGTATCATTATCAGTTCTTCGCGTTACCTACGTCACCAATTTCCAGCTGCAGCTAGTCATTGCAGGTAGCATACATATCTACGCTAGAAGCCACTCTGCATCTCTCCAACTTACTCTCTTGAATGGTTAGCATAACATACCTTCACTGGTTTGTTGACTTCTTCTGTCACTGTAAGTATCTAATAAAAAACTAAAAGGCTCAATGGAATTCCGTTGCTGCCCACTGGTTCTCTCACTTAGCACAATTATCCTTCGTTCTTCTTATCTTCATTACGTTTACTGCAGTGACTCATTGTAGGCTCCATATATCTTTGAGCTTATCTGGAGATACTAGGAGACATTCCTCGTTTCTTCATCCTGTAATCTCTCAGAATGTCTGTATCACTTACCTTCGCTGGCTTGTTGATGTGTTCTGTGACACTGTAGGAACCCACTTGTGACCAAAGTGTCTAATGGAATGGCTACTTCTGGCCACCGAATGTTTCTCGTAGTACCAGTTTCTGTCGATCCTCTTCACCTCAGCACTTCTACTTAGTAGCAACTAGTGGTCGTAGGCTCTATGCATCTCTGCACATATCCGGAGCCTGCCAAGTGTAACCCTCTTGCATCCCCAACATTCATTCTTTATGGCTGTCTGCGTCACATTCATTTGCTGACCGTTGACTTATTCTGGGACACTTTAGGTATCCACTAGCCGCTAGAAGCCTACACCCCAATGCCACTGCTAGTTGCGGATACTCGCTATCTCACCTTGTATCATTATCAGTTCTTCGTATTACTTATGTCACCACTTTTCAGCTGCAGCCAGTCATAGTAGTTAGCATACATATCTACGCTAGTAGCCACTCTGTATCTCTCCCACTTACTCTCTTGAATTGTTAGCATCACATACCTTCACTGGTTTGCTGACTTCTTCTGTCACTGTATCTAATAAATAACTAGAAGGTTCAATGGAATTCAGATGCTGTCCGCCGGTTCTCTCCCTTAGCACAATTACCCTTCGTTCTTCTTATCTTCATTACGTTTACTGCAGAGATTCATTGTAGGCTCCACACATCTTTGAGCTTATCTGGAGCTACTAGGAGACATTCCTCGTTTCTCCATCCTGTAATCTCCCAGATTGTCTGTATCACTTACCTTCGCTGGCTTGTTGATGTGTTCTGTGACACTGTAGCAATCCACTTGTAACCAAATAGCCTAATGGACTGGCTACATCAGGCCACCGAAATTTTCTCGCAGCGCCATGTTCTGTCCATCCTCTTAAACCTAAGCACTTCTGCTTAGCAGCAACTAGTAATCGTAGGCTCCACGCATTTCTGGAGCTTGCTAAGAGCTGCTCTCTTCTATCTCGAACATACTTTGTGGCTGTCTGCGTCACATACATCCGCTTTTTGCTGATTTACTATGGGTAATTAAGGGCATACACTAGCAACTAAGAGGCTTCATGCAAATTCCATTGCTGATCACTGATACTCACACTTACAGCGACCCTAACTGTTCCTCGTCTTACCTCTGGCTCCCGTGTTTAGCAGCAGTCCTTCTTCATAAGCTACTATCATCTTTGTGCATATACTGAGCTGCCAAGGTCCACACTTTTTCCCTCCAAGCTTTAATCCCTGGGACTGCGTGCATCACATACACTTGCTGTCTGTTGCCCTAATCAGGTGTCCACTAGCAATTATAAGGCCACACCTAAATGCCATTGCTCATCCGCGACACCTAATTGGCCGTAGTACAGCTCTCTCACTGGCTTCTCCCGGCTCAGGCCTCCTTAATTATACTCCATTAACACCACCGCATGATTTGATTAGCTGCACGTCGATGCGTCGTAGTCTATTATGCTCTAACTATCTAACAACCTCTTTGTATGCTTGCGCTTTACTTGTCCGCTGCCATTCTATCACGAAACCTCTCTTAGCTTTCTTCTGTCGTGCAAACATATCCAGGTATTCAGCATAAGCCGCTCTTCTGCCACACATTTCTAGACCTTTATCTACCCACTACTTGCTGTATTGTCTTAGGCATTTTTTACCTGCAATACTCCAAGTCTCGGGCTAGCAGTCCATGCCTCTATCCAGCTTGGCACTATTACCCTAGCACTCTGGCTGCTGCGGTTAGGTCTCAGGTTCTGATGTCCACAGCAACCTTAATGTACGCATATATTCTGGCTATTCGCGGTCCTTCCGTCAATTAGCCCTTCTTAGCTTTTTAATTCGGCACTCTCTCACCTGGTCAGTACAGAGACGCCCTTAGCTTCTCATTTACAGGTGTTCATTCCTCAATTATTCGCTGCTATTTTTGCGAAACTTACCCATGTATGAGTCCAAAAGACTCACTGGCTTTCCCTGGGTCAGCATATTCTACGCTCCCCAGCGAATCTTCCCACGCAACAGTTGCATCATAGCAAACGGATCCTGTGTTTTCTTTGCTTAACGGCGCAACGCTCTGCATCCAAGGTATACGGTAGCAACCAACCTATAGGGCTTTGCTTCCGATGAATATTCAAAAGACACTTTTAGCATAATCATTGTTACACATTGTACATCATATGTTTCCTCTAAATGTTAGACCATAGGACATAAATAATGCTTGTTTCCACGTCTGTTCTTTGCGGCCCTGTTTGTCTCTCACCTTCCCTTTCTCCGAGGTCTGGAACTTCTTGGAGATCTGGGATCGGAATGTGAAAGAGCTTGTGCCTGGGACAGGACATAGAAACCCCCAAGGACCTACATAGAACACGGCTGTACAACAAGTGGATAAAAATGCACTCACTACCATGACCGTCGTCCAGTAATGGTAGCTGGACATGACGCCTTTATACTCCTGCGAAGTATACATAATCCTGTAAATTCTAGAAGCAAGAAACGGAAGTTTTGCTCACCTGGACACGAAGATGACGAAGGTCTAACCCTCCATAGGCCTCAGCCATTATGGCCGCCGCGAGCAAAAATAACCTGTTCAGCTAACAGAGGAAATTAGAAGGCAATTGACGGCGGTTAACCGAGGGTTAAATCAGTCGACGAGCTGCTCTGCCAGTTTTACATTAGTGTACAAACGGATTTCTGACAGTGCTCCAGGACGTGGTGGGTTCTCGCATGGAAAGCGTTCTCCCTATAAAAAGCCACAAATGTCCGCTTAACAACACTGCGACGTGGCGGATGTGACTCGCCACTGAATAAAGTCACTGCCCACAACTACATACTGGCAAGCCGACCTGAATCCTAATGTAATATTTTCCTGACAAGTTTTCTCTACAAACGGAATGCCCAGCCTGTTTACACTACGCCCACTAGAACCCAACTTGTCGTCATGTTTTGACGAATTTATACCTCAAGATTAATTTTACAATTTCCAAAGCTTGGACAACTTTCGGCTTACTGCCGATTACATACATAGCAACGTGTTTGTTGCGAAACATAAATTGCTTGTAAACGTTGATCATGCCTGGTCAGGTGTGTCTCGGAAATTCGAGAATATACTATTTAGTTAATTTAGTTAATTTAGTTTCTGCGCATGCCATTTGGTCTAAAGAATGCAAACTTTTCAGCGCTTCATCGACCAAGTTTGTCGTGGCTTAGACTTCGCTTACGCTTTTCTCGACAATATTTTAATCGCAAGCTATTCATGAGAATAACACCTGTGCCACGTACGAACGCGTTTTGATCGTTTATCTCAACACGGGGTGACGACCAACGCGGAAAGTGTTCTTTTGGTGTGGACTTAGTAGACTTCCTCGGCCATCGTATTTTCGCTGCAGGCGTCGTGCCACTTCAGGATCAAATTCAAGCCACCATCGACTACTCCGAGCTTCATTCTTTCAAACGGCTCAGGCGTTTGATGGGCTAGTCAACGTTTACCGACGGTTCATACCCGACTGCGCCTCGCTGATGCAACCCCTCACGGACCTACGCCGAGAGAAACTCAAGCAATTCGGTTTGCCTACCGCAGCACGCGCTGCTTTTAAGTCCCTGAAAGAGGCTATCGCCAACATAGCTACTATAGGGCGTCCCGATCCGGCCGCCCCACTGCCCCTCAGTACCGTCGCCTCGGATGTGGCAGTCGGCGCTGTGTTGCAACAACCAGTAGCCAACACGGAGTAGCCCTTAGCGTTTTTCTCCAAACGCCTGCAACCAACGGAATCTCACTACAGCACGTTCGGTGGAGAACTTCTAGCCGTATACCTAGCGATACGTCAATTTCGACACGTACTAGAAGGCCGCTCCTTTGTCGTCTTCACCGACCACAAACCCCTGACTTACGTGCTCGGCTCGACTACCGACCGATACTCTTCTAGAGAGTCGCGCCACCTTGACTATATCGCTCAGTTTACGACCGATATACGGCATATCTTAGGTGTGCACAACACCGTCGCCGATGCACTTTCTCGCATCCAAGCTATGTTCGCTGACGCCGGCACTGCTATCGATTTGGCAGCCATGGCCACGGCACAACTCAACGATCCTGTGGTTGATCTACTACGCAGATCTCCCTCTTTGGATATACGATCCGTCCCGCTGACCTCATCAGGCGGCACTATATTTTGCGCTTTATCTCTGGGCACGCCGCGCTCAGTCGTCCCACGCGAGATTTTAGGCAGACCGTGTCCGACACTTGCACAGCTTGTCTCGTCCGTGCGTGCGTGCATCTCTTAAACTAGTAACCGCAGGATTCGGTTGGCGCAATATTCTACAAGACCTCCGTACTTGGGCAGCTACTTGTCTTCCGTTTCAACGCGCGACTTTGCACAAGCACACGAAAAGCCCAGTAATCACTTTTCCGACTCCAGCCGCACGTTTTCCTCACGTGCACGTCGACCTCGTAGGTCCTCTGCCGCCTTCCAAAGGCTCTGTATATCTACTGACCTGCATCGATCGGTTTACTAGATGGCCTGAGGCCGTCCCTATCCCAAATTGCTCCTTGGAAACGGTAGCGAAAGCTTTTATGGAGTGCTGGGTAGCTCAATACGACTGTCCCGCCACCGTTACCACCGATCCAGCGTCACATTTCTCACCGACATTTGCCATGTTGCTTAAGGATTTAGGCTGTCACCACGTTCAGACGACAGCGTATCATCCGGCCGCTAACGGCATGGTGGAGCTATTTCACCGCCAGTTGAAGTCAGCGCCACGTGCGCACGCAGATCCTTCATGGTCTGAAACGCTGCCCCTCGTCCTCTTACGCTTAGGAAAAACCATTAAAACGCATTTCGACGCAACAGCCGTGCAGCTAGTCTACGGCTGCACGCTGCGGTTGTTCGGTCAGCTGGCGGCACCAGCCCCGACTAATTCCTCTTTTGAAGTTACACGGATCGGTTCGCTCACCAAATGCTTGAGCTGCATCTACCAGCTACTCGATCGCGGGAGACACCAGTGTACGTGCCTGTGAATCTGTCTACGTCTCCACACGTTCTCCTTCGCGCCGACAGTGTTCGACAGCCGCTTCAGTCGCCGTACCTAGGACAATTTAAAGTACTACACCGTGCGAGTAAAACGCACACTATTGACCGCGGTGGTGGACGCGAAGTCGTCACCATCGACCGTCTAAAACGTGCTTTTATGGAAGAAACCACCTCGCCTACTTCGTCTAATAGCGCTTCCAGCGACGTAACAACTAAACACACCGGTTTACAGAACCCTAATGCAGTTCAACCAGACCACGCTCTCGGTCTACAAGCTTCAGCCGTCCCGACATCTCCCGAATCTAGCCCGCCACCTCCCACGACCAATCGCCGTGGTCGGGAGGTGCGTAAGCCCGTTCGTTTCTTCCATTATATACAGTGTAGATACGTTTAGCTTTGTAGTTAGTTTGTATATTTGCCCACTTTTGGGCGAATAAAGTTTTGAACACTAACAAAATAATCAAAATCCTCTGTAAATCCTTTTGAAATATTCAAGAATACCAACTTTTGAACACGCAGATCCTTCTTTCGATCCTTCTAGCCTATTCTGCGCGTGTTCTTTTTCTATTTTCTCATCTCCATATGCCCCATACCCTCCCCTTCGATCGACTAACCTACACGAAGAATGGTTTCGAGGACCCTGACGCGAACGCTGGTCGTTTCTCCGCCGGACAAATGTAGCTTCTTCGCGGGACGTGGGTGACTTCTCCGTAGGACGACGGTCGTTTCTTAGTGGGATGATTGTCTTCTCTCCGTGCACGAGGGTTGTTTTGGCACTGGGCGGGATGCTGCGCGGAAGCGGCCACTCCCAAGCGCACCGTTTGGCAGAAGCGGAGTTTGAGGTCTTCTCGGCCCTTTTCTGGGCTAGTTAGTTTTTATAGTCCGACAAGCCCGCTCCAACGGCTCGCCGAAATGTACCCTGCCCTGAAATCAACAAATAACGAATTACAAACGGCACAGCGGACTCCGACTTCCGGCTAACCCCAATTACACGAACGCTCGCTCATTTGTACTCGGCACCATTTTGCCTTGCAAACTTTAATTCAGCAACCTCTTTCGAAATCGAAGGTTTCCTATGTGCAGCCTTCTATGGGAGCTCTGTAGCGGCCAAAAAGATACATGTTATCTTTCATGTACAAGTTAATTGTTGACTGATTGTACATTATTTTTTCTTGTTTTAATCTTCCTTACAACCGGCTCAACACTCGACCGCCTTGTAGGTTCCTGTGCTCACGTGTTCGCTCCTGTTTCGCCTCATCGGTCCGCTTTTGCTTGTAGCGCATCGAATACAGTCCGTTGTGCCCGACTCTAATTGCCTACTGACATTTGTGTTTTTTTGCGCACCGTCTCGGCATATTTTTAACTAGGTCTACAAGTTTTACTCAGCGCCATCCTAAGAAGAAACTACTTTCGTCGCGTTTCATTTGCAGCATGGCGACCACGTGCTCAAGGCTTAAAATTTTTCACTATGCTGACATCTAGATCGCCGACTTCATCGGTAGAAAGCAAGGAAAAATTCCGCAGAAGACTGCACCGCAATTCCGTTACTACTATTGGTCGATAACAAACATTTTTGGACCTTCAGAGGTAAAACCGTTGGCTCGACCAATTCACCACGGTGCTTTTGCCAGTTGCCAATTTCGCTCGGTTTCCCCTAATAATCAGCTTTAATTCATCTGCAAAGATAGAGCAGGGATCCTCAACGAGAGTAGCCAGATCATTTACAAACAAGAGACAACAAGGGACCCAGTACCGAACTATAGGGAACACCGCTGTAGGCATAGCCCACACTGGAACTCGCTTCCCTAACCCTGACTCTGCATGTCCTTTCACGTAGGAATTCAGAGAGCAACAGTAATAGTTAAGGATGCACTCCAAAGCATGTCAGCTTCTCAATTAAAAAGCGCTGATTCACTGAGTCAAACTCTTTGCTGAAATCCAAATAGCACACCTCTGCCGACATCCTACTCCCAAGACATCGGGTAACCTCATCTAAGAGTACAATAAATTGATAAGACAATACTAATTTTGAAGAAAGCTATGCTGTTCCGCTCTACTAAATTGTACTCAGTCAATTGCTCACCGACCCTATTCTTATAAGCTTTTCCAAGCACTTCAGCATGAGGCTGGTCAAACTAACAGCTTTATAGTTAAGAGGCACCGATTTGGAACCCCCTTTTGGATGGCAATAATGGTAGCCTCCTTCCCATCACTTGGCAGGTTGCTTACTTGAAGAGACCGGTTGAATATACCCGCGACAGGATACTGAAAGATATCAGTCAGCGGCTTAACTACGGCGAGAGGTGCACTGTCAGGACCAGCTGATTTATAACGATTCAAATTGGCCAAGAATGTGAGGACCTCTGGCACATTAAGATTAATGTTCCGCATTGTACAGCTACTTGAACATTGCGACGGTGATGACAGGGCTGACAAACTATCCTTCCGATGCCGAGTGTGGTAGACACGTAGCAGCGTTTCTACTTTATCGACATCGTCTGCAGCCTGGCTGCCGTCCTCTATCGTCAGACAGCCGACTACCTCTCTTACAGAAGCCTTTGACTGGACATAACTGTAATAACACTTAGGATTTGACTGCGCAAATTTGGCTCACCTAAACTCACCTGAGCACTTTGCCTGCCGCTGTAACTTAATAGCCATGTTTTGTCACCTCGGAAGCCCCGAGTTACTTGGCATTCTTTTCACTCAGCATTGCGCCGCTATCGCTCTGTCGATCATTCTCCTCCACCATCGGCGTTTCCCAAGGTGACTTCTAGGGCACAGTAGAGCTAAGGCTACATAGAAAGGTTAAAGGGAAGATCAGTTATGTAGTCTATCTGTAGTTCTAAATATTCCAAAGTTCCGAAGCTGGTCGTATGCCTAGACAAGCAACACAATCTGAGTCAGTATAGATTTCTCTCACCAGACTCCGAGTAACTTCGCCGAACATTTACGAGTGCACGCGCATGCTGCCCAGTAGTAGTATACCCAGCAGGTTATTGAGTTCTTTGAGTTGTATAGAGCAAGAGAGAACTCCCTTCTCAGCCCCATCGATTCCGTATCACACTGGGTTTGATGCGCGTCGTTGCTCTACGACGTTCCTCGAGGATTCGCAGTTGCAGTGACAGCCGCAGGATTCCAGCATTCCCAGAGGTAGTTTGTCTAGCAGACGCTTTAAACTTTCCTGGGATGGCGCGTCTGCAATTGCTTCCGATAGGCTATTCCAATCGTTCACCACTAGTGGACAGGGTGACGCCCATGCGAATTATGTCTTCTTTGCTTAAATAGTTTCCATGTGTGACCCTGTGTGGGACAGTCAATGTTGGCCCGGAAGAATTGTCGTAACTCACTTCCAAGTTCCCCTTGGAGGATGCGTCCAGTGTAGATGAGATCACCCCGGCGAAGACGGAGCTCTAGGGGGAACCGATTTAGCTGCTGGCGTCGAAGGCCTAGGGGAGATCACGAAATCCCAGAACAGCTTTCGATGCACGTATATGAATCTTTTCCAGCAGAGCGTATTCAAACTTTGAGAGCGGATGGATAGCTGGTAGACCATAATCTAGGATTGTACGGACGTAGATAGTGATCAAAGGTCGAAAAACCTCAGGAGTTACTAGAGCGATTGATCTTCTTAACTCACCCACCAGCCTTCTTCCGGTGCCCACCTTCTTCAACGTGTCCTGCGTCGTTCCAAGGTCAGAAGTCGCGATAGCCCCGAGATCTCTCTCGTGCGCGGTATCCTTGAGGAGATACCCACCAATGTGATGTGCACCGTACGGTTCAGTGCAAACCATTGGGAGAACAGCGCATTTGTGGCGGTTTACTGGCAATTTCCACTTGATGGATCATTCGTGTAGCTGAACTAGAGGGCCATGTAATCTGTCCTCATCCGCAAGGATGGATACTGTTAACCACAGCTTGAAGTCATTGGCGTAGATAAACCAGTCGGTAGGTCGTTAATGTACAGTTTGAAGAGGTATGATCCAAGCACTGATCCTTGGGGAATGCTACTGGTCCTGGGCATTGGAGCAGAGAGGGGTTTGGTTTACTCGTACGCGCATTGCCCTACCTCTTAAGAAATCGGCAATCTAGGAGAGATTTTCTGTGATGCCAATTCCCTGGAGTTTATGTAGCAGCAGCGCGTGTGGAAGCTTATCAAAGGCTTTATTGAAGTCAATGAACATTACGTCAACCCGTTTTCTGGCATCTATGGCTTCTGCTCATGTTTCCCTGGCGATGACTAAGTTAGAAATACAAGAGCTTGCTCTCCGGAAGCCGTGTTGAGCAGGTGAGCTGAGATTTAGGTTCACACAGTTTAGCAGGGGGCGCACTTGACTATTCGTTCTATGGTTTTGCATACGGCTGATGTCAGCCATATTGGCCGTTAGTTCGTTGGGACTTGTTGTTTCCCCCTGTATTCGTGCAAGACGGTATCTACTTTTCAGCCTGTGGGTAGGCAACCGACTTAGAGGGATTGCAGCAATACTAGGCAGAGAGGAGCGGCGACTTACTCAGCTATCGCTTTGAGGAAGACGGGACGAAATCCCTCAGGGCCTTGGAAGGAGTTCGGGTCAAGTTCGAGGAGTAGCTTAGTAACAATCTCGGGGTTACTTCTATTTAAATAAAAAATAAATTGTGTATTCTCAACTAAGCGACGCACGCCTGCGCAGGCGTGATCATGTTAAGAGTACAAAATGTGCTCAGTTAATGTACAATGGAACAATGGGATTGTAGCGTGTGTTTATGTATGGGGGAGAGCCTATGGTGCACTGAGGCTGGTTGGGGCTAGATCCTGACAGATGGCCTACCCACTGCTGCTACTGTTGCGCCATAGTCTCATGTCCTGGGCGCCTCCACGTAGCGACCGCTGGGTGGAAGTTGTGTTTCGCCCTTCTCCCTGCTAAGATCCAGGACACCAAGCCGCAAAAGTCGGCTAACTGACAGTGTGCTAGACCCGCTGCCTTTCGGATGTATAATTAATCGAAGGCTTTGGCTGAGGACCCGAGTCGTTCTCCTATCAGGTGTGGGCGCCCTGGCAGTATCCTAGCCCATCCTCTTCGGAGGTTAGGAAGTGGTCGATGGCACTCTTCCCGTAAAACCTAGCCATGGGAGACAACAGGTTTACGGGATATAAGCTCACAGCTCGATTGGCGTAGAGTACGAGTGCCACGCATTGTCTCTGATGGTGGGAGGACACCTCCGGGTGTTCAATGGTTTGCTACTGCCCGCCTCAAGCCAGGCAGCCCCTGGTCAAATTGGTGCAAACCCGCCAAAACCCACCTGCGTCTGGCCGTGGTCGCAGGTGCGTATCCAACTACGGTCGCAAAACATATGATAATTGTTTCAGTACCTCAAAGTCTGCGTGTGACAGCCGTCAAGCAGATCCCCATCTGTCTCTGCAATCACATTCCCGAGCTGGATCTGCTCCCCACTTCCTTGCGCGTCAGGCTATTGAGCAAGAGGCTCTGGGCGGAGTCCCTCAAGCAAACCTCCAAACCACCCACTGCCTTGTGGGTCAGGCTATTGAGCCAAAGGCTTTGGGTTGAGTCCCTCAAGCAAACATCCGAAGCACAACCGCCACTTCGCGTGCGATTTCCCACCAATGCAATCGTGTGTCTGCGCGCAAAGCACTCAGCATCGGGTGCTAGAACGTGCGCACACTACTGGACCGGAACTCCAGCGAGCGCCCGGAGCGACGCACTGCACTGGTCGAGATGGAGCTGGCGCGCTACAACATCGATATTGCGGCGCTCAGTGCGACTCGGCTCACTGAGCAACTTAAGTTGCATGAAGCAGGTGCTGGCTACACATTCTACTGGGTGGGCAATGCCGCCTCAGCACCACGTGAACATGGAGTCGGATTTGCAATATCCGATCGCGTCCATGGCTAGCTGGTGGGTGAACCAACGGGTATCAGCGCGCGACCGCTGACTGTTCGCCTACAACTCGGAAGAGGTAAGTTTGCTACTTTTATAAGCACGTACGGTCCGAACATGTGTTATCCTGATGACGCGCGTGCTCAGTTCTACACCGAGCTATCCTCCGTGATACGAGCTGTGCCGAGGAGCGACCGACTATTTCTGCTGGGTGATTTCAACGCGCGCGTTGGGCGTGATGCATCAGCGTGGACAGATGTTATCGGTTCGCATGGCATTGGTTCAGTGAATGCGAACGGTGAGAGGCTGCTCTCACTGTGTGCCTATCACGGCCTGACGATCACGAACACTCGGTTTGCACTGAGTGCGAGTGATACAACAACTTGGACGCACCCACGCAGTGGTCAAGCTTACCTGCTCGACCATGTCATCGTACGTCAGCGTGATATGCGTGAAGTGTGCATGACACGTGTACCGCGTGGAGCTGAGTGTGGCACCGATCACAAGTTGGTGCGAACCAAACTGTACATATATTTTTGTAAATCTATGTATTGCGCTCCCGCCGTGAATCGGCGTAAATTTAACATTCTCTCCCTCTTTACTGTGGCAAAACGTACCGAGCTGGAGAAGGCTATGGCTGCACGCCTGTGTGATGTGCACTGCAAAGCCACAGTGGGCGACCTGTGCCAACACATTCGCAACCAGGTGACAGCTGCTGCCGTGGAGACCATCGAGCGGAGACTGTAAGCGGCCTGGTTATTTTGGTAACAACAATGCAACGATCGGCGCATTGGTGTCGGAGAGGAATGCAGCATTTGCTGCACATGTTGCAGACCCCAGTGACTCGGGGAAGAATAGTCAGTTTCGCAAACATCGACGGCGACTGACCTGAGAGCTCCGTCGAATAAAAATGCATGGTGGACGGAGAAGGCGAAGGAGATAAAACACTACGCCGAACGCCGCCAACAAAAGGAATTCTTTGACTCCTTGAAGGCGGTGTATGGACCGAGATTGGAGCCGCTGAGGACGCTGATCGATGGCAGTTCAGGTGCTACCTGCACCCAGACTGCAGACAGAATGCAGACCTGTCGGAAAAACTTTGACTGTCTCTTGAACAACCGTTCAGAGATCGACTGGCCTACATTGAATGGCCTGAAGCAGCACGATGTGAAGGCGGATCTGGCGGATACGTCGACACGGGATGAGACGCAGAGAGCACTTGCTCAGCTGCGAAACGACAAGTGTGCCGGAGCCGACGGGATCCCGTCTGAAGTATTGAAACACGGCGGACCCGCGTTGTTGACTGCGCTGCACCACTTGGTGCAACGCGTGTGGATTGAGGAGGAGGTGTTTCCTGAGCTGAAGGATGCCCTTTTGCTACCATTGTACAAGGGTAAAGGTAGCAAGCAATGTTGCACGAATTTTCGTGGCATCAACTTGCTGAGTTGTGTGGGCAAGGTGATTGCCCGAATCCTGCTCAACCGCCTCGCCAGTCAGATGGTGGAACCTAACGTGGCGGAAGAGCAATGTGGATTCCGTTCGGGTCGCAGCACTATTGATATGGTGCTTACGGATCGTCAGTTGCAAGAGAAATGCAGAGAACCACACCAGCCATTGTACTCGATTTTTGTTGATTTCACCAAGGCATTTAATACCGTGAACCGTGAAGCATTGTGACTGATGTTGGGTAAGTTTGGTTGCCCGCGTAAGTTTGTAAGTTTAATTGAATATCTGCACAGTGGCATGCGAGCGAGGGTGCAGCTGAGTGGAGAGACCTCGGATGACATTGCAGTTGTCTCTGGTGTGAAGCAAGGCTGTATCTTCGCGCCTGCCCTGTTTAATATAAATCTTCATGCAATGTTATCTTGTGCTATTAATGCTGCTTGTGCTTACGGTGTTCGTGTGGAGCACTGTATTGATGGTGAGTTGCTGAACATCCGTCGTTTTGGTACGAGAACTCTAGTCTGTGAGACAACTATCCGTATGTTGCTGTTCGCTGACGACTGTGCGTTGTTTTCACACAGCGCGGATGAGTTGCAGCACATGACTAGTGCTCTGGCTTCGACAGCGACAAAATTTGGGCTCACCATCGACACAAGCAAAACTGCCTGTCTCTTTCAGCCTTCACCGGAGGTGCAATCTTCAATATTGCCGCAAATCAGCATTGGTGCTGAAGGATTAGAAACCACCTCCCGCTTCAGCTACCTTGGGAGTGTGATGTCGCCTGACCAGCAGTTACACGTTGAGTTGCGTACTCGCGTGTCGAAGGCAGCAGCAGCATTCGGGAAGCTTGAGTACCGAGTGTGGAACAACCTTCAGCTTACCATTGGCACAAAGCTGATGGTGTACAAATCCATGGTGCTCTCCGTTCTTCTATACGGCAGTGAAACGTGGACGATGTACCGTCGGGATGCGCGCTATCTCGAGCGGTTTCATCAGCAGTGTCTGCGACGAATTTTGCGCATCGGCTGGGGCGCCAGAGTTGCAGACACGAAAATGTTGCGCCGAAGTGGGATGTATGCAGTGGACTGCATACTTTTACTGAGACACCTGAGATGGCTCGGTCATATGTGACGCATGGATTCCACTCGGATACGGAAACAACTCTTATACGGTCAGCTGCGTATTGGGAAGCGGCACGTGGGGAAACCAAAGTTACGTTACCAGGACATGATCAAAGTGAGCCTCACACGTTCTCATCTTGATTGCAGGTCATGGGAATGGAAAACGGTTGATTGGCGCGTATGGCGTGATCTCCTCACGAAGGCAGTTGCTGAAGTGCGGGAGAAAGACCTCATGCATGCAGAGAAGAAGCGGCAGATTCGGAAGCGGCTAGCATCGATAGATTGTAGTTCATCGGCATCGAGTGCATCGTGCTGTAGCACATGCAATCGCGAGTGCTTTAGTCAGGCAGGCCTAGTAAGCCATGAGCGAGGCCACTCGGGACTACTACCGAAGCGCCGACGGGTTCTGCAGAGAACGTAGGCAGAACCGGCGCAGCGTTTGTAGGTACGCTGCATTCGATTTACTAACCGCGCGCTTGCATGCTAAGTCTCTTTATTCCAGGTGGTGTGTTTTTAATTTTTGCCCTAATGCTTTTCTTTCCCATATACGAAGCTCACTGAGTATATACTGATTAGGCGACATCACACTCCCCAGGTAGCAGAAGCGAGAGGTGGTTTCCAATAGTTCAGCACCAAAGCAGAGTTGCGGCAATATTAATGCTTCTCACTCCGGTATAGGCTGAAAGAGACAAACAGTTTTGCTTGTGTTGTAGGCGAGCCCAAATTTTGCCGCTGTCGAAGCCAGAGCACTAGTCATGTGCTGCAACTCATCCGCGCTATGTGCAAACAACGCACCTTCGTCGGCAAACAGCAACTTACGTAGTTGGATCACAGACTACAGTTCTGCCATCGAGACGACGGATGTTCAGCAACCCACCATCAATACAGTGCTCCGCACGAACACCGTAAGCACAAGCGCCATCGAAATACAACGTTGCGTGAAGATATATATTGAACAGAGCAGGAGCTAAGACACAGCCTTGCTTCACACCCGAGACAAATGCAAAGGCACCCGTGGTCTCTCCAGTCAATTGCACACCCGCTCGCATACCACTGTGCAGACATTCAATCAAACTTACACGCCTACGCGGGCAACAAAACTTACCAAACACTAGCCAAATGCTTCACGGTTCACCGTATCAAATGCCTTGGTGAAATCAACAAAAGCGAGTACAGTGGCTAGTGTCGTTGTCAACACTTCTCCTGCAACTGACGATCCGCAAACACCATATCTATAGTGCTGCGACCCGAACGGAATCCACACTGCTCTTCCGCCACTTTCGGTTCCACAACCTGACTGACGAGGAGGTTGGGCAAGTTTCGGGCAATCACCTCGCCCACACAACTATGCACGTTGTTACCACGATAATTCGTGCAACGTTGATTGCTTCCTTTGCAGTTATACAGCGGTAGTACAAGGGCATTCTTCAGCTCAGGAGGCACCTGCTCCTCAATCCATACGCTTTGCACCAAGTGGTGAAGCAAGGTCACCAACGCAGGTCCGCCGTGTTTCAATACTTCAGACTGGATCCCGTCGGCCACAGCACACTCGCCGTTTCGCAGCTGAGCAAGTGCTCTCTGCGTCCCATCCAGTCGGTGTGTCCGCCAGACTCGTCTTCAAATCTTGCTGCTTCAGGCAGTTCAATGTAGGCCAGTCGATCTCTGAACGGTTGTTCAAGAGACAGTCAAAGTTTTTCCGACAGGTCTGCATTCTGTCTGCAGTCTGGGTGCAGGTAGCACCTGAACTGCCATCGATCAGCGTCCTCAGCGGCTCCAATCTCGGTCCATACACCGCCTTCAAGGAGTCAAAGAATTCCTTTTGTTGGCGGCGTTCGGCGTAGTGTTTTATCTCCTTCGCCTTCTCCGTCCACCATGCATTTTTATTCGACGGAGCTCTCAGGTCAGTCGCCGTCGATGTTTGCGAAACTGACTATTCTTCCCCGAGTCACTGGGGTCTGCGACATATGCAGCAAATGCTGCATTCTTCTCCGACACCAATGCGCCGATCGTCGCATTGTTCTCATCAAACCAATCAGGCCGTTTACAGTTTGCGCGCTCGATGATCTCCTCGGCAGTAGCTGTCACCTGATTGCGAATGTGTTGGCACAGGTCGCCTACTGTGGCCATGCAGTGCACATCACACAACCGTGTAGGCATCGCCTTCTCCAACTCAATACGTTTCGCCGATTCACGGCAGAAGTGCAATACACAGCTTTAGGAAAAAATATGTACGTTTCGGTCCGCACCCAGTTGTGAGCCTTGCCACGCTCGGCTCCACGCAGTACACTTGTCATCCACACTTCGCGCTGACGAACGAGGACCTGGTCGAGGAGGTGAGCGTGATCACTCCGAGGGTGCGTCCAAGTTGCTATATCACTCGCACTCAGTGCAAACCGAGTGTTCGTGATCGTCAGGCCGTGAGTGGCACCCAGTGAGAGCAGCCTGTCACCGTTCGCGTTGCTGAACCAACGCCATGCGGACCGATAACATCTGTCCCCATCAATGCCTCACGCCTAACGCGTGCGTTGCAATTACCCAGCAGAAATAGTCGGTCTCTCCTCGGCACATACGATATCACGCAGAATAGCTGAGTGTAGAATTGAGCACGCGTGTCATCAAGATAACCCGTTGTCGGACCATACGTGCGTATAAATTGTCATATTTACCTCTTCCGAGTCGTAGGCGAACAGCCAGCGGTCGCGCGCTGATGCCCGTTGCTTCACCCGTCAGCTAGCCTTGGAGGCGCTCGGATATTGCAAATCCGAGCCCATGATCACATGGTGCTGACGCGGCGTTGCACACTCAGTAGAATTTTAGCCAACGCCTGCTTCATACAACTTAACTTGCTCAGCGAGCCGGGTTTCACTGAGCGCAGCAATATCTATGTTGTAGCCCGCCAGCTCTATCGCGACCAACGCGGTGGGTAGCTCGGGGCGCTCACTGGAGTTCCAGTCCAGTAGTGAGTGCGGGTTCCAGCTCATGATGCTGCGCCTTAAATAAATAAATAAATAAATAGGTATATTTCTAGACCTGCTAGAGTCTGCACCCTAGAGGGTTCAGATCAATGCATACAATAATCCAATGCTCTTGCATGGAAGTAGGTAAAATATAAATACAGGTTCATCTTTAGCAATTACAAATGCATTGGCATTGTTTGGTATACAGCTACTGGGTCGCAGGCGCCCACCTTGACATTTTTCTCGTTCCTTCTGGCGATATTGAGCTCCTTGTTCTTTTAGTGTGAAAACTTCGCGGAGGTGTAGTTGTGCCTTTTCTCCTTGGAACAGAATCCAGTTCGTCGAAAGTTCACTTTAAATTGATTACACATAAATTGGGCACTCAGTTGCTCCAATTGTTGTTGCGCACATGGAAGAAATGAGTGAAGGGATTATAAGGCATACGAAACGTTGAAAACAATTCCGATAAATGCAGGCAAAAATAGAAACAATTTGCTAAGAAAGAAAATAAAGCTGCGTGCTTCGGTAGAAAAATACCAAATAACCAAAAATATATCCCTACTTTTCTTACGCAGATATTGCTCTCCGGCGCGAAATTTCCACCCGAGTTATTCTCAGATAAAAGTAAAAGCCTTTCTACAGGCATACGATAGCATTGGTGGGCGATCGCACGCGAGGTAGTCGTTGTGCTGCGGAGGTTTGCTTGAGGGACTCTACTTAAAGACTTGAGGGACTTCGCCCGGAGCTCTTGGCGCAATAACCTTACCCACAGAGCGAAGGGGAACAGTCCCACCTCGGGAACGTGATTGCAGTGACAGCTTGGGATCTGCTTGACGGTCGTCACACTCAGACTTGGAGGTACTGAAACGATGCATATATGTTTTGTGACGTTAGCATAATAAGCACCTGCGACCACGGCCAGACGCAGGTGGATTTTGGCGGGTTTGCACCAATTTGACCAGGGCTTCCCGGCTTGAGGCGGGCGGTAGCAAACAGTTAAATACCCGGAGGTGCCTACCCACCGTCAGAGAACATGCGCGGCTCTCGTGCTCCACGCCGATCGAGCTGTGAGCTTATAACCGGTAAGCCTGTTGTCTCCCATGGCTAGGTTTTACAGGAAGAGGGCCATCGACCACTTCCTAACCTTCGAAGAGGATAGGCTAGGATACTAGCAGGGCCTCCACATCTGACATGAGAACGACTCGGGTCCATAGCCAAAGCCTTTCATTAAACCTACACCCGAAAGGCAGCGGGTCTAACACATGGTCAGTTCATTGACTCATGCGGTTAGGTGTCCTGGATCTTAGCAGGGAGAAGGGCATAAAGCAACTCCCAACCAGCGGTCCCCACGAAGAGGCGTCCAGGACATTAGCCAATGGCGCAAACGTAGCAGCAGTGGGTATATCATCTGTCAGGATTTAGCCACAACCAGCCTCAGCGCACCAGAGGCTAACCCACCATATAAGTAAATAAATAAATAGATTATTCTCAAAATTATAGACACACCAATTAAGGCATGCTCAAGGTTTATAAGCACTTGTGTATCACAACGATACTGGGTTCAATCGTGCGTAGTGTAAACGGTCGAGGCAATTTAAGTGCAGTGGAACGGTGCATGCAGACGGAGAGTATCCTATCCCTGCACGTGTCAGGAAAAGTTGCATTATAAGTCTAGTCCACTTGCCAGTACGTAATTGTAGGCAGGGACTTTCTTCAGTAACGAGTCACATCCGCCACGTTGCAGTGTTGTTAAACAGACCTTTGTGGCGTTTTATGGGGAGAACGCTTGACAGAAAAATAACCCACCACCTCCTGCAACGTTGCCGTAACGCATTTTGAACACTGATGTACAACTGGCAAACCTGCTTGACGACTGATTTCATATTCACGGGTTTCACGGATTTCACGGGTTTGCGCAGAACGAGTTAGCGTAGCTTTTCGGTGGTTCTGCCTCGGGATCTTACGGCAAGGTCAAATGGCTTCCAATTTCCTCCTTTGGTTGGACAGATAGTTTGATCAGGGCCTCGATAATTTTTGGGGCCAGTTGAGGATGGGAACATCATGAATAGTCGTCTTGTTGTGTGTCCAGGTGAGCAAAATTTCAAACCTTCTGCTGTCTGGGTTTTTCAGATGTATAATTGGCGGCAGTGTGAGGTGTGTCCAGCTCTCCATACTGAACAACGGTTGTGGTGATTGCATTTGAGTCCCTTTGGTTTACAACCATGCTCTATATGCGTCCTTATGGGTTATGACGTCCGTCTTGTGCGAAAACCGTTCCTCAGTCCAATCCCAGGTCTCCAAGAAGTTCCGGACATCGGAGGAAAGGGAAATTGAGGCACAACCGTGAGAAGGCTGCAAAAACAACCATGGAGTTAAACCTCGTTACAGTCTTATGTTACAACATTTGGAGTTGAGATAAAATCACCTAACTGTGCAACACTGATTATGCTGAAAGTGCCTTTTGAATATCCTATAGAATCAATGGCAGTAGGGGTAGATTGCTAACGCCTGCGTAGAGACAGGAGAGTTGTATCAATAAGTAATCCACAAACTATCAGTTTAGTATGAGGCAAAAATTGCGTGGAGAGAGAGAGTAAAGAGAGTTAGAAGCCTAGTGGTGATTACATGGCGAATGAACAGCAAGTAGCTAGCCTAACGGGATAGGGAGCGCAGAATAAGAATGCTAAAAATAACTAATTTGTCGCGAGAGAGATCTAAAGGTCAGTTGGAAGTAAGGCAGCGGAACGGTTGGATGCAGGTATGCTAAGGGGATAAAGGTTACTGTGATACGGATTGGCTCCTATCAAGTTCTGGATAATCGCAGATGCTTGGGGCCCACGACCACTAGCTGCTTACTACACAGAGGTGCCTAATTTAAGATGATCGACAGATGGTGGCACTAGGAAAGACTAACATTGGCCGGATATAGCCAGTCAATACGACGCTTGATCACTATGTATGACCACAAGAGCACAGAATGCATCTACAAACAAGTGAAGGTAAGTGATACAGACATTCCAGGAGAATGTAGGGTGGAGAGACAAGGAGTGTATCATAGCAAGTTCAAGGTCTGCGCGGAAGGGGCATGGAGACTACGGCGAATCGCCGCAACGGGGTGAAAATAAGAATTAGTTGTATTGGTATATATATGTAAATGTGCCCCACCCTGACGCTGATGTTGCATCCCAGATGCCGCTTCACTGCAGTTGGGCTAAACCAACTTACACTTAAGCTAGATCTTTTAGGCTGGATAAAAGTATTCCACTTTATTTGGTTTGTTCTTCCAAAGTGAATAATTTTACATTAACTGGCTACGTTGCTTACGCTGATTGCGCACATCTTCGGTACTTTTGTTGAGTGCAGCATTTTTAAGTGAGCTGTGGGCATTTTTACTTGTCGCAGATTCGTTGCCAACCAACTTACTTCATGTGCTAATTAAGCGAAGAGTTATGCCACCCTATCTGTATGCATTACTCGAGTTACTTTATCTCATCTTGCCGTTTCAAGTGATTGGCTGTTGCTTGACATCTGCATGGCGGCATCAGGTTTCGGATATGCCTGTCACTTTGGCCAGTCACAGGAAGCGTGCGCCTACAGTTGTACTATGGCTGGCTTGCGCTGCACCACCCACAGCTCCATCCACACACCCCATATCCAGTGTAAACACGAAGGAATGAGACCGGGAGGCGGGTGGATGTGAGTAACGTTTCATCAAGAGAACCAATCCACACTCCTTCACAGGCAAACACAAGCACGCTGTATTTGGGAAACCAAGCTCTAGCAAGGCGGTTTCTGGACCGTAATCCGCTCCACACTGAATGAATGGAACTGCTCTTCGAGCGTAGCGCGGGCACAATGACCCTTCAATCTGGCCCCTTCGGCAATGACCAACTCTCTCCTGGAGCCAGTATGGACGAGCTAGTGAGTAATATACAAGTAGGCACCTTGTCAACATGCACATTAAAACGCAGCCACAGCGGAGATATCAAGCAGCAGTCATTCACTTGAAACGACAAGTGAGAAAAAGTAAATGGAGTAATGCATACAGATACGGTGGCATAACTTCGCTAACTTAGCATATGAAGTAAGTTTGTTATCAACGGATCCGCGATAAGTAAAATGTCCACAGGTTACTCAAAAATGCTACAACCGCAACAAATTTACCGAAGAGGTGCGCAATAAGCGTACGCAACGTAGCCAGTTAATGGATGATTATTCAGGTAGGAAGAATAAACCAAATAAACTGGGATACTTTTAGTCAGCTTAAAGCGACTTAGTTTAAGTGTCAGTTGGTTTAGCCCAACTGCGGTTAAGAAGCATCTAGAATGCATCGTCAGCCTCAGCTTGGGGCACAGATATGTACATGTTTGACAGCATCCGGTGTCGGATTTGCTTGTCATTTTGGTCAGTCACAGGACGCTTGCATCCACAGTGGGACTTTGGGTGGTTTGCGCTGCATCACCCCCAGCGCCATCCACACACCCCATATTCAGTGTAAACACGAAGTGATAAGACCGGGTTGCATGTGGATGGGAGCCAGGTTTCATCAACAGAGCCAATCCACACTTTTTCACAGGTAAAAACAAGCACGCTGTATTCGGGGAATCAAGCGCACACAAGACGGTGGCATGACCGTAGTCCGCTCCACACTGAGTGCATCGAACCGCTCTTTGAGCCTAGCACGGCCACCAGGACCTTGCACTCCGTGAATGACGTTCAAGTCATACGGCGGTTCGACAAACGCAACCCGAATTTTGCAAGCAGGGAGTAACAGAGCGAGCTCTTCTCTCGCTTGCGTGTGTCTTTCCTCTTGCTCAAGGGCTGCGACCAAGTTATCCCGTTTCCCCGTCCACTTTGGAGCATAGTGCCTGTGTGAGTATAAACCTATGCAGCCTCACGATTATTAGAACAGCATATTCCTGCGAGCGGGTCTATCTATCATTTGGGAAGGATGCAGGTTAACTCAAGAAAATAGTCACAAGCCATGGTCATGTTGCCCACAGTCGAAGGCCTCATAATGACCCTAATTGCAAAATTGAGTTACCAAGGCATCGTTTACCCAGAGATCACCTACTACAGCACCTGAAATGGTGAAGTCCTTAATGCTAAGCGAACGTGTGCCGCGAATACGCTGCAGAGAAGGGAGATGTAAGATGTGGCAGATCGTGCGCAAGGTCAGGATTCATATGTTCTCAAAGGAGGGCCCTTCACGCACTTACTATTCAAGTGATTCTACAGCTGCTATTCTATCCCGAAGCTTGCAAAGTGTTGAGGAAACTTAGTTCGCGGCCCCTTTGAGAAACGTTTACTACAACAAGTCATTGTTTACAAAGCCCTTGAAGGATGAACTATCTTCGTTGACACGTTCAATGTTCGTTTGTCAGTAATCATGCGCTTGTGGTGCACCATACGTGGGTCGCAATAAGTGTCGCCCATAGCACAGTATTCACGAGCAAATTCTGGCGTAGTTTTACAGCATCTATATGAGATCCTCAAACAGCTCTACTAGGTTACACCTTGACTTAAGCCACGAAACCCCTGGAAAATAATGCACTGCCTGAACAATTCGCGCATGCTTTGGCCAGCAGCCCCTGTCCACTGCTCACGTTGTATACCACCACCATTTGAAGACAACAGGTGTGCAAAAAGGAAATATACGTAGGCCACTGCTATCTTGGTCAACAGACATCGTTGCCTAATCGATTGCTTCATACCTGTTCACCACCTACCTAGGATGGTCTTGTTTGGCTTGACAGATACAGGGTAGAGCATAGCTCGTGTCAGACGGAAGCTGACTTGGCAGCGGAAAATGAAGTCACTGACGACCAAACTGTGTGCCCTTGGTCCGTCTCACCTTCCAGACTCGTCTAAGTGACCCGCCTTGTGTCTGGCTCAAGACGTTACAGGACATGACTCGTAAACGATACCACTGGCGTGTCTGCTGCCGTCTCCTAGTCGGACTGCCTGCTTAAAGTGTGTTTGGTGCTGAGGTACCTGCGCGGTAATAGCTGGTTAGGACGCGAGGCAGTGAAAGCCGCACAAAAGCTGTCTCGCTGATGCCGCCTTTTGTTCACCCCATAGCCATAGGTTTGCGGTGGTAAGTTGCTAACACAAAGTGTAGGCGCCTTAGTCCTGAATGGTTGTTTGAGACATTGATGATTTCGGGTAAGTCCCCCATCTTTACTCCTTAGGAAATCATGGTTGCGTAGCAGCGAAGCATCAGTTCAAATGACTGAGGTGCTGCTGCTTTTGTTGGTGGTGATGAAAATTAGTTGGATTGTCGAGTTCTGATGTAGCCTTTCCGATGTGTACAGGGGGGCCAAAAAGTCCCCAAACACTCCGCGCTTATGCATATACTTACGTAAATCAGTGTATAAATGTAAAAAAGAATTGTACGTGATGCTTGTTTAGGAAAGAGGGCTCTTCGCTGAAGAAGAGATTTATTGAAACAAACAGGTGCTAGCCTTTGATAAAACTGTCATGTATCCAAGGGGCCTGTGTGTTTACCGTCATTCTCGGCGCATGGACGAATGCGTCTCCAAGTGCGTGCTGAGATGGGTAGCAGAACCTCAGGGGAAATGGAGTTCAATGAAGCACGGATTGTAGCTTTAAGTTCTCTGTGTTGCTGTAACTTGCTTTTCTGAAGTCTTATTTCATCATGCCCCACAAGGCATTGTTGCATGATGAGAAGTCTGGACTGCGAGCTGACCATTTATGCTGTGATCCGCGCCCAGTTTACCGGTCAGGGAAATTCTCGTCCAGGAACCAGCGCACCGAGATAACAAAATGCGCAGGAACACCATCTGGCCGCAGAATGGATGCATGCATGATTCCAGTTGAAACCAACTGTGGAATGAACCAGTTGTCCAAAATTTCTCCGCTGGTGAACCATTTCACTGTAGCCGAAAAATGGCCCAAAGATTTTGGTGGCTGACAATGCCGCCCACATCATGAAGTGCGGTGGGTTGTAAGCCGTTTCTTAAGCATAGTATGGGTTACACTTGCTCCAAATGTGAACATTTCGTGATCGTGAGCTGAAATAGACAGCATTTTAATCACTAACCAAGACATTGAGACGACTGATTTTTGTGGTGAATTCCTGGAGATGTTGACACGCTTCCGTTTGATTCTATCGATCAATATCAGACAATTCACTGACTTACATTGGCTTGTATGCTGACATGCGTACGTTAGATTTAAGTACCTTTTGGAGTGCGGAGCAAGAAATATGCAATTCAGCAGACATGTTAGGAGTCGATTTCGTTGAAGAAATGGCATATATATGCCTGTATACTTTTATAAATATATATGTTGACAGAAGCGAACTTGATTATGCACACTCGGTTCATCATCTAACGATGTAAAATTATTTTGGTCACAATTTCGATTTTATGTTTACCAGTTTCACAGGTAAGTCCCGCTGTAAAACAGTTGGTACGTGCAAACCATATGCTATACATGGACACTCATAAGTATCGAAAAATTAACCATACGTGCTGCTAGTTATTTCAGTTTACGGTAAACTGGCGCTGCCTTTGCTAAGCGACTTTTCACGTGCAACTTCTTTTGTACCCACTTGCGGAAGGTTATATATTAACTTTTCACGTATTTTATGACTTCGCAATTAAGCATGGCACAGTACGGTTTTCTTAGCCTTTTGTAGTTCCGACCTCATTATATACCCCTTCCGCAATAACTAACCTAACTAGAGCCCATATGTTTAAAGAATGCAGAACCTAGTTTTCCTGAGCAGCAACAGCCAGCGTGCAAAATTTCTCCATTGGCGAACTCGACTGTCCCCAAATTTCCATGCCCAGCGGGCCTTGCCGGTTTATACGAAGGAAAAGAGTGAAGGGTAAGCTAAGAAAACAAGAAGAGTAATGTATGCAAAATACTGACAATACCAAGGTGTGAAAACGAAGTTAAGAAATGAAGGGAAAGTTGTACAGTTACGTTAGGAGAAGGGAATGTTCGGTACTGCCAAGCAAGAACATTTTACTGACGCTGGGAACCCTCAACCGTAGACTCGCTAATGTAGCGCTCCGGAAGGGAGTCCCAACGTTCAATAACGGCGCGACAAGCGTGGTTCTGTCCTTAGCCTGTCAGAACGCAGTTGGTGCGGCTTCAACGGGTGAGCTTGGAGATTTGTTAGCATTGCGGGACTAAATATTCAGGACGAGTCTGACCCTGCAATACCTGTTAAGATACGGTAAGTGCATGCACAGCACCAGTGTCTGATGAGAGCCAGTTGGAAGTCCGATGGGTGACCGATCGGGCGCGCGCCGAAACATTGCGCGGTTCTTCCTACAGACGCCTAGGTTTGTCCTGCTTTCGCTCTCCGGTGGAATAATCTAGCCACACTACCTCCCCTGCCAACACCATTGATCGCGCATTCTTTCAATTCCACATATCTGGGGACCCTACCAGCACGAAAGTCCGCCGACAAACCGTTAAGATTACAACATAAGTCCGAACGGAACTGCCGGAGAGCTATGTTCGGCGGCACTTTCTCTGTGCACTCCTTGGTTTGTACTCCAACGCATGGCATTAAATTAACCATGATCTTGGCGTCAACTTAGCCCGTTAACACAACTAGTGCAATCGATTCCGGCAACGTGCACATGAAGTGTGTGAACAGTGCATACATTCTTAATCGTGCTCACTGGAACACTGGGAATGGAAGAAAATGGCGTAACCACAACTACCTACCACACAACCACGCGATCCAGTGATGACGATTAATCCAGCCCTGCCTCTGCCATGATACGAACACCAACCACCTACACTACGTGTCGAGCGCCCTACAACTAGGCTGCGGAACTACTTTGGTTGGTCCTCACGGCTCATATTCCTACCGGCACGACAGTCCGGCCTTGTCGGTCAAGTACGCAATCCCTTTGTTACATGCCGAAACATCCGTCGGAATCTACCATCAAGCATGACTTGGTATAGCCTCCCTTAAATCCAGGACTGATTTTCTCTGTATGTCAGCTGTATCATTGTTAAGCGGGCATTAATCGCGCACCAGTGACATTGCATGGGAAGCAGCTGCTGGTGGCGCAAAGTGTCAGATACTGTGGGTGCAATGGTGCACGCTCATCTCACTGTTACTGCCGATACCTATAAAAGTCGCATAACCGAAATAAGCAGCATACATATATCAGCAGTTATGCGTAAGGTGGGTTTGAATATAGGCACGAAGTGAACATCTCTACTATCCTTTAATTAGTAGTTTGCTTACTCTAAGAAGTTGATCAACGGACTATGGATGTTTATAGTTGCAGTCGGACCGTCCCTGTGGCTATAAGCAGATTTCTTATGCCCTATGTTACGAACGCCCGATGACTGTCTGTATCGGGCGCTCAAATGACTGAGGGTGCAGACAGGGTGAGGATCAAGTCTCTTTTAATTCTGCAGTAGTGCATCGAGTACATATCCAAGCTAAGCAAATCTTCGAGATACGTTTGCCACCGTACTTCTTGCACTAACCATGTACCTACTAGCAAAACCCCCTCCAGTTCTATTTTGTCCCTTACAAGACAAGTGGACTAGCCTGAATACAGTATTCTGGGTGGGGTCGCACAAAAGCTGAGAACAGCTTCATATACATATTGGCTGTTAGGACACAGAAGGAGCGCTAAACGAAACATATCATACGGAAACCTCTACGAGCGGCCTCCCTCCAATTGTCCATAGGGTGAAGCAATGAGGTGTGTGTAATACCTAGATCAATCTGCTGAGTGACAACAGGGTGTTCACTTTCACCAAAAACTGCGCGTGGTGGGACAAGCACATCCAATGCGGAGGACGGAACATTTCGCCTGGTTTACAGGGATTAACCATAAGGTTGACCAATCCCAGAGTCTAGCCAAGGCACTCTGGGGTTCCTTAGAGCCACGATACTTGCAAAGGCAACATTGCTACACACTAACATGCAGCGGATAAGCAGCGGTGGATACATATGGTTCTATATATTGAGAACCCAGCTGCAATGGAGGTGAGAGACTTTTAATCCAATCAGAAATATGCACCACTAGACGTGTGAGCGTGTATATGGCTCGAAACGCAAAAAGGATGCACACTAGGAAATGGTTTTGCCGACCTCCTAAGAGGCCATTGTGACAGCTACAACGTAACGTGAACTAGATCATGGATTAAGAACTCACAAGACATTAGATATATGTAATTTAGTTGAACTGGAAATGGTCCATTCAAATATTTGGTGTATAACAGACGCGGTCGTGCCTAAACACATGACGTTCTGCGTTAGTATCCAAATGACATGGGGACTGTCGAAGCAGTCATCTAGGCGACGCGCGTATGCGAGCGTTCTATAAGCCACACGTTAGGAGCCAATACACATACCCGAAGTGCAAAGGCATAGTTAGGCAGTGACACGGGTTACTTGGAGACAGTTTAGTAGTGGCAACTCAGTCATCCAAGCAGGCCGGATAGACAAGCTTTCAGAAAGCCAGTTGTTACGAGCTAACAGAATTTCCAGAGACGCGACGGAGTACTTAGATAGAGACACTTTTTACCTGGAAGCGGTTGTGCAAAGGCGGCCCGGTCGTCTAAACAGCAGAGATAGATAGGCCTTCCAAAAGCTACATGTTAAGAGTCAATACACATATCAGAGGTGCGACGGAGTAGGTTGGCGGCACATGTTGCATGGTGGCAGACCAAAGTGGTGGAACAGTTATATAGGCATCACGGATAGACAAGCTTTCTAAAAGCCACATGTTAAGATCCAATCTACCTACCGGAGTTATGGCTGAGAAGATCTAGGTTTGGTGACAGTGAACTTGAGATACGTTGGGGACGTGACGTTAGAGAAGAGCTGAAGAAATACCTGTCGAGGAAGCGGTGCGTTGGGTAATGAGTAAGGTTCTGATGTGGTGATTGAAGTACCGTATTTACGTAATCGCAATGAACGGATGCATGGGTGCCTGCTCACATGTGTCACGTGTGACCCTTGCAAAGGCGCTCAGTCTCATAAAGTGGTGCAATAAATGAAATGCTTTAGATTGGAGGAGCAAAAACATGTGCACACTTTCATGGAGACCTGCTTCTCCTCAAATATGTGGGACTCAGGGTGAACTTCTAGGTTTTCAGACCTGTCAATGTCATCGCAGCACGCGGACATCTGGAGGTGGCGTAAGCTTTTATTCCTAGTATCACCCATAAGTCATTGCTCTTAAAACGGACCACCTCATTACGGTACTCTCCGTGCAAGGTGAAGGTAGTGCTGAAAATTTCTCTCGATCTGGATAATAAATGCTTTCCTGGCAACGAAGTGTTGAATCAGGTATTCCTTAATACTATATCCGAGTACACAGCTTATGCCCTCAGCCAAATATTTCGCCAGTCGCTGAAAGCCGACCGTTTATCCACTGATTTGAAGGAGATCACAGGTATGCCCAAGTAAAAGGACGGAAACCACCATGCTCCGGCGAGATATCGCGCAATGTGCCTGACGTTCGTCGTCTGTGAGGCCTGCAACGAATCATCTAACTTGCGCTGGGGGCTACCTTGCACCCAAATCTTTGTATGACAGCAAGTACAATTTCTGGACTCATCACTTGGCTGCTGGATAGGTCGCTTGTGATTTGTATCCTGCCCAAGGACTGGAAGTGGACTGTAGCCTGCAACGTTTTTAAAACATGGCGACAAGCACGCACCTACGGATAACAGATCTGAGAGTTTGACGAGCCGTGTGGTCAAACCGTTAGAGTAAGCGATAAGAGATGAACTTGAAAAGGAGTTGGAGACGTTTGAGTGTCACAATCAATTGTAACCTAGCTTTCCTAAGGGCCGGTCCTGTCGGGGCAATTTACTGAAGCCGCAAGAACGTGAGTAAACCCCGTATATCGGGTTCAAGCTTTAGATGCACGCATCATAGACTTTGCTAGAGCAGTTGATACTGTCCAGCAATCCCGCCCTTAAGGAAAGCGGCACTTGTATGGAATATGGGAGCAGGTAGTTTGATCGATATGGGCCTTTTTGGACGGAGAGGACATGTTCGCTAAAGAGGGTTTAAGCACCCTATTCGAATAGTCTGTCCTGAGGGTTTTTCCACAGGGATTGGTCCATGGCCGAATGTTATTGACACCACAAGTAAACATGTTGCTTTAACTTATGGGCGTAAAGTCGCTCAGATTGGCATATGGCTTGAAATTCGTGAACCCAGTGACAAACTTCGTCAGTCCCCAGTATTTAGAGTAGGCCCTCGACGGACTTTGGGACTGGTGTTCTCCGTGGCAAATGCTTATTAATAACGCAAACTTTTCAGTGTTGCGCCTTGGAGTACGCAACCGCCCGCACACTATATGCTTAGGGCATGAAATACCCCATGTTTTCCAGCAGGTGGACCGGGGTGTTGTTCTTTCATGTGATTAACGTCCAGTAACCATTGAAAGCGAACCACAGGCAGTTTCAGAATGCTGTGGATGCCCCGCAGGTCGTTCGGACGCTTTACATGGAAACGCTCATTAGCCTGTTTCTGGTCTTCCTTAGGCTGCGCCAACAATTATACGTACCAACTTGTACACCACGCTCGGTTCATGATACTATGCCAACGGCGCGGTTCTTTATGCTTAGCAAAATTTGGTTCAAGAACTAAGTCGCAGTTCATATCCCCAGAGACTTCTTAAGTTCGTAGTGTTTCCGCCGCATTATCGGCAGCCAAATGCCGACTTGCTTCTGCCAAAATGTATTCTGTTAACGCAGGTTGGCCCGGATTTGTCTTGGCATTCTGAGCCACCCGTACTACTATTTCACCATGGTCATTCGATAAAGTTGCACTAACCGCCTTCTCATGGGGCTTTCACCAAACTCTGACTGCCACCTTGAGTTATGGATCCTTGGAATTCATTACCGCGGGTAGTGTCAGGACAAACAGTGAAGGCCTTCGCAGATACTTTCAGAGCCAAAGCGCTACAGTTCCAATTCTTCCCTTTAGCATGGTACATTTTCCTTTTAACTATTATTGCACCTATAAATAATATATTTTTAATCATTTCCGTATCCCGTCACTTCGTATTTTTACTTCAATTCACGTGGCCGGCACAGGGGCACTACTGGAGTAGCTCGTGTGCGCAGTACTACGTAGACCATGATGGGATTCGTGAGTAGTGCTTTGGCTCTCTCAGATTACCTGATACCCGATGGTATATTACCTGGATCAAAGTGGCTTACACGATTGCTCTAAAAAACCCACAAATGTATGCTTTACAATCCTGTTACTTGACGGTTGTGAATTGCCATAAAATAACGACACGGCCTCGTGGATATCCAGATAGTTCTTTCCAACCCACAGGCACCCATCTTCTATTCGCAACTCGCCGGCGATATAAAACATCCAAGGATGGATCAGCACAATTACAAGCACAAGCTACATACACTCACAATGACCTACTTATATACCCTCCCACACACATACACTGTTACGGCAAACATATCGTATTTTTGCATACTTTTGGGCAATTACTCTTATATTAAATTGATAATGCCTGTAACGGCATACCTCACCGTGTGGAGAACGAAAGCTTTATTTATTTATTTATCTGGAAATAAAATGCCGGTGAGTTTGGTGAAAAACACAAGCTCACGTGTCAAGGCAGTGTCACTTCGTAACATACGCCAAGGGTGCACATGGACGAGTGCAACGTAGAAAAGACCAAGACCGCAAGTGCAGACCTTGTGGTTAGATATTTTCTCTTGATGTTGCTCCCCGAAATGAGATAGTGTCCATTTCGGCCAAACAGGATTGCTGCTATCCGCAAGGTTGCGGACAGACGGAAGCGGTACTTCACATCATTCGCCGTAGACTGCGTAAATGTGCGTGCCAGAGGTGAGGCAGGCCTAGTGCAACGGTGTAGCCAGACGATAGTGGCCATCCAGTTAAGTCAAGTACAGAGGTGGCACAAAGACATGGTGTATGGTTACATGCTTACCAACGTTTGACAGAATTGGGTACTCGAAGTACAGGAGCATACTGCCTTAAAGGTAATGGCCTTTTAAACCATTAACACAATCCTCCCGACCTTGGGGGGAACGCTCGTAACCCGCAAAGCATGGACACTGAGAAATGATTTGTGTCCATTGGAACGAGGGAAATCACGTACTCCGAGCCCAGGCTGTCATATGCCTACAGGCATCTGATGTGAAGCTGCGCAGTAACCGAGGTAAAAAATTCCACACAATCTACGGCTTTTGTTTTCGCTTATGCATGGTGTCAATAGTAAACCAAGGACGGAGCAAGGCACCTCCGCTGGCTGACGAAAAGCTACGTCACTGAAGGCTATTCACTCACTGGATGTGAATATGACGACAAAAACAATGAGTGTGGCCGGTGGAAGGACGGTGGTACTGGGAAGCCATTAATTATGTCGGTGTACGTAAACGTGTTGTGTGAAGTCACGGGAATGGTGGGTTTGCACTTACCTGTGAATGGCACAATAGATTATGCGAAATTAATGCAGTATGGCACAACAATACCTTGGACCGGGACGAGACGTAAGTGGTATCAGCCTAAATGTAGGAAGAGGGCAATTACGCTAGGTAAAGCTGACATGAAAATCCATGACTCATGATTAGTGCATGCGGTGTGTCATTACCAACAACGAATCCGGGCGGCACATATCTACTGGCGGTCTAAAGCCACGTGAATATTTGCTGTGCACTTACCTGCAGTGATGCGGACGACGTGTACAATGGATCATTGTAGGTGATACCATTTGGTATCCAACTGGCATCCAGGTGTATGGCTAATGATATTCGGGGGTTATGTGATCCCGAGACAACATGAGGCAAAGCAACACATGTCTACTAGTGATGTAGGAGGCTCATGTTTCTGTCCGCGGGATTATCGCGAAAGAACCAGCCGACCCGGATATCGAAGGGTGCGTGCACAAGACACGGCGTCCAAGGTGTGAAACTGGTTCCAGATGATGGCCCAGTTTGCTTGTAGTAGGCTGACCATACGGTACCTACTATTGACGTTTCCCGGACGCGCGAAGTAAGCGTTGGCAACCACGTTTATTGTTAGCTGCTACAAAGCGGAGTAGTCCCATCTTCCGTCTAGAGCCCGTTACTGGGCCAATGGAACACTGGGTTCAAACAGCAGGGGTCAGAGGTTTAAGGCACAGGCGAATATGAGGCATGACACCGCCAGTCCATTCCCGTCGATGAATTATGCTCTGAGCACCGAGGTGCCGTAGATGCACATATGTGGAATGTTAATGACAAAGAACGTCAAAATGTTTGGCTTGGGAGAACAAGGTAAAGAAGAAAGGGAAGCAAAAAGTGTAGTTAATTCACCGAAATAGAACGAAAGCAACAACCGGATGCAAGAAATAGAATACAGAATAGCCACTGGCTGCACTATGTCAGCTACGGTTTGCAGTCATAGATGGTGATCATGCCGTGGCCCAGCTCCATGGAGAGGGCATGCTGCAGCCTGTGTTTCCCTAACAATTTCTTTGTGCCTGCATGCGACGTCGTGGACTGTTCTCCTCGTGGGTTCGCCCAAAGGGAATCAGCCTCGGTGTATAATGGAAGCCGAAGAAGCCGGTCATCGGGCATATGGAGAACATGGGCTTGCCAAGGTCAGTTAGTCGGATTCGGTAACACATCCTGTGCGGAACAAGAAGGCTTGTTGCCAAAATCAGCTGGCAGGCCTCGGCTTTGCTTACCAGATGTTCCAAACAGACTTGAATAATATTGCGCGAACTTGGGTGGTCAAACCTTACAACACCTTTAAGATCCTCACCGCGAACTGCCAAGGTCGCTTATCCATACAGAAAGACCGGTCTTACCGCAGCATTATACAAGCAGCCTTCTACTCACAGGCACACACCACGCCGCCTTCCAGCAATTGTTGCGTTGCTTGAAAACTGGACGGGCCTTGTTGATGCCCGAATAAATGTGCTCAGTACGTGGCTACCACATTTGACACTAATGCAAGCATGGTCGACTTCATATTGTAGTCAAGGAACTCGCAGGTGCTACCTGCAGGCATTTCGGGCCTCGCACTGGCACTTTTGGGTGCATGGTGAAGAAGCACTGGGGCTACAAGTTACTGTGGTGCAATGGTCTGCGTGCCACGGAGATCCATGAGCTGTGGTGCATGCAATTTTAGAGCCACACATACGAGAATAAGCAAAGTTTAGAGACCAGACGAACTCAGCCTCCTTCCCCTCAAGGTAGGGAGTTGAAATGAGGGTGGCTCTTAATTCAATACAACTGACGCATTGTAGTTCGTTGCCTTACGGTCGGGTTTTTGCACCAAAGATTTTAGTTGAGAACCCTAATCCTTCTTCTGTCTAGACGAAGGCAACCGGTCAGTATCCTTCTCACGAGATACAATGATCTTTACTAAAACAATCTCAGGATTCTCTGGCTAAAGCAGAGGATAATGAACAGTGCCCAAGCAGTTTCATCAAGCATGGTGGATAGGGTTGTAGCTGTTACTGCTCATTCCTCCGCGTCTTATTATACCCAGCTTACGATGGTTTACCCTAACCGCCAATTTCCAACTTCAATGCTGTCCCCTTTTTAAACCCCCAATTCTTGGCCCTTTCCCACCATGCTTGGATAGGCGGTTAGCATCCAGTTTTAACGCACCTGCAAACCCGGAGCATCACACTTGCCCCATGGACAAGCCCTTGTCTAACCAAGCGGGCAAACCCAGATCATAGGCTTCCCTTTGGAGCCCCTGAGCCTCCCGCAGCTTAGCATGCCTCAACCTACGAATAGTAAATGAATAAACAACAACAAAGCAAGTTACGCCTTTTGGACATGATGGTTGTTACAGGTCCGTCCACAGGTGATACTTGCCCGAACCTCAGAAATCCGCTCTATCGATATCTGGTGCCTATCGGAAACATGCCCACTAACCCCGAGCGCTAGCCTCACGCTCAGACCCCCTTCAGGTGACTCCCGCAGGGCTTCCTCATTGCGCCTATCCGGAGACGGTAAGCTTTGAGCAGCAACCAGGCTGGCGTTTGTATTGTCCTGAGTACCCTGCCTGAAGCTGCTCCGACTGATTGCATTCCCATCAGTAGACGAACGTCTGCGGTCCGACTAGTCGCCTCGTTCAAAGCTTTGAAGTCGCTTAGGGTTATCGGTTGTCGTTTCGCTGTCTACACCCTATACACAGTAAAGAAAGAAAGAAATAGTTTGTTCTCGAATTCATAGACACATCAAATCAGGCATGATCAAGGTATAAGGACACTTACTTCGAAGTTTGTCTCGAGTGGAGCCTCTTAGTGCACTGCTTGGGGAACCACATAATTGGAACCCCAGTAGAGACGAATATTCCTCATACTTCTAACGGGGCACGTAAACTACTTACAAGTGTAGTCATTAGCACCGAGAGATCTGGTAAGGTTTCAAGGACTATACAGGCCCGGCCTAACGATCCACCTGTTTCTTGCACCGATAATTAAACGTGAGCCACCGGTAGTTCGGAGTTGAAGTTGTATGCAATGTCCATGACAAAGTCGTGGAATTTAGCAACGTTCCAATGGGGACTGGTTTTGTTCCGGCATCAATCCAGTAGGCCGAATCACCTGCGGATGCAGGGTAGCCTGCAAAGGTACATCGAGTCGCCCGGTAGGAAAACAATTCGAAACAGCATCGCAGGAGATATTCTGTCATTCCAGGCCGGGGCAATTAACCTTCTCCATCACTAAACACTTATTCGCCGAATGTCAACTGCCAACATCAAGTAGACCACGCTCTACGACACGGGAGCATCTAAGGACTAGCATAACTTTAAGTTGGACGGAAGCCACATAAATAGTGCGAATGCATAAGGCATGCGTCCTAAAGACAGTAAGGGCTGAGTTGACGTACAAAGCAACTCCGCCTCCACGACGATACTAATTTGCTACCAAATTATTAAAGGGCACCTGTAGGTATATAGCATCGTGAGACCAGGATAGTGCGCTACCGGAACCACTACTTGAAGGAAGGAAGTGCACCGCCGGTTCACCACCCTAAAATCTGCCAAGAGAAGATATTTTCTCCTGCTTCACGGCGGGCTTCCATACCGCCGAGCCTCCCGCAATTTCAGCGTCTTCATCAAAGGGAGATCTAGGTGCAGCATGACACCAGTGCCCTTGATCTAAAGGGCAAACGTTAGAGCTTGGTACATTTCTGGAGTGAGCAGAGCAACACCTAGCGTTCGAGGGCTAAATACAGAGTACTTAACCGACAAGTTATAGAGCCCGGTGAGTATTCGTATAGTAAGGACGAGAAAGCCTGGCAGTAAACTTTGGTACCGCCCATTTTAAAGGATTGGTTGTCCTCGAGGATTTTCTCTTTTGGAAGGACAGTAAATGATTCAGTGACAATCCATAGATTAAGTCTGTAACCAGTATGCCAGTGTAAACAAGGCGGAGCATTTACCGAACGTTTCGGGAAAGTTGGCGGTCTCGGATTGGCTTCCGGTTTTTTGACTCTAGCGTAGTAAACTAATCCGGCTTGGACGAGAAAGCCACAGTAGAAATAAAGGAGATGAGGATAGGGCAACTGACCGACACCCTACATCTTCTTTGGGTTTTACCACTTTTTAACTACCTTACACCTTCCTGTAACAACAGCAGCAGCCCACGCGTCTCTCGGGCTAACAGGCGCAACAAGCAAGGAATCTGAGAGTTTGTTATCAACAGCGTCGTTGCTGCATGGTGTACTGACAGTGGATTGTGAGCAAACAGACGTTGGGGCTGGCAACTTGCAGGTGTCTTCCATTGTCTTCGGCCGGAGGTTTGAGCGGTCCAGACAATACACAAAGCAATCAACTTTTCTATCTAGCGCACACAATAAAGACATCAGGCTTTCCAGAGACACCGGGGTGCTAGTTACTGGCGTGTAAAGTCTAGTCTTACGCACACAGCAGTCAACAAAATTGCGCAGTATGCTCTCGCAACTAGCCATACGAGCATGCTGCATCGGATGCAAACCAGTACAGTCCACATAGAACCACCGGCAATACGTAGGGAATTGCATGTCGGCAGACGAGTATGTAACCGCGTTGCGACACTCCGTTTTGCCATTTATAAACAACGTGTCAGCGGAAGGAGTGCACGTAGAGTTTGGACAGCACCCAACAACCATCTCGACAGAAAGAAGTCAGAAAAGCCAAAAAACGTAAGAGATAACGCAAAGGGTTATGAACCGGCTTACCATGACCCCTTATGAACTCAACGTGAGGACCAGTCGAGAGACCGATTATGCTACGCTTGCACCAAAATGGACTAACCAACTCGTAACCGGCGAAACAAAGCCAACGTGGGCTCCAAACACGCGCCGACATGTTCTTCGCGAAAGAGCGGGGCCGCAAAGACCAAAAACGATAGGAACGCAGGCCAGTTCCACCGAAAAAATTAAATTATAAAAGAATCAAAGTTAATGCGCCTGTTTCCAATGCTAAATAACAAACTAGAGGCGAGAAATAGCTGTTTCGCGTCCAGTGGCCAAAAAAGTAGTAATCATGCAAGGCTTCATGAACCACAAAAGCGAAAAGTAGGAGAGAATCCAGGAATGAACCACGTCTTCCATTAACTAGTATCCCGTTTCGGGTGCGAGTAAGCGAGAAGAGTTCCCAGCAGTTCTACGTTATAATAAATACACACGTTTACATTAGCAAAAAGGTGAATAAATTAAGAGCAAAACGGGCATTGTATTTGCATGTAGTTGCATAACCTCCTTACATGTGTTTAGACGCTGAAATGAGTATTCACAAAAATTCGGGGAACAAGGACAACAACATTTCTTCCAGGCAGCCGTTGATATTCTGTGATGTTCGTGGGGAACTTTACCAGAAGCAGCTTTCCAACGAAGCTGTTTACAAGTGACCTAATTATGGGGTACTGGAAAGTTTTTATTTCAGATCAAAGCAAGCAATCATCATGATGACAGCAACCTTATAATTGCCGAACTGAGTACGTATTTTACACCGCCCTTACGGAATATGCTTCCGAGTAAATTTTGAGTGCAGAAGTAGTCATCACTTATCGTTCGTAACTACTGTCTCAGTGGAGTTAAAACTTATTCACATCTTCATCCACGTCCGCCACCTTAGGAAAAAGCGAACGCACCAATCGATCAAAGTTGTCATATCGTCCGCTACGCTATCCGCTTCTAACTCAGCGTTACAGTGATTTACTATCCATTGTTATCCACCTAAACGACAACAGTGGATTTAAATTTGCCATCCATATATTACACTACATAAACGTATTTACCATGTCTATACCTCATTTATACAGTCTTACCTTCATGATCAACACAGTCAACTTTAGCCTAGCGTAAGAAAGAGGTTTGGCTGTCGAAGCCGCAACGCCTGTAAATAATATGTTTGCTTATTTAAAGAGATCCAGCATTAGAAACTCGTCTATGCGGGCTTTTCAACGAGTGAACGGGACCTGTATGCGTACCGACTATGATGAGTTGCATACTTAGGGAACCGTAAACTGGTCCATTATCGTGAAGCCTCTTCAGCTCCGTTTGTGTTGATCAGCAATGTTCCGGAGGATTCCTGCCTAACTGAAACCTGCCTGACGGAGGCACAAGTCTTCGGGTCATTGCAAGAGTAACGTCATTCCGAAGCGTCCGGCCTTGCTTCAATTCATCCAAATTTGTTGGATGAATGGACGGCTTAGATAAGTGACCGTCTCACCCCATCCAGCACACTACGGCAAAAAGTGCTGTAAAGCGCTTTATAAATGCCTAGCTTGCTAGCTCAGGCTGCGGATAAGCGATTGGTTGTGAATACAAATTTAACAGTCATTCTATGTTCTATTTAGTTATGCTTTATATATTTAGATCCATTATTAAACACGCTAAAGAAACGCAGACAGTCGGAACGCTTTTCTTTTATAATGAGGTTACGAAGGTCACATTCGTATACGACCCATGTGTAACGTGCACTTTCGATCAGGGGGAAGGGACCACTTAATGCTACGCGCGAATTCCAATTAGGGGTGATGCCTTGAGTTAAAATGATCCAGGGATCTAGGAAAATATAGTGAAATATTGTAAGGTTGAAGTTAGCTTTGAGCAGGTCTGGATACCCAAAAGCAGCTATTTGACCTATATTTGATTATATGTAGAGGCAAGGGGCGATCCATTTAACTTCAAAAATCAGAAAGTAATGTCCACAATGAAAGAAAAGCATATGGCGTTTTGTTGGTGCACGTAGCGTAAACATATTGCCGGCATTTGCATGTGTGATTGAGGACATGTTCTCTTGCCAGGCTGTGAAGGTGCCATTAAGAGTAGTATTTAATAGGGGAATGGAAGTAGCTTGTTATTTACTGCATAAAGAGGGGATGAAATTAGGGATGCACAAATATATCTCTGAGTGTATGGGTACGTAAAGAAAACCTGTATGCACAAATATAAATAGACCAAAATATAATTATATATATGTATATATGATTGGTGACATCCGGTTTTGGATTTGCCTGTCACAGTGAACAGCTACAGAACGCCTGCGTCTACAAAGGGACCACGGATGGCTTGCGCTGCACCACCCACAGCTCCATTCGCATACCCCATATCCTTGTAAACCCAAAAGAATAAGACCGGGTGGCATGCGGTTGGGAGCCACGTTTCATCAACGGAGCCGGCCCACACGCATTCACAGACAACCACAGGCACAGTGTATTTGGGGAATCAAGTGCACTCTAGGCGGTGGCTGGACCGTAGTCCGCTCCACAATGAGTACATGCATTCTTTGAGCCTAGCACGACCACAAAGACCGTGTGCCAGGGCCTTCCCAGCAACAACAACTGTCTGAGCAAGGCAGTATAAACGAGGTAGTGGCTAATAGACGGGTAGGCGTCTTTTCAGCGTGCACATCAAGCGCAGCCACAACTAGGATGTCAAACAACATCCAAGCATTCGAAATGCCGATATCAACTAAAGGATATCGGACAACGTGAAACCAAATGACGACATAAATACTCGCTAACTCAGCATATGGAATAACCTGGTAATAAAAGAATCCGCGATGAGCACCAAATGTCCGAAATTTATCTACAAATTACTACGTGATAAAGTTAGGCAAGATTACCACAATTAGCATGCGCGACTTGTGCAAAGCAGGAGAAGATTAGCAAGTGCGCAGCACAAACCAAATAAAGTGGAATGAATATTATTCACATTAAAAGGACCTAGGTTAAGTGTAAGTTGCTTTAGCCCAACTGCGGTGAAGAAGCATAATGAATGCTACATCAACCTCAGCATCAAGCACAAGCATGTACATAATTAGACACACATAACTGCAACTGTTACCTATATTTTGACCTATTGGCAAATGTGTCAAATACACATATTTAAGCGCTTTTACTTATAGATTAAGCCATTTCTGTCTTGCAGTATCACATTTTTATAAGAATTGTAAAGTCCTCATACTAAAATTGCTACTAATTATGCGGCTTAACAAGTTTAAGTGATAATGCATCTTGAAATGTAGTGAATCGCATAGTTTGATTGCGCATTGCATTAATAACAGTTTACCCTAGTATAACGAATGCCATTTAAATTTTAAGGGGTCGTATATGATTGACTTTACGAAGCATATTCATTGACTTTTTGAGCAAGGAGAAATTGAGCAATGTTAGTACTAGTTAGGAACCGAAGTTTATACATGGATGACACGTATGTACCCACAACTACGTATTACTGTGTATTCCTGCGAACGAGCCGGGTGAACGGTAAAGCCATGTTAGTGCATTATGGTATTACCTTAATGTGACTAATTTACCAGACTATTTGGTCGGCCTTACTGGTCTACATAAACAATGCATTAAAAGGTATTATAAATACCATAACTGTAGCGTTATCAGCATTTATGAATTGTGGTTCGTTTGCTGGTTGAATCATGGCAAACGCCTTGCTTAATAAAGCAGTCAATTTCCTATAGGGAAACGCTATTATTGCCGGGGTGAAACCTGTATCATCGGCTATACGAGTTCCCATGAACGGTTTGAAATTACAGCAAATACGTTACACGAAGTTTTGAATACTACCACTAATGAAGCGATACGCATACATGAAACACGGTGGATTCTACAAATCAATTCAAATGCAAAGGATTTGGTTCACATGTAGCTAGGCGTGGTGCAGGTTTCGGAACATAAAGGTTTAATATTGGGTTGCCCATCGCAATGAGGCTGGACCTTACCGTGGTGCGATGGTTTGCGTGCCTCAGAGATCCACCGAGCTATGCTGGGTGGTGCTTGCTTCGCTGGACACGACCTAGAAGGTGTGGAGCTACTTCCTGGTGAACGATTTCTTGACTTGGAGTATGCGGACGATATTGCCCTAATCTGTGACAGCCCCCAAACATGCCAAAGAGCGCTGGACCGATTAGCACCGGCTGTCACTCGTTTTGAGCTATGCTTTGCTCCATCGAAATGCAAAGTACTTCTCCAAGATTGGCAGGGACCCAACCCTGCGCTAATGCTTGGTGGCGATCTGCTAGATGTCGTTCAGGAATTAAAGTACCTGGACAGCTATATTAGCACCCGTGGGATTGAAGATGACCTTATGGACCGCATAGCAAAAGCTAGAGGTGCTTTTGCCAATCTCCGCCACCTGTGGCGCAGACGCGACATTACTCTCGCCCCAAAGGGCAGAGTTTACAACGCAGCCGTCCGTTCAACTCTCCTATATGGGTGTGAAACCTGGCCCATCAGGTCGACAGACATGAAGAGACTCATCATCTTCGATCATCTCTGCCTTTGCAGTTTAGCTCATGTCTGCTGGGAGCACCGCGTGAGCAATGAGCGTGTTCGACGTCGCGTATTTGGTGCGGGCAGAGCGAGTGAACCGCTCAGCACCATTATATCACGCACCAGGCTCCGATGGCTGGGCCACGTGTTGCGCATGCCAACACACTGACCCCCACGACGTGCATTGTTTGCGCGTTGTGGGTGCGGTTGGAAGAGGAGGTGGGGAGGCAAAGTGATGACTTGGTCGAAAGAAATGAAAACCCTCACTTCGAAGTTGGCGTCGGTTGGTGCATCCCGACTGCCTGGCTGGGGTCCTAAGGACGGTGAACACGTTTGGTTGGACACACTTGCTGACATGGCTCGAAGCCGGCACCAACGGCGTTTGTGTTGTGAGTTCCTTTGTCCATCCCCCTCCTGTTTAGTATCCCCTTCCAATCACGAGCTCACCTGTTAGGCATAATACGATTCTCTTTTACGGCAGCCAGCTGTTAGCTCTCTGGAACAATGCCCATCCGTTACTGGAGGCTCAGCGGGCGTGCCACTGTTTACCTTTTCTTTTCTTTTGTGTTGCGGCACAATAGCTGAGGTGTTTTCCACCTCCAGCTAACGTGTAATGATGATGATGAATATTGGGTTGCACGGAAAGAAACTGTTTCTTTCTGCAAGGAGGCGTCGGAAGTGCTGTTAGCCGTTAGCCCGGGCAAGGTGATACTGAGGTGCATATGCCTAGGTTTACGATCTAACAGCGGGAGGCCGCAAGCGACGGTAATATGGTCATAAAAAGTCACCTGTGCTGCACGAGGTTTTTGGAAATCCAGCGGTATCCATCTGTAGCTAAGGGAAACCTTGCTGCACACTGCTTTTCGGACTTGCAGTACATGTAATGCATACAATATCCGGTTACTGCGTCCACTGCAATGTATTACTCTACGCGGCGGTTTTCATGTATTACCGATTGCGAATGCAAAATTTAAACATGTTAAGGTGTCAGGGGACAATCAGCTGTGGAGATAAAGGGTTCCAAACAAAAACCCGAACGTGCTAGAGGTGGTCCACGTTTAAACAATTGAGAAATATTCACTACTAGGTAAGTGAGCGTGTATTTGGCTCGGAACCCATCATGTGTGGACGCCGAGGAACGGCTTCGCCAGCTTTCTAAGAGGCCACGGTGACAACGCAAAATGATTGTGAACAGGACACAGGATAAAAGAACGCGTTAGGCAGTATAACCTGTAATTCTGTGAACAATAAAGGTTACATGCAAACATTTTGTGTGTTGAATGCGCCCTGGAGTATAGAAGTATGATAACCTGCGTTAGTCCCCAGGCCACAAAGCGGTCATAGAAGTCATGCATGCGAAATAAATATGCGAGTTATAAAAGACACATTTAACAAATAATACACTAGCTGGAGGTGCGAAGGAGAACTTATGCCGTGGCGCATGTTATGTGGAGGCAGGCCGGTAGTGGAGGAGCACTGAAACAAGCAGCACGGATAGACAGGCGTACTAAAAGACAACTGTGAATAAGCAGTACACGCAGTATATAGGCGGCAGCTCATGTTACGTTGAGGAAAACCAATAGTGGTGACCGCTAAAGTGGGCATCGCGGATAAAGTGACGTTCTAAAGGCCACCTATGAAGGGCCGATAGACTTACTTGAGGTGCATCGGCGTACGTAGGTGGCGGCACATTTTACGTGGCGGCAGACCAGTAGGGGCGGCTTACCCATCTAGGTCCGAGGTCCGAGGTCCGGAACTTCTTGGGGATCTGGGACTTGACCGAGAAACCGCTTTTGTCCGACTCAGAACAACCAATAAGGACCTACGAAGCACATGGCTTTACAAAAAACGGATACAACTGCACTCACTCCCATGACTGTTGTCCAATGATGATAGCGGGACTCGAAAACTTCACACTCCTGAAAAGAATACATACTCCTGAAAAATGCAGACGCAAGAAACTGACGTTTCGCCCACCTGGATACCCACACAGACGATTCTTCGCGAAGCCCCCAACCTCGATTCGCCTCAGCCATTATGGCGGCCTTGCCCAAGATACCTGCCCAAATAACAGAGAAAATTGAAGGTCATTTGACTGCGGATATCTGAGGGTGAAATCAGTCGGAAACCTGGTCTGCCAGTTATATATTACTGCACCAAGAAATTTCTGTCAGTGTTCCAGGACGTGGTGGGTTTTCGCCTGGCAAACGTTCTCCCTATAAAAAGCCACAAATGTCCGCGTAACAACACTGCAACGTGGCGGATGTGACTCGCTACCGAATAAAGTTACTGCCCAGAACTACTTACTGGCAAGTCGACCAGAATCATTATTCAATATTGCCCTGACACTTTCAATAATAAGTTACACCATGCCTATTTGTATCGTTTTCATTATACATGTAGTGCCCTGACTGTTTACACTACACACTCTAGAATTCAACATTTCGTCGGTCATTGATGACTCTAACCCTCATGACTACTCACACAATTTCCGCAGCCTGTACAACCTTCGGCTTACTGCCCACTACACTCATAGCAACATGTTTGTTGCGAAGCAATATTGCATGTAAATATTGATCATGCCTTACTTGGTGTGTCTCGACCAATTCGAGAATAAACTATTTATTTATTTATTTATTTATTGATAGACAGGAATTTTAAAGCGTCATGTAAACAGCGAATGCAATTACCGGAGGGGCAACTGAGTATATGGCGGCGGCAAATGTTACGTGGAGACGGACCGATAGTGGCTGATACGTCTTCCAGGCAGCACGGATAGACAGGCGTTTTGAAAACCTTTTATTAGGAGCCAATAAGCTTACCAAAAGTGCAACGGAGCAGCCATCGGCGGCAAAGTGCAATTGGAGGCAAACAAGTAACGGCAGATCACCCATATAGGCATCACGGATACATGAGTTCCAAAAGCCACACGTGAACAGACAGTACACGTACCTGAGGTGCAACGTAGATAGCGACGGCGCATGTTAGGTGGAGGCAGACCAGTAGTGGTAGAGCAGCATGTTTTGCGCCAGAGACAGGGTAAGCTGAGGCAATGACGTTAAAGTAAATAAATAATTAAATAAAGGTATATTTCTAGACTGGGCTAGATGGTATGCCCTCGAGGGTTCAGATCGTAATGTTCAGTAATCCCATGCTATCGCATGTGTATTAATGGAGTTAAGTTTATGTACTCGTTGAGCGCAAGTACTGCACCACCGCTGAAGGAACCGTCTCTCAACGGTATACATTCCAGCTCCATTAGGCATTTTCGGTAAATTACGGGTCCTGATAAATGACGGGCTCATGGCAAGAGAAGATGAGCGATGGCAGCAGAAATGTCGAAAAGGATACTTGTAATTTCTATTAAAAATAAATGACAATAAATTTAAAATACATAGGTGAAAGCCTAGGGCACTTCGCAGCAATTACCTGGAAGTCATAAACGTAGAATATAGCAAGTATATCTAATTACCGGTTAACCCCGAGCGGCAAACTCAGATGGCTTTAATCACAGCATGAATTAAAGACCATGGTTGTAACGTACATATTATTAAAACTAACTATATATCTTGGTCACGACTTGGCTTGACGGCTGTATACGATACGAGCAAAAGTGCCGCAATAATTGCCATATTTCCCGAGTGCTGGAGCAACTGTCAACACCTTGTCTAAAATATTGCTACCATTAACATATAATTTTTCAAGCAGATTGGGTAAAAATAAGAAAAATTAGAACAAACGTCTCACTGTTATAAAACCTCAATAGGGCTGCTTATCTAGAAATATACAATATAGCTCTAAAGTAGCCTTATTTACGATATACGACGCAGTGGCCACAAACCACCCTTCCAAGCCTACGTAATAATCCTTGGAGGCATAAGTGAAAATATACAAGGAAAGGCTCTTAGTACGCCATAGAACGTTTTGCGATCGCGTAAGTACGTAACTGTTTGTAATTAGGGTATGCTCAAAAGAACTCCGTGTGTCTTTTTCATAGGCTAGTTGGTCGAAGAAACCACCCCGTATCAATACGGGGTCACATGCTACAATTGTAGCATCAGTAACTGATGTGGGATTTCCTTCAGACTTAGAGGCATTAGATTCCATCAATGTCCAATTGGAATCGGCATTCATAGAAAGTACAAAGGGTTGTACTTGTTAACGTGGTCATGTAGTCGCTCAAATCCCTGTGGAATTGGTCCACAAGGACACTAACATACATGCATGTTTTCAATAGCACTCGACAACTGTGCCTTACCTTCGGACCGGAAGGACGCAATCATCTGTCCGATTTATAAAGGCGGTGACAGAGCTCTGCCTATAAACTACCGGCCTGTCAGATTGACAAGTGTATTAGTTAAGTTGGTTGAAAAACTGGTCAGGGATTCTCTTAAGAATCGCCTGAATGAATTCAACGTTCTCAGTGCTGCACAACACGGTTTCCGTAAGGGATTTTCGTGTCTGACGAATTTACTTATAACCCGTAAAAGCTGGGCAGTGTCAGTAGATAACGGTTACACTAACGATGTGCTACGGATAGCGACACACTTTGTAAGTTCTCGGATTCTGTGAAGAATTTTCCGCGCTTAATGGCGTGGAAGAGCTATCGGGGTTGTTAGCCATGACACCAAAATGCTTGAGTTGCAGTAAAGGTGTGACCTTTCTTTCTAAGACAGTACAGTGCTCTGAGTGTGACGGATGGCTGCATATTGCCTGCTGCGACATTTGTCCTGAACTCTATGAGTCTCTGCAACGATATACTACATCGCCTATCACTGTTTCCTGTAGCCACTGCTATACTTCATTAAACAGTTGACGCCTTTGCGCCGAACTGCCAGTCCTGAGCCCACATTCTACTCCAAGGAAGTTTGAAGTTTCCACTACATTAGACTCTCTTGTGTCATCACCTTTTTCGTCCACACCTAATTCCGGCTCAGCTACCCCACGGGTAAACGAAGCCGCGTCCCATCTGCTTCTCAATCAGAACGTTTGACACGCCTTGTCCAGTGTACCCACTACTGAGACATACACTGCCGTGGTGAGGAAAACTCCCACTGTCCCAATTGGTCGGAGTCAAACTATAGGTGAGGTTCAGGCGAAGTCCAAACCCAATAAAATTGCTTCATAGAGCCAAATGAAATCTGTTCTCGACAAAGTCAACTAGCTAGAAAAGTTGATCAAAGACAGTGCGTCGCCACAGCCGCAGATCTCTGGCCGTGCTTTACCACCCTCTCGTGAAGGATGTCTTATCATTGTGAACGCCCCAGAATCTACCAAACAAACCTCCGCAGTAAAGTTGCTGGATGACCAAGGGTTCCTTGAGCGAATGATTTCCATTTTATTCGATGAAGATGAATTAGGTATAAACATTATTTCTGCCTTCCTTCTGCGCAGGAAGCAAGTGGATCCTTCTAAGTTACGCCCCCTTAAGGTCGTATGCCAAAGCGAAGAGGAATGCTGACGCCTCCTCCAGCGAACTCCACGTTTGAAAGGTGAGCTTTTAACGTCCTGGGAGATCTTTCTCCGGAAGATCGCATTAAAATAAAAACAGCGGTTGGTGAGTTCCGGTCATCCTGAGCGAATGATGAGACACACCTCCATATCGTGGATTTTTGCGTAATCCGGAGAACCCCGAGGACGCGGTGGAGGCCAATTCTCTTCCACCCAGGACAGTAGAGCATGAGAATGGACTGCGCATACTTTTGCCAGTATACGCAGTCTGAGCAATAAAGTTGATGAGGTACAGATGCTTGCATCAGATAATCGCCTAGACTTGATGACCTTCACCGGAACTTGCATTTTTGGGGGCAGCATAGATTCAGAGGTTTCTATCCCCGGCTACAGTCTCGGTCGAGCCGACCGCTTTGGAAGTAGACATGATGGCGGCGTCATACTTTACTGAAAGGCAGAACTCTAGTCCTATTTGATTGCAGCTACTAGTAACGACAATGGTTAGTTTGATGCCCTTTGGTGCCGTATTCGTGATAGATGCAGATCCCTTACTATTGGTGTCGTTCACAGAGTGCCATCGGGATCCGGAGTTCCATCGCTCGATTCGATCAGCAAACACGGCACGGGAAGGGACAATCATATCTTGGGGATTTTAATGCCGTAATAGCGCTTGGTACTTACTTCTTTTTGGTCGTCAATGTGCTTCCTTTGAGGCTACCTTACTTGAGACTGTTATCGTTTGTAATTTGTTTCAACACGCCACCATGCCAACCCGCATTCTTGCCGACCAAACGCCAAACATTCTGGACCTTGTGCTCACCCCAGCTCAGTCAGATGTCACGAATCCAACATTTCTTCAACCCATCGACAAAAGTGATCACTGTGTGGTTTCATTTCAATGGACACGTCGCCTCACCATCCATAACTAAGGTGGTTGTCGTCGGAACTTCTGTCATGCGGCTCCAATCCATCGAAAAACAGCCGCAAGCGCAAGGAACTGGAGTACTCCTGATCCCATTCCTCTCGATGATGCTTGGAACCTTGTGCTTTTCAAAATGACTTCTCTAATTGAGCAAGTCGTTCCTCTCTCCCGTGGAAAGCCATTCAAGAGGGGGTCCACCTTGGATTGACAGTGAATTGAGATCTCTGATGAACAGAAGACGCAAATTGTGGGACCCTTTCAGGCAGTCTCAAACAGAGTCCGATTACGCTTCCTACAAGACTGTCAGGAATGTTTGTGTCAAGTTGGGGCGTCAGGACAGTCAGCATTATAAACTATCATTAGCAGTACACTCCACAACGACATCAAAAATGCTTTCCTCTTATCTGAAAAGAACCTCCGAGACTGGCAATGGCAACCCTACCTTGTGTTCCTTTGAACATAGAAAGTTACTTTACGGAGACTCTGATAAAGCCAGTACTTTGGTTCAGCAGCACGCCTCTGTCTTCGCGAAAGGACCTTCTGCTATGCCACTGTTGTTTTCCTTAGCTGTTGCATCAAGTGGACATTAACATTAATACTGTGCTTAAACTTCTCCTTGATTTTGATCCGCATTCTTTACACGGTCCGGATGGCTTGCACCCCTGCGTAAAAAGTCGGTCCTTCGGGGACAAAACGTATATTCCGCAAACAAAATGACCAGGCGAAAACGCAGGCAGAGCGCGGGTGAAACATATCGGTATATAAAGCTAGTTGGATCTATAATTAACGGCCATTGTGAATGCATGACATTTATCCTGTGATTCAACCAAACAAATTCACTCCAATGACTCCAACTGTTGGCCAATCAGCGTGCATGCGAGAAACGTGTGAACGTCCAATTAGCTGCCGTCTTTCCTGGCGGCAGCCTAACGGCTTCCTTGCTGGGCTGGCATCGCACGTTCGTTCGAGTGTATACTCCCATCACATCCTCCCTTTTTTCATGTGCTTGCTGCTGTACTTTGCTAAATAGTCCATACACTTTACCACTCCGCGTCCTCTTTGTTGGATCTACCGATGTCGCCTCATTGCCGCACGCAGTATAACGCTCTCTCCCTGATTCATGCTGTCGCCTCGGATATCTCAGCTGTACTCGGTTTCTTCTCAGCTTCTTCCCTCCAACATTTACTTCGTATGACCATTCGCAGATTTTCGCAGCCACGACTCCTTTTCTCCACCGCTCCTGTCCATCGGGAATTGGTTCAACCCACACTTCTTCCCCCACTGCCAGCTCAGGTAATTCTCGTGCGCCGTTGTCGTTGTACCGTTTCTGAGTAGCCATTCGCCTTTCCAAACTGTTCTGTACTTTCTCCAGTTGTGGCGTGACAGGGCGCAGAAGTATTGAGGATGCAGGCATCACAGTTCTGGTCCTTCGACTGTATAGGCGCTGCACTGTGCTCAGGCCGATATCCGTTGAAGGAGTGTTGCGACTCTCCAGTAGCATGAGGTATGTGTCCTCCCGAGTGTCTCTAGCCTTCGCTAATAGTCGCTTGGCTTGCTTCATTGCCGACTCTGCCTTCCCATTTGATTGACTGTGATAGGGACTGGTTTGCCGGTGTGCGAATTCACATTTGGTTGCGAAAGTCTGGAACACCCTGCTGCTGAACTGGGGACCGTTGTCCGAGACTAGCTACTCCGGTATCCCGTGCCGTGCGAATTGACATCTGAGTTTGGTGATTACTGCCTCCGTGGTCATGGTGGTGGGTAAATCGATTTCAACGTAATCACTATAGTAGTCCACCGTGAGTAAGTAATCCTTTCCGTTGTCCCAGAATAGATCCACTGCTACCTTTTGCCACGGTCGGTCCGGAGCATCATGCAGCATCATCGGTTCCTTCGTTTGCTGAATGTCGTGTGAACGGCACGCCTCACTGTTCGACACATGATCGTTGATCTGACCTGTCATTCCTGGCCAGAACATCAGCTCTCTTGCTCGATTAATGGTGTACTTTGCACCCAGGTGAGCGCGATGGACATGCTCCAGCATCTCCTTTCGGAGAGCAGAAGGGATTAGGATTCGACTTCCCTTGAACAACAGACCGTCACAGACAGTGAGTTTGTCCCGAAAATTGAAGTAGGGTGTTAATTCCTTCGGGAGCTGCTTCTTTGTTTCTGGCCACCCATTGAGGATAACGTCTCGCAAAGCTGCAAAAGTTTGGTCTTCCTCCGTGAAACGCCTTATGTCTTTCAAACGGCTTTCTGTTACTGCCAGATGCTGCACCATGCTAACTGTCTCGATCTCTTCTAGATGATGTTCGGCCACTGGCGGATGTGCTTTCGACAGGGTGTCCGCGATGAACATCTGTGTGCCAGGTGTGTACACAATGTCAATGTCATACCTTTGGAGCCGGATAAGCATACGCTGCAGACGGTGAGGTACGTTATTCAGTGGTTTAGTGGCTATCGACACCAGCGGCTTATGCTCAGTGTACACGGTTGGCTTTCTTCCAAAAGTATAATCATTGAAACGCTCCATGGCATAGACCACTGCCAGCATCTCTTTCTCGATTTGTGCGTACCGCTTCTCGGCCTCTGTGCGTGCTCGACTGCGGAAATCCAAAGGTCTTCCGTTCTGCAACAGAACAGCACCTATTCCACTCTGACTACTATCACACTGTACATCCAATGGTTGTGCTGGATCGTAATATCTGAGTACGGGTGCATTATTGATAAGGTTCTTAATGGTTTCGCAAGCCAAATCCTGTTCCTTCCCCCAGCTCCAATTTACTCCTTTGTGAGTTAACTGCCTAATCGGAGTCATGACATCAGCGAGTCCTGGTAGGAGCCGGCTTAAATGATTCACCATACCGTTTAGGCGATGGACAACCTTCACATCGTTAGGGGACGGCATCGCTTGTATCGCCTTAATCTTCCCTGGGTCAACCCTGATGCCGTCGGATGTTAACACATGCCCATGAAAAAACACCTCCTCTTTCCGCAGCTCTACTTTCTCGCGTTTCAGCTTGATGTTCTTTTGCACGCAACGCCTCAGGAACCGGTGTAGCTCAGTGTCATGCTCTTCTTCGGTAGAACCGTAAATCAGAACGTCATCTGTCACACAGGTTACGCCATCTAAATCGTCTATTGCTTGCACCAAACGCTTTTGGAAAATTTCGCTAGATACCTTCAGGCCAAACGGTAATCGCAGCCAACGATAACGTCCGAACGGGGTAGCAAATGTGGTGAGGAAACTGGATTCGTCGTCTAGTCACCTAGCTAGGCAGCACGGATAGACAGGAATTTTAAAGCGTCATGTAAACAGCGAATGCAATTACCGGAGGGGTAACTGAGTATATGGCGGCGGCAAATGTTACGTGGAGACGGACCGATAGTGGCTGATACGTCTTCCAGGCAGCACGGATAGAGAGGCGTTTTGAAAACCTCTTACTAGGAGCCAATAAGCTTACCGAAAGTGCAACGGTGCAGCCATCGGCGGCAAAGTGCAATTGGAGGCAAACAAGTAATGGCAGATCACCCATATGGGCATCACGGATACATGAGTTCCAAAAGCCACAAGTGAACAGACAATACACGTACCTGAGGTGCAACGTAGATAGCGACGGCGCATGTTAGGTGGAGGCAGACCAGTAGTGGTAGAGCAGCATGTTTTGCGCCAGAGACACGGTAAGCTGAGGCAATGACGTTAAAGTAAATAAATAATTAAATAAAGGTATATTTCTAGACGGCTAGATGGTATGCCCTCGAGGGTTCAGATCGTAATGTTCAGTAATCCCATGCTATCGCATGTGTGATTCAGATGACAACCTTTTTGAGACCGGCCCCGATGGGGCATAGATCACATTTTGGTCAGCTCTAGCGCAACTTTGTATTGCGCTCAACTAGGCTCCATGACAGGAGCATCTTGGGCTCACAGGTCCTCCCCATACTTTGCGGTCCCTGTCACACCACGTGAGAGATTTGGCCCGATCAGTTGCACTCATCTTACAGATGTTACGACTGCTAATCCGACCACAAAAGGTATTCAGCCTACCCCAGTAGTAGCTGAGCGCTTTACTGGCTCCCACCGACAATTAGTTAAATGGGAAGTCTTGAAATAGTAGGCGCTACCGCAAAGGCAACCTGGAAACGCTAATCGGTAGCTCAAACCCTTTGAAAGCTCCTTCTCGACGCCCAGTTCTTACTACTCATCAGATCGGCACGTAAAGCAGCCTAGTACTATTGAATGGGAGCATCGTAAGCCTGTAAGCACTGACCAGGTAGGATATTGCATAGCAATGGGGATGCAATCCGAACGGACACACTTTACTTCACTTCTCCCTTCTCTTCTACAATTTGGTTCCTTCGTCTCCATCTTTACCCTTAGTATTTTCCAAATACCTAGTCCACTAGGTCTCTTGCGAATACTTACTTGTGACCCATGAGTCACGTCTACTAAAAACATTTTAACAACATTAAGCCTCATGTGAAATGCCAGGTTCTAGCGTTGTTGCCCTAATTGAAGCTTTCATTAAGTCTGAACACTAGTTACTATAGTCAGCAGTTTCCAAACACTATCAGTAGGTAAGCCACAAAATAAAAAATATTTCTTTCTTATTGTTGACAATGAGCGCACTTTAAAAGTTCTAGACCCAATAATCAGACATTTTGCTCTCCACTTATACTCTTTTGGCCCCATATACTTAGCTTTATCTGGTATACATGTGCCTTTCGCTATTGTCAACACTAGTAGACAGGCATAAAGAAAACCAGATCCTCTTCTTTAACTGCTTTTGCTCGTAAAACACTCGCATTTCCAGATTTCATTTCACTGGCACGAAAGCTAGCCAATGACAGAGAGGCTCCTGTCACACTGGCTGGCTGGAGCACCAGAAACTTTCCATCACCACTTTTCTTATCTTGGCCGTCCGTGTGTCATTTCTCTTTTAGCTGGCTCCAAAGCCTACCATGCGCTATGCGTAATGGCGGGTGAACGACCAGCTCCCACTGGTTTTTGTTACTATTCTACTCCTGATTTACCTTATCGCTCTTTGCTTAGGGTGCTAGAACAGCTCTTGCCAGAAAAATCACAAAAGAAATAGTCGGTGTGACATTAGAGTACCAGTTAACATTGCCAACTGGATGAACACCGCCGGCACTATCTTCGGAACCTAAAAATGGAGAGAAATAAAGCGAAATTCATCAAAGAGCTGCACAATAGTGTGCATCTACACATGAGGCATAACAATACCTCAAGTATGAGCAAGCTCAACCACCAGAAGTAGAGTTGTTAAAGCCCAACCAATGTAGACCAAAGCGGATTTCACGCCCAAATGCAATTAGCTAAATTTTACTAAATTTTCCCATGCTTATTTCTTTATTATTGGTGGCAGGCTCCTATAGCTCACTGACGTTAGAGACAGAGCCACATGAATATAGAAAATCGGCTCTAAGGGATAAATCTTGTGATGTTTAGCTAAGTAATGTGTGTCTTTTGCAGGCCAAAATCTGTCAACGGATCTGAAAGATCCCCAGGGTTACTCAGGTAGACCTGGCTCATGCGGACTTGTTGTAAGCTTTAGAAAAGCTTAGAGGCTTAAAAAATGCTAAACTCTATTTTACTGGTTGTTTATGTGGCTCAGTATCCACTGAAAATGGTATGCTGTGGCCTTCTAACCGTGAGTTAATTACAAGCTCCCCTGAATTCCCATGTAGATATAATATTCCTTGCTGGATTTCTAGCGTTTTCGCGCAAGATCATCCCTTATCTGCATATATTTGTCATGTATGCCTGCAAAGTTTACCTTTCGGCCACCTGCGCAGTCCGTAGTTATCGCAGGGTATTACGGGCTAATTAGAGCATTTCTGGATAGCTATGCCTATCTAGAACATACGCCGCTTCCCTACTTTTTATATTTTCTTTTCTTTTTTCTGCTATCTGCTTGCAAAGCAGAAAGCCATTTTTAGCGAAAAATAAAAATGGCCTTATTCGTAGACCATCATTTAATTGCGAATAACTCGCAAACTACTGCACGTATTGTGTTGCTTTTACGTTCAACGTATTCAGGCGCTAAAGCTGGTCCAGACTAGTGTAATTTTGTGCCACTTTAAGCGGTATTCTAACTGTAGAAAGGCTTTTTCTTTTATCTGAGAATAACTCAGGTTGAAATTTTGCGCCGGAGAGCAATATCAGCGTATGAAAAGTAGGGCTGTATTTTTTGTTAATTGGTATTTTTCGACTGAAACACGCAGCTTTATTTTCTCTCTTAAGAAATTGTTTCTATTTTTGTCCGCATTTATCGGAATTGCTTTCAACTTTACGTATGCCTTATAATCCCTTCACTCATTTCTTCCATGTGCGCACAATTGGGGCAACTGAGTGGCCAATTAATGTGCGATCAATTTAAAGTGCACTTCGGCGAATTGGATTCTGTTCCAAGGAGCAAAGGCACAACTACACCTCCGCGAAGTTTTCACAAAAGAACAAGGAGTTCAATATCACCCGCAGGAACCAGAAACATGTCAAGGTGGGCGCCTGCGACCCAGTAGCTGTATATCAAACAATGCCAATGCATTTGTAACTGCTGACGATGAACATATACTTATATTTTACCTACTTCAATGCAACAGCATCGGATTTATGTAAGCATTGATCTGAACCCTTTAGGGTGCAGCCTCTAGCAGGTCTAGAAATATTCCCATTTATTTATTTATTTAATAATGGAGTTAAGTTTGTGTACTCGTTAAGCGCAAGTACTGCACCACCGCTGAAGGAACCGTCTCTCAACGGTATACATTCCAGCTCCATTAGGCATTTTCAGTAAATTAGGGGTCCTGATAAATGACGGGCTCATTGCAAGAGAAGATGAGCGATGGCCGCAGAAATGTCGAAAAGGATACTTGTAATGATTTCTATTAAAAATAAATGACAATAAATTTAAAATACATAGGTGAAAGCCTAGGGCACTTCGCAGCAAATACCTGGAAGTCATAAACGTAGAATATAGCAAGTATATCTGAGTACCGGTTAACCCCGAGCGGCAAACTCAGATGGCTTTAATCGCAGCATGAATTAAAGACCATGGTTGTAACGTACATATTATTAAAACTAACTATATATCTTGGTCACGACTTGGCTTGACGGCTGTATACGATACGAGCAAAAGTGCCGCAATAATTGCCATATTTCCCGAGTGCTGGAGCAACTGTCACCACCTTGTCTAAATTTTCAAGCAAATTGGGTAAAAATAAGAAAAATTATAACAAACGCCTCACTGCTATAAAACCTCAATAGGGCTGCTTATCTAGAAATATACAATATAGCTCTAAAGTAGCCTTATTTACGATATACGACGCAGTGGCCACAAACCACCTTTCCAAGCCTACGTAATAAACCTTGGAGGCATAAGTGAAAATATACAAGGAAACGCTCTTAGTACGCCATAGAGCGTTTTGCGATCGCGTAATTACGTAACCGTTTGTAATTAGATTATTCTCAAAAGAACTCCGTGTGTCTTTTTCATAGGCTAGTTGGTCGAAGAAACCACCCCGTATCAATACGGGGTCACATGCTACAATTGTAGCATCAGTAACTGATGTGGGAGTTCCTTCAGACTTAGAGGCATTAGATTCCATTAATGTCCAATTGGAATCGGCATTCATGGAAACTACAAAGGGTTGTACTTGTTAACATGGTCATGTAGTCGCTCAAATCCCTGTGGACTTGGTCCACAAGGACACTAACATACAGGCATGTTTTCAATAGCGCTCGACAGCTGTGCCTTACCTTCGGACAGGAAGGACGCAATCATCTGTCCGATTTATAAAGGCGGTGACAGAGCTCTGCCTATGAACTACCGGCCTGTCAGATTGACAAGTGTATTAGTTAAGTTGGTTGAAAAACTGGTCAGGGATTTTCTTAAGAATCACCTGAATGAATTCAACGTTCTCAGTGGTGCACAACACGGTTTCCGTAAGGGATTTTCGTGTCTGACGAATTTCCTTATAACCCGTGAAAGCTGGGCCGTGTCAGTAGATAACGGTCACACTAACGATGTGCTACGGATAGCGACGCCCTTTGTAAGTTCTCGGATTCTGTGAAGAATTTACCGCGCTTAATGGCGTGGAAGAGCTATCGGGGTTGTTAGCCATGACGCCAAAATGCTTGAGTTGCAGTAAAGGTGTGACCTTTCTTTCTAAGACAGTACAGTGCTCTGAGTGTGACGGATGGCTGCATATTGCCTGCTGCGACATTTGTCCTGAACTCTATGAGTCTCTGCAACGATATACTACATCGACTATAACTGTTTCCTGTAACCACTGCTATACTTCATTAAACAGTTGACGCCTTTGCGCCGTACTGCCAGTCCTGAGCCCAAATTCTACTCCAATGACGTTTGAAGCTTCCACTGCATTAGAGGCTCTTGTTTCATCACCTTTTTCGTCCACACCTAATTCCGGCTCAGCTACCCCACGGATAAACGAAGCCGCGTCCCATCTGCTTCCCAATCAGAACGTTTGACACACCTTGTCCAGTGTACCCACTACTGAGACATACACTGCCGTGGTGAGGAAAACTCCAACTGGCCCAATTGGTCGGAGTCAAACTATAGGTGAGGTTCAGGCGAAGTACAAACCCAATAAAATTGCTTCATAGAGCCAAATGAAATCTGTTCTCGACAAAGTCAACGAGCTAGAAAAGTTGATCAAAGACAATGCGTCGCCACAGCCGCAGATCTCTGGCCGTGCTCTACCACCCTCTCGTGAAGGATGTCTTATCATTGTGAACGCTCCGGAATCCTCCAAGTACACCTCTGCAGAAAGGATGCTGGATGACCAAGGGTTACTTGAGCGAATGATTTCCATTTTATTCGATGAAGGTGAATTAGGTATAAACATTATTTCTGCCTTCCGTCTGTACAAGAAGCAAGAGGATCCTTCTATGTTACGCCCCCTCAAGATCTATGCCAAAGCGAAGAGGAATGCTGACGCATCCTCCGGCGAACTTCACGTTTGAAAGGTGAGTTTTTTAACGTCCTGGGAGATCTTTCTCCGGAAGATCGCATTAAACTAAAAACAGCGGTTGGTGAGTTCCGGTCATGCCGAGCGAATGATGAGACACACCTCCATATCGTGGATTTTTGCGTAATCCGGAGAACCCCGAGAACGCGGTGGAGGCCAATTCCATTCCCCCCAGGACGGTAGAGCATGAGAACGGACTGCGCATACTTTTTGCCAGTATACGCAGTCTGAGCAATAAAGTTGATGAGGTACAGATGCTTGCATCAGGTAATCGCCCAGGCTTGATGACCTTCACCGGAACTTGCATTTTTGGGGGCAGCATAGATTCAGAGGTTTCTATCCCCGGCTACAGTCTCGGTCGAGCCGACCGCTTTGGAAGTAGACACGGTGGCGGCGTCATACTTTTCTTAAAGGCAGAAGTCAAGTCCTATTTGATTGCAGCTACTAGTAACGCCAACGGGGCGTTTGATGCCCTTTGGTACCGTATTGGTGATAGATGCAGATCCCTTACTATTGGTGTCGTCCACAGAGTGCCATTGGGATCCGAAGTTCGATCGCTCGATTCGATCAGCAAACACGGCACGGGAAGGGACAATCATATTGACTTCCCTTGAACAACAGACCGTCACAGACAGTGAGTTCGTCCCGATAATTGAAGTAGGGTGTTAATTCCTTCGGGAGCTGCTTCTTTGTTTCTAGCCACCCATTGAGGATAACGTCTCGCAAAGCTGCAAAAGTTTGGTCTTCCTCCGTGAAACGCCTTATGTCTTTCAAACGGCTTTCTGTTACTGCCAGATGCTGCACCATGCTAACTGTCTCGATCTCTTCTAGATGATGTTCGGCCACTGGCGGATGTGCTCTCGACAGGGTGTCCGCGATGAACATCTGTGTGCCAGGTGTGTACACAATGTCAATGTCATACTTTTGGAGCCGGATAAGCATACGCTGCAGACGGTGAGGTACGGTATTCAGTGGTTTAGTGGCTATCGACACCAGCGGCTTATGATCAGTGTACACGGTTGGCTTTCTTCCAAAAGTATAATCATCGAAACGCTCCATGGCATAGACCACTGCCAGCATCTCTTGCTCGATTTGTGCGTACCGCTTCTCGGCCTCTGTGCGTGCTCGACTGCGGAAATCCAAAGGTCTTCCGTTCTGCAACAGAACAGCACCTATTCCACTCTGACTACTATCACACTGTACATCCAATGGTTGTGCTGGATCGTAATATCCGAGTACGGGCGCATTACTGATAAGGTTCTTAATGGTTTCGCAAGCCAAATCCTGTTCCTTCCCCCAGCTCCAATTTACTCCTTTGTGAGTTAACTGCCTAATCGGAGTCATGTCATCAGCGAGTCCTGGTAGGAGCCGGCTTAAATGATTCACCATACCGTTTAGGCGATGGACAACCTTCACATCGTTAGGGAACGGCATCTCTTGTATCGCCTTAAGCTTCCCTGGGTCAACCCTGATGCCGTCGGATGTTAACACATGCCCATGAAAAGACACCTCCTCTTTCTGCAGCTCTACTTTCTCGCGTTTTAGCTTGATGTTCTTTTGCACGCAACGCCTCAGGAACCGGTGTAGCTCAGTGTCATGCTCTTCTTCGGTAGAACCGTAAATCAGAACGTCATCTGCCACACAGGTTACGCCATCTAAATCGTCTATTGCTTGCACCAAACGCTTTTGGAAAATTTCGCTAGATACCTTCAGGCCAAACGGTAATCGCAGCCAACGATAACGTCCGAACGGGGTAGCAAATGTGGTGAGGAAACTGGATTCGTCGTCTAGAACAACGTGCCAGAATGCGGAAGAAAGGTCTACTTTTGTGAAAAACAGCTTTTGTCAAACTTGGTAAAACACCTTCTAACATCGGTAGCGCATAATGTTCTCTACGCAGGGCCTCATTCAGTAGCTTCGGGTCTATACATACGCGTAGTTCGCCATTTTTCTTCGTAATGATTGCGACCTGGCTAACCCAGTCTGTTGGTTCATCAACCTTTGCAATCACACCCTGCATAACCAGCTTGTTGAATTCCGCGGAAAATCGGTCACGTAGCGCAAATGGGACTCTCCTAGCAGGTAACGCAATCGGGCGTACCAAAGGATCTAACGATAGGTGAGCGGTACCCTCAAACTCCCCTAAACCTGGGTTAAACACAGACGGATACAGGTCACTAACATGGGCTTCACTCTGACAAGCATACACAAAACGATCATGGTTAAAAATGACAAAGCCAAGAGATAAAATCGAATCAATGCCGAGAAGCGGCGTGAGATCCTCATCCACGATCACGAACTGCAGACGACGCGAAACACCGTCTCTCGGATTGACCACTTCAATTGTCGCTGAGCCATTTGGCTTGAGTCTAGAGCCATTCCACATGCGCAAATAATCTTGATTTGATTAAATTTGCACGCCGCGGCAGTGCTTTCTGGGCAAAATATTGATCATCGCGCCTGTGTCTAACTGGAATCGCACAGACCGTCCCTCGATCAGAAGACTTGCATAGACACGCTTCTGCGATGCTTTCCGAGACACGTTACCAATCGATTGTTCGGTGTCTTCTGTAGATTTGTCTGGAACGAGTGCACTGACATCTGTCGACTGACAGCAGCGGGCGAAGTGATTGCGCTTCCCACATTTGACACAAATGCGGCCCCACGCCGGACACTGTTCGCGGTTCCTCGGATGTTGTGTTGCACAGAAGTTGCAGGGCTCCTGTCGCGCGGTCGTGGCCCTCGTAGTGTTGCTCCTGGAAACGGCGCACAACTCTGAATCACCTGTGGTTGTCATCTGCTGGAACTGATAGGCAGTGGAGGACTCACTGCTACAGATGTCGATACATTGCTGCAGAGATAGGTTGCGCTTTCGTAATGGTCGCTTCGTCAAACCTTCGTCATTGATCCCAAGAACAATGCGGTCCCGTATGAGACTGTCCGCCATGCATTTGCAGAAACTGCAGGATCGGGCCAAAATCTTTAGCTCAGTGACGTACGTGTCAACGGATTCACCTGGCCGCCTGTTCCGCGAAAAGAAGAGGTAGCGTTGAAATGTCTCGTTTGTTTGGTCTTTGCAGTATTCACAACTTCTCAAGAACTGTCTCCAGATTGTTGGCATCTTCGCTCTTGTCGTAACACAATGCCTCTAGCACGCGGCGCGCATCATCTCCTACTGCGTGTCGAAACATGGCCAAGCGGTACACCATCGGTTGTTTGTCCAGACGCGATAAAGTGCAGAAATCCATCCATTTGCTCTTCTACGAACGCCAGTTGCTTGCCAAACTGCGTTCATTCATATTCAGCGGGGCAGGCATTTGAATAGCTGGTGCTGCTCCACTCATCGTCTGGGTGGTACTAATCTTCTTCTCCTTCTATGACACCATGTAAAAAGTCGGTCCTTCAGGGACAAAACGTATGTTCGGCAAACAAAAGGACCAGGCGAAAACGCAGGCAGAGGGCGAGTGAAACATATCGGTATATACAGCTAGTTGGATCCATAATTAACGACCTTTGTGAATGCGTGACACTTTTCCTTTGATTCCGTCAAACAAACTCACTCCAATGACTCCAACTGTTGGCCAATCAGCGTGCATGCGAGAAACGTGTGAACGTCCAATTAGCTGCCGCCTTTCCTTGCGGCAGCCTAACGGCTTCCTTGCTGGGCTGGCACCGCACGTTCGTTCGAGTGCATACTCCCATCACACCCTGTTCTTTAGGACTGTGGCGCGGTACATCGCCCCTAATATTTGTCAGCTGTTCCGTCGTTCCTTTGATGCTGGGCGTCTCCCGTCGGTAAGGAAACTGGGCCTCGTCAAACCAATATACAAAGGAGGGGAACAGGCAAGATCCAGCCAACTATAGTCCTATCTGCTTAACCTCGATATTGTGTAAAGTTGTGGAGCGGAGCTTGAAGCAGGCTCTTCATCCCTACCTCGAAGTACTGAATCTCTTCTCTTGTGCACAGCATGATTTGCGAAGGACAAGCTAATGCACCTCGAAGTTGTTGCTAATGGGAAATGGGCGAACTCGCTAGATACAGGTAAAGGCCTGAACCTTGTGTTTGTGAGTTTCAGCAAAGCTTTCGACAGATTCCCGCACGAACGACTTTTGCTTAAACTCCGAGGAATCGGTATCAACGGGAACCTTCTCCCTTGGATCTCTGATTTCCTTCGCGACCGCACGATGCATGTGCAAGCAAATGAAACATTTTCCACCCCTGTTCTCGTTACTGGTGGAGTCCCACAGGGTTCGGTCCTCGGCCCCGTGCTTTTCAACGCCTTCATCCATGACTTACCGTTTACACTCCAGGCGGATTGCCTAATCTACGCTGACGGACTGAAGCTACGGATGGAGGTATTCGGTACGGATGAAGCTGACAGGTTACAATCGACACTCGACCTGCTACCTAATTGATCAATTAAGTGGCAGTTGCCAATGAATCGTGAGAAGTGTTCGGTTCTTCCAGTTGGTACGCCTGACCCATTTGAAGTCTACCATATTGGTGGTTCCTTGTTCAGAAACGCCACCCAGGAGAGGGATTTGGGAGTGATACTTTCGCCCGACCTCAACTCTTATGGAGCTACCAAGAAAAGGTCGCTGCGGCCTACGGGATGTTTCACTCTATACGCAGAGCCTTCTCTCGCCTGACCCCGGGGCTCTTCCGACTTCTGTTTACTTCACATGCATGCGCGCTTCTCGAATGCGGGCTACCTGCCGCCTGCTCTCTTATGAAATTTGAATGTGATATAATTGAAAGGTTCAACGGCGTGGATCCAAATCTGTTGCTGAGCTGCGGGACCTATCCTATTCTCTCCGACTCAGGCAACTGAACCGCTTTTCCCTAGATCACCGTCTTCATCGCGGAGAATTGATCTCCAATCGACGTATTCTTGGAGAGCAGTTGGGGAGGGAATTACAGGAATTTTTTCATCTCAACACAGAAAATTCGACAAGAGGCCACAGTATGAAACTTTTCAAACCGAGGTAATAATCGAGTGCGATCCAGTCTGGCTTTATCCACACGCGCTGTGAATGCCTGGAACCGCCTTCCGGCGTCCATCGTCGTTGCCGAGACTAAGGAAGGTTTCAAGCATTTTTTGGATTCGCATTTTAGTTTACGGGGATCCAGCTGTTTCCAATGCAGCTTCAGTGCTTCTCTGTGAGACCTTGTTCCGCAATGACCCAGACTATCTCCGCCACGATTGGGAAGTGTCGGAGCTGACAAAGGAACCTCCTTTTGCTCTCTATCATCCAATGATCCAATGACTTAACGAAAGCCTTTGATACTGTCACACATAAACGAATCAATAAAGTTGCGATCGTATAAGCCATTCGTCAAACCATTTCTTGGTGCACTGGCCACCTCAGAGAATAATCAACGGCGCCCTATCTACTGCATTGAGCAGGGTGGATGGGGGTTTGGATGCTACTGCACAAGCCTTCCCGTCTTCTTATTCCCCCTCTTACGCATTTTCACTCTTGCCGTCCCGTTACAGCTTCACTTTTATCCCCCAGTTTTCAAACCCCCGATTATTGGCCCTCCCCCAACATGCTTTGCTAGGCATTTACCTTCTAAATTTAGCTCACATGCTAACGCGGAGTGTAACTCCTCTCCTGCTGACAAGTCCATGTCCAACCAAGCGGTCCATTCCAGTCCATTGGCTTCCATGTGCAGCCCTCCTCCTCCTTCAGATTGGCATGCCTCAATGTACGCACAGTGCTAGAGGTCGGTCGACAGGCAGCACTTGTCCGAACATTGGAAACACTCTAGATCGATATCTGCTGCTTATCAGAGACCCGCCTGCAAGACTCGAGCTCTGTGCTCACTTTGTGATCCCCTTCAGGTGACACCGGCAGCACTTTCTCATTGCGCCTATCCGGTGACGAAGCAGCTGCGAGCACCGGCCAAGTCGGTGTTGGTACTGCCCTGAGTCCCCGGGCTGAAGCTACCCTGGTTGATTGGATTCCAGTCAGTAGCCGGATGTGTGCGGTCCGATTGGCTGGCTCGTTCAAAACTTCGATGTCGCGCGTGATTAACAGGTGTCTATTCGTTATCGCTGCCTATGCACCGAAAAACTGCAGCGATGACTCGGTAAAAGATAACTTCTATCGTCAACTGAATGAGCTACTTAGCCACAGAAGATGCTCGGACGCTGTAGTGCTCGCTGGGGATCTGAACGCTCGTTGGAAAATTACCCACAGATGAGCTGCATCTGGGCGCCCAACATGGTGTACGCTCCCGTAATGATAACGGTGAGCGGTTACTTCATTTGTGGGAGGATGCTCGCTTATTTCTTGCGAGCACTAATTTCCGACACAGCACCCGCCAGAGGGTGACTTGGCGCCCACCAGCCTCGAACCAGCTATGGGCGCCAAGCGATCACCTTGCGATAAGTTACTGATGGAGTGCCTGCATCCAGAACTGTCGCTCGATTTGGAGTACAGGTTTGGATACCGATCATGCACTTGTATGTGCTGACATGCAGGTGCGTCTTGGCGGACACCCACGACGGCGTTGTGAGGGTAGTGACACCAGCCAACTGACAAAGCCAGCTGTTCTGAATGCGTATCGAAGTACGCTGACATGCAAGTTGAGTAAGCGCTCACTAGAGACAATTGCTGGTCACTGGTCATACGTTCGCCAGCAGGCAAATCCTCATGTGGTAGGTCTAATAGCCAACATGGATAATGGGGGCCCTTCACAGTCTCTGGAACTCATCAATGCTCGACGGCATATTCCGACAGCAAGCGAACACAATGAAACTCGCAAAGAACTCCGGGCAAAACTTCAGGCTAGCATGAAGAGAGACCGCGAATCCTGGTGGTCTCATCGTGCATCAGAAATGGAAATGGCCGCTGTCCTTGGCAACCATCGTAAGTTATTCCGTCTAATCCGGGAAACTGGCAGCTGGAGTGCTGGTGTTAGGGAAACGGTTTGTGACGAGAGTGGACATCCTCTCCACAAGTTGTCAAAACGCTTGAAGCGTTGAGCTGAGCACGTTGAAAGGCAATTTAATCGGCCGGAATTGTTAGGTTTCTCGCCGGCCACTGATCGCCTAGCTCCGTGGGCTGTCCCTTTGGATCCACCCTCTCACCCAGAAGTCGAACGTGAGATCAAACAGTTGAAGTTAAATAAACCCGCGGGACCTGATGATCTTCCTCCAGCACTCTTCAAATTCGGAGGCTCTACTCTTGTTGCTGCTTTACATGAATTACTAATGAAACTGTGGGAGCAGGAGACCGTCCCAACCGACTGGGGCCGCTCCGTTATTGTTCCCATCTTCAATGGAGTCTGGCGTTCGGAATGCGGCGACCATAGAGCAACCAGTCTGCTATCCATCGCCTCCAAATTACTCGCCTCCATAATTCTTCACAGATTGACTGGTGCTCATGAAAGCCAGATTCGTGAGGAGCAAGCCGGGTTTCGTCAGGGTCGTGGCTGCATTGACCACATCTTCACTTTGCGTCCGTTGTTGTAGTACCGTCACATACATTGGCGGCCCACCATAGTCGTGTTCCTCGACATCAAAGGTGCCTTCGATTCGGTTGATCGGTGCACTTTGGAATGGTCTAATTAGGAAGGGTGCGCCCTAGACATATATGGATATTATTCAAGCATTATACGCGCGTAGCACGGGCAGAGTGAGGGCTTACGGCAAGCTGTTGCCATCCTTTAATATCTCCAGCGGTGTGAGACAAGGATGTCCGCTGTCACATTTCCTCTTCAACTTCGCTATTGACGAAGCCATGGAGTCTTCATTTACAGGACATGACTTGGAAGGTGTGGAGCTACTCCCAGGAGAACGACTTATTGATTTGGAGTATGCAGACGACATTGCCCTCATGTGTGACAGCTGCCAGACGTGCCAAGCCGCGCTGGACAGACTAGCACAGACTGTCAGCCGCTTCGGGCTTTGCTTTGCACCATCGAAATGCAAAACGTTCCTCCAACATTAGCAGGGATCGCCTCCTGCTCTGACCATTGATGGGGATCAGCTAGAAGTCGTTCAAAAATTCAGCTACCTGGGAAGTTGAATCCTCGCCTTTGGGATCGAAGAAGAGATCACGAACCATATAGCAAAGTCTCGAAGTGCTTTTACTAACCTTCGCTACTTATGGCGGCGGCGCGACATTACTCTCGCCCTGAGGGGTAGAGTGTACAATGCAGCGGTACGTTCGACCCTACTGCACGGTTGCGAAATCTGGTCCATCAGAACGGCGGACATGAAGAGGCTAATTACGTTCGAACATCGGTGCCTTCGCAGCTTAGCTCACATCTGTTGGGAGCATCGCGTGAGTAACGAGTGTGTTCGACGCCTTGTTTACGGCACAGAAAATGGAGCTGAACCTCTCAGCACCGTCATTTCACGCGCCGGGCTCCGAGGACGGGGCCACGTGTTGCGCATGCCAGCCCACCGACTCCCTCGACGTGCGTTGTTTGCTCACCGGGGATGTGGGTGGAAGAAGAGGAGAGGTGGCCAAGCGATGACTTGGTCCAAAGGAATGAAGGCCTTCACTTCGGAGCTGACCACTTTTGGAGCTTCACGGCTCCCCCGTTGGGGTCCAGAAGACGGTGAACACGTTTGGCTGGATACACTTGCCAACATGGCAAGGAGCCGATCTCAGTGACGTTCATGCTGTACGTTTCTTTGTCCCTCTCCATCCCTTTTAGCCCCCTTCCACCTACGATCTCATTTCGTAGCGTCAAACATAATAATTTTTCTTTTTGCTCAGTAGCCGGCTGGTAGCTTACCGGAACGTTGCCTATCCGTTGCTGGTAGCTCAGCTGGCATGCAACTGTTGTATTTGTTTTCCTTCTGCTTTATGTATTGCGGCACAGTAGCTGAGGTGTTTCCCACCTCTAGCTGACGTGTATAATGAATGAATGGGCTATCTGAAGGCGCCCTTAAATGGGAGAGAACAGTGTATACGCGTGTGAAGTAGCCTTTCGCTTAGAGAAGCTGTTCTTAATGGCGTTCCGCAGGGCTAGGTTCTAGGACCGTTGCTTTTAACAGGTTATGACGATGATCTACACAAGGAGCTGGAAGTACGGTCGCTATTATTTGCTAATGACCACAAGCACTGGATTATTGTGGATAGCTCTGAGGCAATTCAGTGCGCCTTGGATATGACCGGATTGGTTAACCATATTTTGATTATAAATTGTTAATCAGCACCTGACCAATATACAGTAGGCAGTGCCACTACACATAGCTAACAACAACAACAACAACAACAAAAAGGGAAACTTGGTAGATAGTGGAAAGGTTTGGAAAATTTACAAAGTTAATTGGTTGTGCGAGCAGAGCTCTTCCTGGTCGTCCAGGCCGAAGAAAAGGGTTGACTTAAGGGACCCCACTCCCAGGGTTTGGTCATAAAGAGCTGACCGGCAAGGCAGCGGAACGAGTAACGGAGACCGTTGACGTCCGGGTAGCTCATGCGCCTTCTTACTGTTCAGTAGCAGTCCACAAAGAAGCCGGTGGCCAACAAGTTATTCATCCGCCCTCCGTTAGGTACTCATTTCTGGTTACAGAAGTGTGTGGTCAGTGACCATATAGCCGATCACATTGGCATTTTACGCAGCGTCGTACGAGTTTTTGTGGTATTTGATGGAGAACAGGTGACCAGCCCAAAACTCCCCACGTTCCGAGGCGCTGCTGCTGAGTGTCCGCGACGGCTTATTCATCCCACGTGCAGGGCAAACGAGACTTATTGGTAGTTACCTCTACAAATAAATAAATAAATAAATATTTTATTCTCGACTATGCGAGGCACGCTCGTGGGGGCATGATCAGATATGTACAACGGTACAAACATTTTAATGCAATTGTAACAGTAACGTAGAAAATTGTTCATATATCCATGATTGGAACTGTACAATGTTGAAAATGCGAAACAATAAGTTGGTTGTCGTGAGATACAGGACCTCAGCTAATAAGAGATTGAGAATCCTGAATGATCCATTGAAAGGTAATGGAAGAGCCCGCACACAAGGAAGGAAAAGGGCAACGTGTCGTAGGATGTAAAACGACAACAGTATATACAAATGTAGAAGTCCCAGTGTAACGATCCTATGTAGAATTGTGACGCTAGTTGACCTGCCAGTGTAAAGTTATGGGCTGTGACTTTATTCGGTGGCGAGTCACATACGCCACGTTGCAGTGTTGTTAAACGGACATTTGTGGCTTTTTGTAGGGAGAACGCTTGCCAGGCGAAAACCCACCACGTCCTGGAACACTGCCACCAATCCATTGAATGGCAAATTGTAACTGGCTATGTTTCTTGTTGAAAGTCTGTTTGCTCGGTTATTCGCAGTCAGGTTGCGTCCCATTTTTTCCGCTGGTTGATGCAATAACTGGTTGCCTATTGCGTTCCTGGGTCCTGTCCATTGGTAGGTCGGGTACTAAACATTCTTATTGAATATGATGTGTTGATCCTTTGCAGAACCAAGTTAAGTCTTCTCTGATTATGTATATTTGCCGGGGAGCGAAGAATTCGTGTCCAGCTACCCTCACTGGACATCGGTAGTTGGGTGCAAATAGTTAGAGTGGAAGTGAGGCCATGGTCCAGGTAAGTACTTGTTGGTTAATTCGTCTTTTCCCAGGCGGAGGCAGTTCCTCAGTTCAATCCCGAAGCTCTCCGATGTTCACGACCTCAGAGAAAAGGGAGAGAGGAACAAGCCGAGAGAAGACCGAAAAGGAACAGTCAATGTACCTAGCGTTTGATCAAAATCCTACCTTAAGACATTTATTTGAGACAACTAGTGTACAAGGTGTAACAGATATTGCGCTAAAGATGTTTTTACTTATGCAGAAGGCATGGCCTGATGGGTAGAATACTTTCATGTGCATAGGGATGAAGAGCAGGATTCCGGTAAGATATTCATGAGGTGTAAGCTGACAATGTTCGAATTCTACCTGAGACTAGAAAGTGGGTGTGTAGTCATGATTGGTTGTTATCGGAAACCAAAAGACAGTGACGATGTGGCCGTATTTTTATATGCTCCACAGGATAAGGAGTACCTGAGACACCATAACTACAATGCACATAAGTATATGAAGATAGGAAGCTGAGCATATTAGAAGCAGGCTAAGATTAAATGGATATCAAAGGAAGACTAAGCGTTGAAGGTAAGACGATCAGAAGATATCGATAATAGACCGGGTTTCAGTGGCCAAAGGTGCCTGTTGGGTTAATCATTCGAGGTGCTAATGAATAACTACCGTGTCAGAGGGTCGGACAGCAAACCAGCTGAGCTGTGAAAAAAACTGTACCAGGAGAATAAACATTCTACAGAAGGACTGACGCCTAGCGAGCTAAGGGGTATTCTCAAAGTTAAATAGAGCCTACAGCGAACAGCTGCCGCAGAGCAGAGATAGTGGCTAAAGGAAAGGATGTATCAGTGGTTGATTCAACCATATAATTAAGACTTTTGACCACATGTCAAGTAAACGCGGGTAAGACAGACGACGGATAACGGCGCGCTAGGAGAGATGAATGGCTAGCAATAGAGTTCGGAATGAGGCTTCAGCTACTAGCGGATCCTACGGTGGCACAGAATAAGTCAACAAACAGCTAAGCTGTGACGCAAACAATCAAAGAGATGAACATCGTAAGGGCGGAGCGAGCTCCGGGTATCCGCAAAGTTAAATGGAAGCTATGGCGACTAGCTAGTTAGTGGTTCTAGAAAAGTATGTATCAGAGGCTGGTGTAGCCATATGATTAAGAAGTTTGACCACTACTGGATGCCTACAGTTTCAGTGAATACATCAACAGACGAGCGCCGATTAAAAAGACAGACGTCAGAGGAAAATGAAGGCTGGAGTGTCAAGTAGTGGATCTTTGCAGGTTACATGGGGCCAACAATGACTAGCTACTGCCAAGAAGAGTGAAGCGACTAAGAAGAACGGCGCATAACGGCGCGCTAGGAGTGAGGTAAGTGGCCAGCCATAGAATTTGGATTAAGGTTTCAGTTACTAGTGGATCCTACGGTGGCAGAGAATAGGTCAACAAATCAGCTGAGCTGTGACGTAAACAATCCAAGAGAATGAACATTGTAAGAAATGAGCAGCTCCTAGAGAGCTCCGGGTATCAGCATAGTTGAATTGAGGCTACGGCGACTAGTTGCTATAAGCAGAGATAGTGGCACTAGAAAAGGATGTAACAGTGGCTGGTGAAGCCATATGATTAAGAAGTTTGACCACTACTGGATACCTACAGTTTCAATGAATAGGTCAACAGACGAGCGCCGAATAAGGAGACAGACGTCAGAGGAAAATGAAAGCTGGAGTGTCAAATAGTTGCTCTTTGCAGGTTACATGGGGCCAACAATGACTAGCTACTGTCAAGAAGAGTGACGCGACTAAGGAGAACGGCGCATAACGGCGCGCTAGGAGTGAGATAAGTGGCCAGCCATAGAATTCCGATTAAGGCTTCAGGTACTAGTGGATCCTACGGTGGCACAGAATAGGTCAACAAACAGCTGAGCTGTGACGCACACATTCCAAGGCATTCCCCTATCCGGAACCTGGGGAAGCGCCCGATAGCGTACAGCTACAAAAAGGGACCTTATGGTTGATGCCTATAAATCAGGCAAAATATTCTGTCCTCCCCATTGGATGTGCTAATTTTCCCACGCGCTATGTAGTTGTTGGAAGTGAAATCCCTGTTGTCACTCAGCAGGTTGATCTAGGTATCGTCCATACAGTGCATAACTCTGGCGACAATTGGAGGAAGGCTGCTTGTAGAGGGTTCCGTATGATGTGGTTTGTTCACCGCGTCTTCGGTGTCCTAACGGCCGATATGTTTGTGAAGCTGTTCTCAGCTTTTATGCGACCCTACTTCGAATACTGTATCCAGGCTAGTCCACTTGTCTTGTAAGGGACAACATGGAACTGGCGAGGGTTTTGCGGGTGAGTACAAGGTTAGTGCAGGAACTGAGGGGATAAATGTATCCTGAACGTTTGCTTAGCTTGTGTATGTACTCAATGCACTACCGAAGAATTAGAGGAGGCTGGATCCTTACTTACCGTATCTTAACGGTCAAGATCGTTCCAGACTTGTCCTGGCTATATAGTCCCACCAAGCTACCTAGTCTCGAAGACAGTCGTTAAAGCTACATAGACTGCGTCCTGACCGCGTAAAAACGAAAACTCGCTTGCCGCGCCAGGTTATTGAACGTTGGAACTCGCTTCCGGAGCACGTCTTTAGGGAGTCTAGGGTAGATGGGTTCGAGCGTCATTTAGATGCTCATGCATGGCACTACCAAACCTTCCTCTTCTCCTGACCGACTTGTATCTTTACTTTTCTGTTCAATTTTTTATTTCTTCTCACACCTTGGTATTATTATTATTTTGTTGACATTCCTCTGCTTATTTTCTTAACTTACCCTACACTCCTTTACTACACATAAACATGGCAGGAAAAGGTGGGCAGTACTTGGTTGGGCAGGGTGTGATGCGGTCTTTGTTTTGGGCTTTTCAACACCTCAAGCAGACCTATCAATTCCCTGTTCAACGATACGCAAAAGAAGGAACATTCACGGGATTATACCATCGTTCTGGTCCCAACTGAACTTGGACTTGCACCATACACCCCGCAGTAGCTTATGGGTCTGGCCGGTCGCCACGAGACCGGACCTTAACGTGATGCGACAGTTTGCGTACCGCACTGACCCATTGCGCTAGCTGGGTGATGCATCCAAGCAACTTTAGAGCCACTTCTATCAGGTTGGTCAGTGGTGAGAGGTTAGGCAGACTCAGTCTCCTGGTCCTCCGGGTTAGAGGTTTGAAATGGGACGGCGTCCATTTCTATAAAACTAAATCATTGTCACCTCCCCGCTGCCTTGCGCCCAAGCTTTTGAGACAAAAACTTTGGTTGAGGACCCTATTCGTCCTCCTGTCTAGGTCTGGGTGCCCTGGCAGTATCTCAGCCCACATTCAACCATGACATTTTCTTCAAACATAAACTTCATCCTGCATCGGCCGTCGCGCAGATTATCAAGGGTCGCCTTATCTGCTACCTACAGTAGGACGGATAGGCGAACACATGCTAATGCTGGCGCCTCCTTTCTTTCCACCTGTTTATCTTACTCCCAGCCCAACCCTCATTACGAGCCTTCCTTCTATAACTCCCAGCTTTATTGACAGCAACCGAAGTGCCACTAGAGTAGAACCATCTGCAGCCACCATCCCACGACACCTATTGGACGCCTAACGGCAACAGCTCCTGCTAAGGCCACGCTATCCCGTTTCCATGGCGACATGCAAAGTTCGCATTCTAAGACAAGTAAATAATTAAATAAA
>OX104064.1:55236335-55256784 GCA_944474145.2 Dicrocoelium dendriticum | reverse complement strand
GGTCGTTAGACGCTGGGAAACGATTGGATGTGGTTTTCGTAGACTTCAGCAAGGCGTTTGACAAGGTCCCCCATGAAAGGCTCCTTCTTAAACTCCGAGGTATCGGTGTCTCGGGGAATGTCCTTTCCTGAATCGCTGATTATTTAAATGGCCAGACCATGCGAGTCAAAGTGAATGAAGCCTATTCCACTCCTGTGCTGATGACTAGCGGTGTTCCGCAAGGGTCAGTACTTGGTCCAGAACTGTTCAAGATATTCATCAATGATCTCCCATCGGAGCTTCAGATGGATTGCCTGGTTTACGCCGATGATATGAAGCTGTGGTTGGAGGTAACCTGTCTTGAGGATGCTGACAGATTGCAGGCAGCATTGGACAATCTACACGACTGGTCAGTCAACTGGCAATTGCCCATAAATTGTGAAAAATGCTCAGTTCTCCCTATAGGCGCCTTCGAACCGTTCGGGATATACCATATTGGTGGGGTGTTACTCAGAACCACCATTCTTGAAAAAGATCTCGGTGTGCTTGTCTCACATGATTTACGGACCTCAGAAGACACACTACGGAGGGTTGCCTCTGCCACCAGGATGTCCCATGCCATTCGGAGAGCCTTTTCGAGACTGACTCCGGAAATTTTCAGAATCCTGTTTACTTCTCATGTGCGCCCGATCCTTGAATACGGACTACCCGCCATCTGTCCTCTTACCAGGTTCGAGTGTAACATGATTGAGAAGGTACAGCGGCGTGCCTCGAAATCCATACTGGAGTTAAGGGACTTGCCTTACCCTCATCGACTACAGCGGATGCACCTGTTCTCCCTGGAATATCGCCGACGTAGAGGTGATCTAATTTTTACTAGGCGAATTCTGATGGGGGAAATGGGGACGGAGCTACAAGCGTTCTTTCAAGTCAACACTAATAGTTCCACTCGGGGACACAGCTGGAAACTATATAAACCCAGAAGACTCAGAGTTCGCTCCACTCTCGCTCTATCAACCCGCATTGTCAACGACTGGAACGACTTGCCGAAACATGTGGTCGACGCGCAGTTGGAGGAATGTTTCAAGCGATTTTTGGATTCTCACTTGATGAGTAAGTTGGGACCCTGTTTCTTCCAATGTGTCTGTTAAGGCCCCTTGTGGAATACCGTCTCGTAGCGACTCACGGCATCCACGCAATGATCGGGAAGTGAAGGAGCTGACAAAGGACTTTCCTTCTGCTCTCTACAATCCAATGATCCAATGATCCAATGACCTAATGCAATCAGAACAGCAGATACGGATGTAAACAGAGAAAAAATACCGGAACGGACTCACAGCGGATTCTACTCCACTTCAAGTCTTGATGACAGCGATCTGACTCAATCACTTTAAAATAGGCTTCCAAGCCAAATTTAAAGGTAGAAACTTGGATCTGAGGAAATTTGACAATAGTCAAATTTCGTTTCAACTGTTTATTCAAACAAGGAACGTTACGAAAGATAATGCTACTATCAGAAAAAAAACTGCTCAGTAGTCGCAGACCTAGCACGGTACTTTAAAGAAGGTAACGGCTGTTGGTTGATCCGACGGGAGTGATACAATTGACCTCTAGACTCTGACGTTCTAATCTGATGTAACCATAAAATTGTGTTTTAGTGTGCTAAAAAGCTGTTAACCGTTTGCCGCCGATTCGAATGCTTGGCAATGCAGTTAACGAAATGCTGTAAATTTGGTAAATTAATTAGACAAAAAAGTTCCACACCCTCATGATCTGGGTTTGCCCGCTTGGTTAGACAAGGGCTTGTCCATGGGGCAAGTGTGATGCTCCGGGTTTGCATGTGCGTTAAAACTGGATGCTAACCGCCTATCCAAGCATGGTGGGAAAGGGCCAAGAATTGGGGGTTTAAAAAGGGGACAGCATTGAAGTTGGAAATTGGCGGTTAGGGTAAACCATCGTAAGCTGGGTATAATAAGACGCGGAGGAATGAGCAGTAACAGCTACAACCCTATCCACCATGCTTGATGAAACTGCTTGGGCACTGTTCATTATCCTCTGCTGTAGCCAGAGAATCCTGAGATTGTTTTAGTAAAGATCATTGTATTTCGTGAGAAGGATACTGACCGGTTGCCTTCGTCTAGACAGAAGAAGGATTAGGGTTCTCAACTAAAATCTGTGGTGCGAAAACCCGACCGTAAGGCAACGAACTACAATGCGTCAGTTGTATTGAATTAAGAGCCACCCTCATTTCAACTCCCTACCTTGAGGGGAAGGAGGCTGAGTTCGCCTGGTCTCTAAACTTTGCTTATTCTCGTATGTGTGGCTCTAAAATTGCATGCATCACAGCTCATGGATCTCCGAGGCACGCAAACCATTACACCACAGTAACTTGTAGCCCCAGTGCTTCTTCACCATGCACGCAAAAGTGCCAGTGCGAGGCCCGAAATGCCTGCAGGTAGCATCTGCGAGTTCCTTGACTACAATATGAAGTCGACCATGCTCGCATTAGTATCAAGTGTGGTAGTCACGTACTGAGCACATTTATTCGGGCATCAACAAGGCCCGTCCAGTTTTCAAGCAACGCAACAATTGCTGGAAGGCGGCGTGGTGTGTGCCTGTGAGTGGAAGGCTGCTTGTATAATGCTGCGGTAAGACCGGTCTTTCTGTATGGATAAGCGACCTTGGCAGTTCGCGGTGGGGATCTTAACGGTGTTGTAGGATTTGACCACCCGGGTTCGCGCAATATTATTCAAGGCTGTTTGGAACATCCGGTAAGCAAAGCCGAGGCCTGCCAGCTGATTTTGGCAACAAGCCTTCTTGTTCCGCACAGGATGTGTTACCGAATCCGACTAACTGACCTTGGCAAGCCCATGTTTTCCGTATGCCCGATGACCGGCGTCTTCGGCTTCCATTATACACCGAGGCTGATTCCATTTGGGCGAACCCACGAGGAGAACAGTCCACGACGTCGCATGCGGGCATAAAGAAATTGTTAGGGGAACACAGGCTGCAGCATGCCCTCTCCATGGAGCTGGGCCACGGCATGATCACCATCTATGACTGCAAACCGTAGCTGACATAGTGCAGCCACTGGCTATTCTGTATTCTAGTTCTTGCATCCGGTTGTTGCTTTCGTTCTATTTCGGTGAATTAACTACACTTTTTGCTTCCCTTTCTTCTTTACCTTGTTCTTCCAAGCCAAACATGTTGACGTGCTTTGTCATTAACATTCCACATATGTGCATCTACGGCACCTCGGTGCTCAGAGCATAATTCATCGACGGGAATGGACTGGCGGTGTCATACCTCATATTCGCCTGTGCCTTAAACCTCTGACCCCTGCAGATTGAACCCAGTGTTCCATTGGCCCAGTAACGGGCTCTAGACGGAAGATGGGACTACTCCGCTTTGTAGCAGCTAACAATAAACGTGGTTGCCAACGCTTACTTCCAGCGTCCGGGAAACGTCAATAGTAGGTACCGTATGGTCAGCCTACTACAAGCAAACTGGGCCATCATCTGGAATCAGTTTCACACCTTGGACGCCGTGTCTTGTGCACGCACCCTTCGGTATCCGGGTCGGCTGGTTCTTTCACGATAATCCCGCAGACAGAAACATGAGCCTCCTACATCACTAGTAGATATGTGTTGCTTTGCCTCATGTTGTCTCGGGATCACATAACCCCCGAATATCATTAGCCACACACCTGGATGCCAGTTGGATACCAAATGGTATCACCTACAATGATCCATTGTACACGTCGTCCGCATCACTGCAGGTAAATGCACAGCAAATATTCACGTGGCTTTAGACCGCCAGTAGATATGTGCCGCCCGGATTCGTTGTTGGTAATGACACACCGCATGCACTAATCATGAGTCATGGATTTTCATGTCAGCTTTACCTAGCGTAATTGCCCTCTTCCTACATTTAGGCTGATACCACTTACGTCTCGTCGCGGTCCAAGGTATTGTTGTGCCATACTGCATTAATTTCGCATAATCTATTGTGCCATTCACAGGTAAGTGCAAACCCACCATTCCCGTGCCTTCACACAACACGTTTACGTACACCGACATAATTAATGGCTTCCCAGTGCCACCGTCCTTCCACCTGCCACACTCATTGCTTTTGTCGTCATATTCACATCCAGTGAGTGAATAGCCTTCAGTGACGTAGCTTTTCGTCAGCCAGCGGAGGTGCCTTGCTCCGTCCTTGGTTTACTATTGACACCATGCATAAGCGAAAAGAAAAAGCCGTAGATTGTGTGGAATTTTTTACCTCGGTTACTGCGCAGCTTCACATCAGATGCCCGTAGGCATATGACAGCCTGGGCTCGGAGTACGTGATTTCCCTCGTTCCAATGGACACAAATCATTTCTCAGTGTCCATGCTTTGCGGGTTACGAGCGTTCCCCCCAAGGTCGGGAGGATTGTGTTAATGGTTTAAAAGGCCGTTACCTTTAATGCAGTATGCTCCTGTACTTCGATTACCCAATTCTGTCAAACGTTGGTAAGCATGTAACCATACACCATGCCTTTGTGCCACCTCTGTACTTGACTTAACTGGATGGCCACTATCGTCTGGCTACACCATTGCACTAGGCCTGCCTCACCTCTGGCACGCACATTTAAGCAGTCTACGGCGAATGATGTGAAGTACCTCTTCCGTCTGTCCGCAACCTTGCGGATAGCAGCAATCCTGTTTGGCCGAAATGGACACTATCTCATTTCGGGGAGCAACATCAAGAGAAAATATCTAACCACAAGGTCTGCACTTGCGGTCTTGGTCTTTTCTACGTTGCACTCGTCCATGTGCACCCTTGGCGTATGTTACGAGGTGACACTGCCTTGACACGTGAGCTTGTGTTTTTCACCAAACTCACCGGCTATTTTATTTCCAGATAAATAAATAAATAAAGCTTTCGTTCTCCACACGGTGAGGCATGCCGTTACAGGCATTATCAATTTAATATAAGAGCAATTGCCCAAAAGTATGCAAAAATACGATATGTTTGCCGTAACAGTGTATGTGTGTGGGAGGGTATATAAGTAGGTAATTGTGAGTGTATGTAGCTTGTGCAATGCCAGCAATGCTACCTGGACTGGCCTGTAGGATGTGCGACTTTATGTCCGTGTGACAGACTCCAGTGGGTGGATCGTCAGCAATGTTGCCGTCTATTGCAGTGTCTTCAAACGAAATATTCAGGGATTTTAAAATCAAATCCATTTTCTATCGATCGACGCAATAGAGGCGAGTTTAGCTATCGCCTCCTCAACATCTGCCAACCTTGAAGCCAGCGCTGAAAGTTTAGCACCGGTGACAGCGGGGCGCGTCGATCTTTCAGCGCAGCATTCAGCACAGCTGAAAAGAAAGTGAACGCTTGATGATAACATTTTGTACTGGTCAGCTTGTAGGCCGGTACAAGTTCAAGTTCAAGTTCAGTTGGGACCGGAACGATAGGATAATCCCGTGAATGTTCCTTCTTTTGCGTATCGTTGGATCGGGAATTGACAGGTCTGCTTGAGATGTTGAAAAGCCTAAAACAAAGACCGCATCACACCCTGTCCAACCAATTACTGCCCACATTTTCCTGCCCAGCAGTCTCTGCCGGGCCGGTTTATGTGAAGTAAAAGAGTGAAGGGTAAGCTAAGAAAAGAAGAGGAGGAATGTCAGCTAAATAATGATAATACCAAGGTGAGAAGAAAATTAAAAAAGAACGAAGGGAAAGTTGAAGATACAAGTCGGTTAGGAGAAGGGGAAGGTTTGGTACTGCCACCCTAGAGCATCTAACTGACGCTCGAAACCCTCTATCGTAGACTCCCTAACCACGTGCGCCGGAAGCGAGTTCCAACGTTCAATAACTCGACGCGACAAGCGAGTTTCCGTCCTTACCCGGTCAGAACGCTGTTTGTGCAGCTTCAACGGGTGACCTCGGAGACTAGGCAGCTTGGCGGGACTACATAGCCTTGACAAGTCTGAACCGACGTTAACCGTTAAGATACGGTAAGTGAGAATCAAGTCTCCTCTAATTCTGCGGTAGTGCATTGAGTACATACCCAAGCTAAGCAAACGTTCGGGATACATTTGCCCCCGTAATCATTGCACTAACCTTGTACCCACTCGCAAAACCCTCTCCAGTTCCATTTTGTCCCTTACAAAACAAGGTGGACATGCCTGGATACAGTACTCTAAGTGAGGTCGCACGAAAGCTGAGAGCAGCTTCACAAAGATATTGGCCGTTAGGACACCGAAGGAGCGGCGAATAAACCACATCATACGGAACCCTCTACAAGCAGCCTTCCTCCAATTTTCCCCAGAGTGAAGCAATGAGGTATGGGTGGTACCTAGATCAACCTGTTGAATGACAACAGGGAGTTCACTTCCACCAACTACATAGCGCGTGGGGGGACTAGCACCTCCAATGCGGAGGACAGAACATTTCGCCTGATTTATGGGCATCAACCATAAGGTTGACCAATCCCAGAGCCTATCCAAAGCACTCTAAAGTGCATCAGAGCCACCAGGGATATCCACAATATTCCAGAGCTTGAGGTCATCAGCAAACAATAGCGACGGTACTCCAAGCTCCTGACATTGACATAAATTGCGAAAAGCAACGGCCCTAGAACCGAGCCCTGCGGAACGCCACTAAGAACAGCTTGTCTAAGCGAAAGGCTACGCCCCACGCGTACACACTGTTCTCTGCCCTCTAGGAAAGCAGAAACCCATTTAAGGGCGGCTCCAGATATCCCATACGATCTCAACTTCAATGAGAGTCGTTGATGTGGGACAGTATCAAAGGCTTTCGAGAAGTCAACGAAAAGCACGTCGATGGCGTGACCGTTGTCTACTGCCTCAGCCCAGCTTTCACGAGCTACAAGCAAATTCGTCAGACATGAAAATCCCTTACGGAATCCGTGCTGGGTCGCACTGAGAAGGTTAAACTTAATCAGGTGATTCTCCACCGAATCCCTGACCAATTATTCAAACAATTTAACTACTACGCTTGTTAAGCTGACAGGCAGGTAGTTCGCGGGCAGAACTCTGTCCCCGCCTTTAAAATCGGACAGATGATTGCCTTCTCCCATTCAGAAGGTAAGGCACAGCTGTCGAGTGATATTGTAAACATGCATGTCAGAGGGCCACTTAGCTCAGCGGCCAATTCATGCATCAGCTTCGGATGAATTGAATCAGGGCCAGAAGCTTTGGAAGGGTTTAGCCCTTGCAATAGCCCGAAGACTTGTGTCTGTTATGCTTATTTTAGTTAGGCAAGAATCCTCCGGAACTTTAGTGACCAGCTCAACTTGAGGTAGAGAGGCCTCATGAGAAAAGACACCAGTATACTGTTCGCTAAGTATACAGGCATTATCATAGTCGGTATGTCCATGGGTCCCGTCCGCTCGCAGTAAAGCCGGTATAGACGAGCTTGTACCACTACGTCTCTTTACGTAAGCAAAGAACTTTGGGTTTGTTACGGCTGCGTTAGCCAAATCCACCTCGTACTGAAGACGAAGAGTTCTAAAATGATGCTTACATTTATTTCTAACCGCTCGATAGCTTTCGTAGGTGCTGGTTGATGAAGCCGCTTGGTAAGTTCGCCAGCACTTAGAGCGCTTCCTGAGCAGGTATTTACCTGTATGATCTATCCATGGACGCTGCGCCCGTGTCACCCTTCTCTTAGTGAATGGGATGTGGGGAGCAGAGATCTCGGTGAGGTATGCTTTAAATTTCTCCCAGGCTGTCTCAACGGTGTCAGCCACGGTGATCGCACAACGCAAAACTGAAGCTTTGGCTCGCATTGCGTTAAAGTCTGCCCGCCAAATATTTGGACATGCCTCAGCGGTAGCTTGATGGCAGTTAGAGCACATCGAAAGGATATGCGGACATGGTCACTGGCTCCTAGAGGACAGTCGTAGGTAATATCACTTACGAAATCGTGTGACTTCGCAAAAATGAGATCCAAGGTAGACGGAATTTGGTTGCGCATATATCTAGTCGGGAGGTCCACGAACTGATGCAAAGGCAGTTGCAATGTTAGCTCAAGGAGATTCGAACCGAAAGTTCCCACTGCCGAACTGCAAGATAGATCAGCCCAGCAGACTTCAGGGAGGTTGAAGTCACCCAGTACTAGACACCTATTGGCAGCGTGAGTACAAATAAATTCAATAACCTCCCTGGAGATACCACCAGGACTTCGATATACCACTACAACTGTAAACTGAGCAGAGGAAGTGTACACAATAGCCGAGAGGGCTTCAACAGTTTGATCCGGCGACTGGAACACACAAGTCCTCAACACATCGAGTTTACAACTCACATAAAGAGCGACGCCCCCACCTTGGCGGCCAACGGAGCGATCGCATCTAAGCAGTGCGTAGCCAGGAAAACATACTTCACCGTCTGTGATATCCGGGGACAGCCCCGTTTCGGTGATAGCAAGTATGTCGGGACGAGATTTGTCTACAAACAGACCCACCTCGTGTACCTTGTTCCTTAGGCTACGCACATTACTAAGCACTACCCGAAGGAACTCGGCACGACCAGCCCTGAGTCGTACGCTACCAGGAGAGGATCTGGTAGGGCAGAATTTGACTTCCGGCTGACCACCCGAAAACCCACAAGACGAGGGCCTTGCTCACCAGCCGCCCACCTGCTTTTGAGACTTTTGATGGCTTCCTTTAACTTCAGTCGATCTGCCAGTGGGAGGTCCGGCTGAACGCTGGCATTACTACCCCTGAGTTTGAATGCAAACGCATTAACGCTTTGCGTTCCTCCGGGGTTGAGAGGACTACACGAAGTAGTCGGGGTCGCGGATTTGGCGTGTCAACAGGGACGTTCCCCAATCTGGTTAATTTGCTGATAGTGACACCGGAGAAACCAGGTGGAAGCGTCTTGTTGACGCAGAGCTTGAACCACTGGAGGCCATCCAGCATGCGTTCCTTTGGAAGAGCTGTCGCGGATTCAGCAACGTTACGAAAGATGAGGCTACTATCAGTAAAAGAATCACTCGACGACGCGTATTTACTCCACGTGTCTTCGACGCGACCTCAGTTTCGACCGGTACAGCTTTCGGGATAGCTGCCCGGTAGTTGCAGACCTAGCACGGTACTTTAAAGATGGTGACGGCTGTTGGTTGGTCCGACGGGAGTGATACAATTGACCTCTAGACTCTGACGTTCTAATCTGATGTAACCTTAAAATTGTGTTTTAGTGTGCTAAAAAGCTGTTAACAGTTTGCCGCCGATTCGAATGCTTGGCAATGCGGTTAACCAAATGCTGTAAATTTGGTAAATTAATTAGACAAAAAAGTTCCACACCCTCATGTCCAATATTGTACAATGAGCGCATTGTAATGCTAAAAGTCAAAATTAGGTTGCCTGTTTTCATGGATGCTGTATTTAACTAATTCACAGTCTTGGAAGTCCGTAAAAACCTTGGATTTCCGCAACGTATACCGTAAAAGCTTTCTTTTGTGACAAGCATGTTGGCACGAGCGTCCGTTAATAGTCAGTTGGTTACCTTTTATGCGTCTTCTCGGCGTCCTGTCTAGATGTTGTTAGATGCAAAACAGAACACAGAGGAGATGTGCAGGAAAAGGGTTTTGACATGAATGTAAACTGTTGTCCACTCAATCAGCTGGGCACGGTGTGTTGCAAAATTGCTAATATCCAACTGGCGTTACTATGCGTCTACGTATCGATGGGGAAACATGGAAGTGTGTAACGCATACAGCTATACTTGCCTTAAATATGCGTAACACTAATGCAATATTGGTAACCAAAGTAACAATTATTCACTACAAGGTATAAAAATAATCAAACTGTTTCTGAGTCCATTTATTAAAAATTCCTGCGGTGCACTTTTAGTTTTGTCCTGGACTATTTAATTAGTCTCCTATTGTGCCAATATTTTTAGCCTCGAAATTTAATATGAAACGCATTATTAATATAATGAAATAAGTAACACTTGAGGTTTGTGAGTTTCATAGCAGTGGACACATAATAGCAGACATAATTAATTGGCTTCTTTAACAGTGATGCTTTTGTAAAATCATAGGAATCTTATGCAGCATTCTTTTACCTATGAATTATCATTTTATCCAAACATTTGTGCAGCGAGCCCTCCCATCGAATCGTGCTTTTGGCCACTCACGGAGAAACAAAAAAGATGAAGATAAATGTCTTTATATGTCCATGGATATTGTTAACTAATGTTCTAAATAATTATCGGCGCTGTTTAGTGCGTTAAATCCTTCTTTTTAACCGTACTTTCTGTCAGCGCAAGTGACTTTTAGTGCGCCATTGGTGACGAATAATTCGAGGTAGTATGTACATACCAGTCTGCACTCGATTACTGCGTAACGTTGACGGAATATGCATCCCTTCACCGTAAACAGCCAAAGCGTGTGCCGTCTTGTGAGTGTTGTAACTCCCTAAATGACCAAACTTTTGGCCCTCAGCAGTGCAAGTGTACACCTTATGGACGACCTTTTGGTCACGCAGTATATATTCCAACGCCCCTTGGACTTGAGCGACGAAAATTTCATGGTAAAAATATCGTAAACACGAAGCGGAAAGCCACATATTAATTATAATTACGCAATGCAGTAGCCGCAAACCCAAACCCTAAGTTGATTTTGAATTACCAATTCTCGTCCAAACGAAACTTAATTAGGAGGACTTTCAGCCAACAGTATGCATTATCTGATGCTATCACAGCATTATCGTGAGTGCGCTACTGTCGGAGCCTGTATACTACAAGCACAATCCTCGGAGTCAAATGGTATTACAACGCACTTGGGTCCTAGTACATCGGCACCAAATGTGCCACTGATGGAGCCTATATACAACGACCACGAGACTTTGAGCGGTGTGCCATTACTACCCACTTGTGTCCTATTTCATCGGCACCAAATGTGCCACTGATAGAGCCTACATACAACGACCACGAGACCTGGAGCGGTGTGCCATTACTACCCACTTGTGTCCTATTACCTCGGCACCAAACGTGCCACTGATGGAGCCTATATACAACGACCACGAGACTTCGAGCCGTATGCTAGTACAACCCAACTGGGTCCTATTACGTTGACACCAAATGTGCCACTGATTGGGTCTATATACAATGACCACGAGACTTGGAGTGGTGTGCTATTACACTGGCAGCAAACGTACCGTTAGTCCAGTTCATTGTTTAAAATGCCGTAACTTCTAATGAACGCAGAAACCGATATAGGAACTGTGCATTGTATTTAACAAAAGGCAGCGAGAGAAGGTTCAGCGTTTTTCACTATATTCGTGCCTTGGATGCCCATGCCCATGCAGGGTAGCATTACACAAAGTCGTATTCATCGGCTAAAATATAATAGTAGTGCGAACATATAGCCTACTGTCGGGTAATTGATTGAGTTTTTATCTGAACAAGCATTTTCCTTCTTTGCGTTTTCTTTACTGGGCTAGCATCCATGTCGACGCTATATTGAAGTAAAAATGGGAGTGTAAATTGTACCGAATAGCTTACTTTGGCACTCTATCCTGCAGTACAACGTAAGGTAGCGCACAACCCGGGGGTCTGTTCTTTGAAGGAGCTCTAAATCTTGTTGAAAGCTAAAACAAGAATATTACATATAGAAAGAGATTATATTCAGTCTCCGTGTCAGAAGTTGCCATGCGATGAAACAGATAACGCGACCGGTTTGTCTACATAATGTTTGTCTACAGAGTGTAACGAAGATCTATCACTTACATGCTTCCTTATGGCCTGGCGGATGTGGAAGTAACACAACAACCTACCGCATTGAAAAACCGCGCGCGCTGCACGTATTTCAGCGGCCATTTTTTCTATCATTGTTGTGCGGACGGGAATATCATGACCCATGATATCCCGAACCCCTTCGAACAACGTAAGCAATGATGCGTAATCTTCCCGACGCAGGAACGCATAAAATATTGGCCGGCCGTACCCCATGCCGTCAGTTATTAAAAACTGGTAGTTTGAAGCTGCAAGCAGCAATTAAGGCCGCTATCAATTCTTACTTCAAACGGTTAGTACCATGAGTAGCCTTTACACAAACGACATGCGAGAATCGGCGGAAAAGTTCTATTTGTTGATGCCGAGCGAATAATACGTGTGTGCACAAGCCTTCCTCAGCAATAATTCGCGCAACTCCGTCTTCTTCCATAGACTTGATTACCTGATGCAATTTTACTGCAGGAAGTAAAAACTATCAAAATAAGCTTACGCTCAACACCAGGTCTCAGTTTACGACGAACATTGCGGACATCATCGCTAGTAATACGCTTTCCGAATCGAACCTCGACGAACTGCTCGATGTCGCTTGTTGGGGTGTTGTAGCGGAAAAGGTCCAAGGACTGAGTGAACTCATCGTCCGTCAGACGGCGATTGATGGGTGTCGCTCAAAAAGAAGGCGATTAACTGGGTGATTGTGAGACAGATCGTACATTGTGACTTTAGCTTGCGTCCCGTTCTAATGAGGTTAACGCAAGCTTCGCAGTTAGTATCACGTGAGCTAAAAGATTTAGAATAATAGAAGCGAAATCCTACTAAACACGTCTCACTCCTGTACTTTTTGACTTCCGACGTGCGCAGCTGACACCTCGATAAATGTCCCTGTCGTACTTCACCCGTGACAGGTTACACTTTCTGCTGCTGTAGCATACGAACTTGACTTGCAACTGCGAATAGCGGCGCCCATTCCAAGTTCTCGGATTTTGTGAAGGATTGGCTTTCGATTTATCGTGTGGAAAGAGCTATCCGTGTTGTTAGCTATGACGCAAAAATGCCTCAGTTGCAGTAAAGGTGGGACCTCGCGTTCTAAAGCCGTACAGTGCTCTGAGTGTGACGGATGGCTGCATATTGCCTGCTGCGACATTTGTCCTGAACTATATGAGTCTCTGCGACGATATACTACATTGGCTATCAGTGTTTCCTGTTGCCGCTGCCGTACTTCATTAAACAGTCGACGTCTTAACGCCGGACTGGCAGTCCTGAGCCCTCATTCTACGCCAACGAAGTTCGAAGCTTCCACTGCATTGGACTCACTTGTTTCATCACTTTTTTCGTCCGCACCTAATTCCGGCTCAGCTACCCACGGGTAAACGAAGCCGTGTCCCATCTGTTTCCCAATCAGAACCTTTGACACACACCTTACCTAGTAAACCTATGACTTAGACATACGCTGCCGTGGTGAGGAAAACTCCCACTGGCCCAATGGGTCAGGCGAAGTCTAAGTCCAAAACCAATAAAACTGCTTCCCAGAGCCAAATGAAATCTGTTCTCAACAAAGTCAACGAGTTGGAAACGTTGATCAAGGACAGAACGTCACCACAGCCTCAGACCTCTGGCCGCGCTCTACCACCCTCTCGTGAAAGATGTCTTATCATTGTGAACGCCCCAGAATCCACCAAACACACCTCTGCAGAAAAGATGCTGGATGACCAAGGGTTCCTTGAGCGAATGATTTCCATTTTATTCGATGGTGAATTGGGTATAAACATTATCTCTGCCTTCCGCCTTGGCAGGAAGCAAGAGGATCCTTCCAAGGTACGTCCCCTCAAGATCGTATGCCAAAGCGAAGAGGAATGCCGACGCATCCTCCGACGAACCCCACGTTGGAAAGGTGAGCCTTTTTACGTTCTGAGAGATCTTTCTCCGGAAGATCGTATTAAAATGAAAACAGCCGTTGATGAGCTCCGGTCCCGCCGAGCGAATGGTGAGACATACCTCCACATCGTGGATTTTCGCGTAATCCGGAGAACTCCGAGAACCCGGTGAAGGCCAATTCTCCTCAACCCAGGACATTAAATCACGAGAACGGACTGCGTGTAATTGTTGCCAATGTACGCAGTCTGAGAAATAAACTTGATGAGGTACAGTGGCTTGCGTCAGATACTCGCCCAGCCTTGCTGGTCTTTGCCGAAACGTGGCTTTTTGCAGACATCATACAATCAGAGGTTTCTATCCCCGGAAGCAGTCTTCGTCGAGCCGACCGCCTCGGAGGTAGGCCCGGTGGCGGCGTTATACTTTACTGGAAGGCCGCACTCAAGGCCAATTTTGTTGCAACTACTGGTGGTGACGACGGTGATTTTGATGCCCTGTGGTGCCGTATTCATGATGGATGCAGATCCTACACTATTGGTGTTGTTTACAGAGCGCCATCGGGATCCGGAGTTCATTTGCTCGATTCGATCAGGAAGCACTGCGCGGGAAAGGACAGTCTTATTGTGGGGATTTTAATGCCCCTAATATCGACTGGGACCTACTTCTTTGTGGTTGTCCATCTGACTCTTTTGATGCTACCTTACTTGAGACTGTTATTGATTGTAATTTGTTGTAACACGTCACCATGCCAACCCGCATTGTTGCCGACCAAACGCCAAACATACTGAACCTTGTGCTCACTCCAGCTCAGTCAGATGTCACGAATCTAACAGTTCTTCAGCCCATTGGCAAAAGTGATCATTGTGTCGTTTCATTCCAATGGACACGTCGCCTCACGATCCATAGCCAAGGTGGTTGTCCTCGGAACGTTTGGCATGCGGATCCCCTCCGTCTGAGAACAGCCGCAAGCGCCGCGGACTGGAGTATTCCTAATCCCATTCCTCTTGATGATGCGTGGAACCTTGTGATCTCCAAAATGACTTCCCTAATTGAGCAGCTTGTTCCTTTCTCTCGTACAAATTCCTTCAAGAGTGGTCCACCTTGGATGGACAGTGAATTGAGATCTCTGATGAACAGAAGACGCAAATTGTCGGAACGTTTCAGACAATCTCATACAGAGTTCGATTACTCTTCCTACAAGACCGCCAGAAATGCTTGTGTCGCGTTGAAGCGACAGAAACGTCAGCAACATGAACTATCATTAGCAGCACATACCAGAACGACACCCAAAATGCTTTTCTCTTATCTAAAAAGAAGTACCAGGGCTGGCAGTGGCATCCCCACCTTGTGTTCCTTTGAACATCGAAATTTACTTTACGAAGACGCTGATAAAGCCAGCCTTTTGGCCCAGCAGTACGCCTCTGTCTTCGCGAAAGAAACTCCCGCCTGCGACAACACTGTGTCCAGTTTTCTTTATCAGTTGGATCAAGTAGATATTAACATCAATTCTGTGGTTAAACTTCTCCTTGATTTGGATCCGCATTCTTCTCCCGGCCCGGACAGCTTGCACCCCCTGTTCCTTAGGATTGTGGCGCAGTACATCGCCCCTCCTATTTGTCAAGTTTTCCGCCTTTCTTTTGAAGCTGGGCGTCTCCCGTCGGCTTGGAAAGTGGGCATTGTAAAACCTATATACAAAGGAGGGAACAGGCAAGATCCAGCCAACTATCGTCTTAGCTGCTTAACCTCGATATTGTGTAAAGTTATGGAGCGGATCTTGAAACAGGCTCTTCATCTCTACCTCGAGGATATGAATCTCTTCTCTTGTGCACAGCATGGTTTTCGAAGGGCACGCTAATGTACCTCGAACTTACTAGTTGTTAAGGAGAAATGGGCGAAATCGCTAGATTCCGGCAAACGCTTGGACGTTGTGTTTGTGGATTTCAGCAAAGCTTTCGACAGGGTACCGCACGAACGACTTTTGGTTAAACTCCGAGGAATCGGTATTGCCGGGAATCTTCTCTCCTGGATCTCTGATTTCCTTCGCGACCGCACGATGCAGGTGCAAGTAAATGATACATTTTCCGCTCCTGTTCTCATGACTAGTGGAGTCCCACAAGGTTCGGTCCTCGGCCCTGTGCTTTTCAACCTCTTCATTAATGACTTACCGTCCACACTCCAGGCGGATTGCGTAATCTACGCCGACGACTTGAAGCTGTGGATGGAGGTATCCAGTATGGAAGATGCTGACAGGTTGCAATCGACACTCGACCTGCTACATGATTGGTCAATTAAGTGGCAGTTGCCAATGAATCGTGAGAAGTGTTCGGTTCTTCCAGTTGGTGCGTCTGCCTTATTTGGAAGCTACCATATTGGTGGTTCCTTGCGCAGAAAAGCCACTCAGGAGAGGGATTTGGGAGTGGTACTTTCGTCTGACCTCAACTCTAATGATGCTACCAAGAAAAGGTCGCTGCGGCCTACAGGATGTTTCCCTCTATACGCAGAGCCTTCTCTCGCCTGACCCCGGGGATCTTCCGACTCCTGTTTACTTCACATGTACGCCCCTTCTGGAATACGGGCTACCTGCCGCCTACCCTGTTACGAAATTTGAATGTGATATGGTTGAATAGGTTCAACGGCGTGGATCCAAATCTGTTGCTGAGCTGCGGGACCTGTCCTATTCTCTCCGACTCAGGCAACTTAACCTCTTTTCCCTGGATTACCCTCTTCATCGCGGAGATTTGATCTTCACCCGACTTATTTTTAGTGGAAAGTTGTGAAGGGAATTACAGGAATTCTTTCATCTCAACACTGAGTTCAACAAGCGGCCACGGTATGAAACTTTTCAAACCGAGGAGTGATCGAGTGCAATCCAGCCTGGCTTTATCCACTCGTGTTGTGAATGACCGCAAGCGCCTTCCGGAGTCCTTCGTCGTTGCCGAGACCGAGGAACGTTTCAAGCATTTATTGGACTCTCACTTTAGTTTACGGGGATCCAGCTGTTTCCAATGCAAGCTTCAGTGCTGCTCTGTGGGACTTTGTTCCGCAATGACGCAGGCTATCTCCGAAACGATCGGGAAGTGACGGAGCCGACAAAGGAACTTCCTTCTGCTCTCTATCATCCAATGATCCAATAAAGTCTGAAAACAAACTATTATACTCGTCAAAACTGTCAATAACCGCCCAGGGTGCATTCTCCGGAAATCGGACTCCATGGCGTATCGATTCGAAAATACTGCTTGTACTGCGTATTTGGTTTCAGAGACATTCAAACAATTGCAATGTCACATTGGCACAGATTTAAATAAAACTGCAAAAGCAGAAAGATAGCCGGGAATAATGCCATAAAATGACCATAAACTATTTATTGCACAATAGGCTTTTCGAGGTAACTGTGCGTATCTGGCTTCTAACACATTTAAACAAATGCAATATCACATTTGCACAGAATTGAATAAAACTGCAAAGCCCGAAAGATAGCCGGGTATCATGCCATGAAACGACACGAAACTATTTAATGCGCACTAGGATTTGCAGCGTAACGGTGCTGCGACTACGTCGCAGCATCAGTATGGCACGCCAAAAAATCGAGTTACCGCGTAGTACTCACAATGCTCTTTCGGCAGTGTGATTCCGGTACACACGGTTGTAGGTGTTAGGAGATCATTGGATAAGTGGATTGTACCTCGATCCGACTGTGAACGTGCCGTGAGTCAATCACAGCCGTAACCTACTCATCAGTGGGCCCACCTATTGTCGCAGTTGGAAGAAAGCAAATGGCAAGGGTACGCGAGCAGTGCGCTGGATGTTTCAACTGGCCACAACGTCCGGGCGCTGGACGTATGACCACCAGTATCCCCTGACCTGTAACCGGAGTGATAGCATTTGCACAGCTGAATGGGTGGTAAGTACTTTGGGTTTTAGTGCAAAGCTTGATCGCTCTCGGAGGGCGTATCGTGCAAGTGGGATGTATGACCGAAGTCTCGTGAGGGATGTTGTGCGTTGACGATCAACCACATCACCGTGGGCTATGTCCCATATACAACCGCGATGCCGAGGTGGGGGGGGGGTGGAACAACGGCAATGCGCCAGCCATGCTTCCAACATGTGTGAATGGACAACCAGCTAGCGGGGAGTTTACTGGGAACCGCTTTGACATAGCTGGACGAGTATCAAAGCGTGGATGGCCGAACACCGGAAGAAACTCTTCAACCGCTGTGGGAAGGAAAGTTGGCTTGGTTGGCAGTACAGTCGTACGGAAGCTTGCCGGATCCGTGAGGCTAAATGCACATTTTTGCACGCCGCTCGATCAAATAACCTTCGGGTTGATCCTCGAAAAGGCAAAATGGATGGACGTCGACCGATGACCGGAGCGAACATCTGAAGCCTATTAAGAAAGATGCCATCCACGCACAGATTCTAGAGCTCCTCTGCGTTCCCTTTTGTGGGCTCATACCGCCACTACAGCGCAATTTGTGGCAACTCTGAGAGCACCCGCTTGCGTGCTCCCCCGATAACCATAGAACTACTGCATCAAAGACAACCTATGGAACTGCGACAGCAGAAGGCAGAATGCCCCCCTTCGAACGCGTCAAGTCACTGTTGTCTTCAAACTTGCTTCTTATGACACATTGTCGATCCCTCCAAGAGATCTTGTCCTAACCACAGATGCAATCAAGCCATAGGGGAATTAGCGTTGCAGTACATTGCACACACGTACCCCGATGGATCTCCAAAGCAATCGCCATGCCGCGCAGAACCTTACGAAGCCGAGAGAACTACAGTCAGATTGAGAAAGGAAGCATTGGCCATAGTGGTACGCGGTGAGACAGAAATTCAAAACAAATCTATACGGCCGCGCCGCTTCAAGCTTCTGACAGATCACACAGCCCTTGCTTGCATATCTTTGCGTTCGAAAAGGGCATCCCGGCCTACACAGCCAACAGGCTACAACGTTGGGCTCTTTACGTTATGGGGTATGATTTCGAGATCCAATATCAGTCGACAGTTTCCATTGGCCAAGCAGATGCACTGTCACGCCTAATTGATACCCGTCAGCAAGAACATGAAGACACAATCATTGCCTCGGTGGAGATTGAACCAGACTTCAACTTCTGGTAACTGATGCACTGCACTGTCTACCAGTTACCGCAGAAGCTGTACGGACCGAAACACTTCGGGACCCAATACTCAAGAAGGTTTTCTCAGTTTCACAAAACCAGTTGGCCACGTTCAGGTCCATCTGCCGAGTTGCAACAGTATTTTCAGAGGAGACACTCTCTCTCTATTGTAAACGATTGCATACTATTTTCGGAAAGAGTGGTCATCCCCAAGGCACTTCAGGAGCGCCTTATTCGACAGTTCCACGCCGGGCATCCTGGAATCAACCGGATGAAGGCGCTTGCCCGCAGTTATGTATACTGGCCCTTAATGGACAAACAGTTAGAAGAAATAGCCAGACGCTGCCAAAGTGTGCCAAAGTCTTGAAAGCGCCACCGAAAGCAGAACTCTGTTCATGGCCAATAGTTACTAAGCCGTGGTGCCGCATCCATGTCGACTTTGCAGGGCCGATCAACGGCAGAAGTTTCCTTATTATAGTCGACTCATACAGCAAGTGGCCAGAAGTATTTCTCATGGATAACACAACCACCAATGCCACCATATCGAAACTGCGCCAAGCCTTTAGCAGATTCGGCTGTCCTGAGACAATGGTCACTGACAATGGCTCACAATTTACTTCAGCAACCTTTAAGGAGTTTTGCAAGCAATGCGCCGTCCAGCACGTTTGCTCGCCGCCGTTTCACCTACAGTCGAATGGCCAGGCCGAAAAATTTGTCGACACATTCAAGTGAGCTCTGCAAAATCAAAAGGGGAGGGACGTATAGAGGAGGTGGTTGACCGGTTCCTTTTCCTCTACCGATCAACACCGAATCCACAAGCGCCAGACGGAGTCTCTCCAGCACAGGCCATGATCAACCGGAAGCTCCGCATGCCTTTCGACGCCATCCGACCGGGCTCGGAGTCTCTGTTGTTGAAAGAAACCGCAGAATGGAACAGGAGTGTAACCGGCGGCATGGAGCAAAGAAGCGATCATTCACGCTTGGACAGAAGGTGCTAGTACGTGACTACCGGGAAGGCCATGCGAAATGGACGCCAGGGACGGTCAAAAGCAAGCGCGGAAACGTCATGTATGACGTGAAGGTGGGCGCACAGGTCTGGCCACGGCATGCAAACCAGTTACGTCCCACATTGTGCCAGCCAGAACAAGAAAGGCCTACTGACCTCCCGTTCGATTTACTGGTGAAAATTTCAACCTGCCGAAGGTAACAGTGGACGACTGCACAAGGTCGAGCAACGAATCCAGAACAAGAACATCGGAACAAAGTTCTCGGGCGCTTCTGCCAAGGAGGTGGACCGACAGGCAGAGAACACCGTCCCGAAGACTGCAAGTTAATCCCAGGCTTTCCTCTTACACCTCGGAACATATCTCAGGAGGGGAGGTGTCCGGGAGAAAGTAAGAATTGCCTTGGAAATTCCCTATTTTAGCGATTAATCGATTATTAACGATTATCGCATCGATTCGAACGTTCCTGAATGTTCTTCTTCTACACGTGATCAAAATCCACCTGACCTCTCGGCAAAAGATATGGGGAACCACTAACCTTGGCAGCTGACCTTCCAATTCTAGAAGTCGAAGGTCAGTAGAGACCTATAAATACAGCCAAGGTCCGCAGTCGTTGTACAGTGTTCGTTGGCTGCGATTAATACGTTATTTGTCAGGGTCATTGGCGTCTGCTTTTTTTCCTTCGGTTGGGCTAGAAGTTTTGCGGAGCAGTGAATTGTTATTTTT
>OX104064.1:55197326-55235836 GCA_944474145.2 Dicrocoelium dendriticum | reverse complement strand
ATGTAATGCGCAGGACGATGAAGGAAATGGCCCGGTAATTTAACGTGCTGGAATAAGAGGGGAACACACACAGTCAGTCACACAGGGCACAACAGAGGGTTCGACGAGGGAACAAGGATGCAGCGAAGGACACGGAGCGAAGGTAGGAAACGGTGTATTCAACACGAGAGTCACAGTTTCAGTGCAATGCATTTAAAAACAGAGTTCAGGAAAGAAACCAGTAGGTACACAAGTGGTTAACAGTTCACCAGTCGTTGTCTTCAAGTTTATTAATGTTGTGGTTTCTCGGGAAGGAATCTGAAAAACAGAGAGAGAAAGGAAAAGATAGCGGACATTGGATAAGTTGATGCGGAGGCACTTCTCTACTCCCCCTTATTGTTAGGTGTTATCCTCAACACCTGCAGGTAACTGTTGTACTGGATCGGTTGTCTCAGCCCTTATCTCCACGTGCTCAACGGTCTCTGGTACGGTTACTGCAAGGTTGCGAGTATGCTCCGGGCCAGTGTAACTCGGGGTAGCAGGTTTCAGTCACTTGAAGTGGACCACAATAGAAGGACGAGAATCACAGGCACTGTCCGTGAAGCGGCAGGTGCAGTCGTCATACACCTAATTAATAACGTATTGTCCAGCCCATCCCTTATGGAGCTTCCATGAATGGCCGCTTGATGGTACGGGTGAGTGTAAATAAACCAGTTGTCCGGGCTGCACGGGTGTACCCTCTACCTTACGGTCGCAATAGCCCTTCTGGTGCCTCTGAGCATTATCCAAACAGTTTTGTGCTAAGTGATGTGCGCGGTGTAACTAATTTCTCAATTTCGTGACGTAATCCGTGGCTAGCAACGGGTTAACCGCCAAACGATGTAACGTTAAGCCGAGAAGAAGCCGTATCTCGCTCCCAGTAAGCATGAAATGGGAGGTTGGGGAGTCGAGGCGTGTACGGTGGAGCCGTAAGCTAGCAGGCAATGTGGAAGAGCGAGATCCCAGTCGTGCGCATGGTGTCCGTCGATAAGAGCCTTAAGCGGTGCTTTAAGAGATCTGTTAACGCGTTCCACTGTGCCGTTTCCCTGTGGATGATATGCAGTTGTACGTGTTTTACGAATGCCCAGCAATTGACACAACTCTGACACGACTATACTCTCGAAGTTCGAACCTCGATCCGAATGTATCTGCTCTGGGGCCCCAACGTGCGATCCATTGTTCAAAAACAGTCCGCGCAACAGTAACCGCATCAGTACGTGCTAAAAGGGTGGCCTCACGCCACTTGGTAAAATGATCGACGAGGACCAAAATAAAGCGGGTTCCTCGAGTCGTCATAGGTAAGGGTCCCATGATGTCAACCGCTACCGTTTGATTTGGATACCGCGTCACAATTGGTTGTAGCGGTGCACAGTTGGGTCACCGGGGTGGTTTCGCACGAAGGCAGTCGTGACATCTATTGCAAACGTTTACAATATCTGCGTTGGCAAGGCCACCAGAACCGATGTTCGACAGCTTCTTCCATTTTCTTTTGCCCAGCGTGCCCTAGCTCTGCATGAAGCTGTTGCAACACGGAGTCCACTTTGGGCAGAGGAACCAGGATTCGCTTCGGGTAATTTGGCCCATATTGATAGCAGAGAATTTCGTCATGGATAGTGAGGCGTGCCCAAACAGCCCACACACAATGGGCCCCAGCTCAATGCTGTCATCCCTGTTTTCGTTGGTTTAATTCCTTCAGTTATCAACCTTTCATAAATGAACTTAAGGTCCGGATCGTTCTTTTGAAGCTCGGAGCACTCAGTAGAGTCCGAACTAACCAAGGAAATCACGTCGATCTGATGTTGTGCACACGAGGGACAGCCCACTTGATGATGACCTCTTCGCCGAGAGAGCGCGTCGGCATTAGTGTATCGCTTACCAGGTCTGTGAACACATTCGTAGTCATACTCTTGTAACTGCTCCTGCCAGCGGGCAACCTGTCCCACTGGATCACGAAAGCTTTGCAACCACTTCAGAGAATGATGGTCTGTGCGGACGAGGAAATGTCGACCCAGCAGGAAGGGTCGAACGTGTTTTGTATATACTGCCAAAGCCAGCATCTCCTTGCGCGTTGCACAATAATTGCGCTCGGGTTTACTCAAACATCTACTGCCGTACGCTAACACGGGCTCCAACACATCCGCTTCTTTCTAGGATAGGACAGCCCTAATTCCTGTATCACTCGTGGCCGTGTCGAGGATAAATGGACCAGCTGATGGGGACAGATCGGAAAACGCCAAAATCGGCGACGTTGTGAGCGATTTTCGTAGGGCATCGAACGCCTGTTTGCACGGGGGGTCCAAGGAAAATGCCTACCTTTCTTTGTAAGGTGGTGTAGCGGTCCGGCGATAGTAAAATTACGGACAAACCGTCGGTAGTATGAAGCTAGGCCAAGAAACTGACGCACCCCTTCCGTGGTTCTTGGAGTCGGCCAGTCTTTTATCGTCCTAATCTTTTCCGGATCCCTTTGGACCCCTCCGGAGTGATAACATGCCCAAGGAACGTTACTTCCTTTTTTAGGAGTTGACATTTTTGTGGTCGCAATTTAAGACCAGCGTCCGAAAGGCTACGTAAAACCTTATCGAGATTCGCCAAATGTTCCTCCAGGGAACGAACATGCACGATCACATCATCTAAGTACACTAAACAGTGGTGTGGGATCCAAGGTCGCAACACGATATGCATTAACCGCTGGAAGGTGGCGGGTGCATTTGACAACCCGAACGGCATGGTCTGGAACTCACACAGTCCCGTTGGTAGTATGAAAGCTGTTTTCTCTCCATCCTGTATATCGACCTCCACCTGCCAATACCCCGATGCAAGCTCTAACGTTGAAAACCATTGAGCACCACCGATGGTTTCCAAGGTGTCGTCGATCCGAGGCAATGGAAACGAGTCCCTGCGAGTCACTTCATTAAGTTTGCGATAATCTACACATAGGCGTAGCGTGCCTGTTTTCTTCTTAAACGGAACGATGGGTGAGGTCCATGGCGATTTCGATGGGGTAATGATTTTTGCATCCAACCTCTCCTTTATCATACTCTCGAGCTTCTGCCGGTACTGGACAGGGACCCGACGGACTTTCTGGGTGATCGGGGCCGTTGACCCAGTGTCGATTTCGTGGCGCAGGATATGGCTCCGTCCAAGTGGGGTTCCCGCCCAAGCAAAAGCGGAGGAGTTTTTCTGTACCATGTTACGCAATATATTAAGCGCAGTGGGAGAAATAGTATTTTGGAACGGTAGTAAGAAAGCTTCTATTTAGAAATCTACGGAGGTGGGCACTTCGTTAGCGGCACACACATGGTCGTGTTCAGTATGGGCTGAGACGATTAAGAGGTGACATCTATCCAATCGTTTACGTTCGTTGGCCAAATCAATTGAACACCCTAGGTGATGTAAGAAATCAGCACCGAGCACAGCATCCCAGGGTAGTTGGGAGGAAACAAACATAGGATGCGTCATTTTGCAATACCCTATGAGAAGTTCAACTGTAGTGCTACCGAGTGTTTTGTGTATGGTGCCATTTGGGGTTTTTAATTGGTGCGAATTGTTAGGTTCTAGAGAACGGTCACATAGTTCTGCTTTGATTAGGGAACACGTAGCCCCAGTATCAATTAAAGCATACACTGAGTTAGAGCCGACTAACACGTTTACAAAGGGTGGCCTTGAACTTGGCGCAAGATAGATGCAAGGAACGAATTCAGACTTACCAAGACGTGATCGATCGTTCCGGCTTTGGGGGTGAGGGACAGTTGAGGGAGAAGCGATGTTTGCGTTATGGTCACACACTCAAGCTTCTGATCCTAATTTAGCGCAGTAATATCACTCCTTCTGGGTGTTTGACCTTCGTGGTCGGCCTGGTGACAAATATGATCGGTTCGATGGCATCCGTGAACGACTCACCAAGTTATCATTGGACCGCCTAGATTGTCTTACCAATGCAGCTGCCTCGTATTTGTGGCCGATAGCGACGGCCTCCTAGACGGAATTGGGTGGTTCCCGGGAGTAGGCTTCGCAGGTTTCTTCATCAATAACCCCTTGGACTAAACGCTCAAGGACAAAGGACGCTCGAACGGTGACCGACAGGTTGCCGAAAGCACGTACGGATAAACAGCGTAGATCAGTTACGTAGTTGTCCAGCGACTCTCCTACCATTTGGGACCTGGACCAAAACTGGTGCTTTGTTCCAGGGTGAGAAACCCCGCCGCCGAACAAAGAACGCAGCTTTTCCCAAATGTCCTCAACTGAGGAACTGACTGAAAATCTTGATGACATTAAGACTTCTCGGACTCTGGGGTCCAAGTGAGAAAGAATGTAAGGTCTGCGTTTAGACGGATGGACAGCACTCAGATAAAGGTCCATTCTCCATTTCCAAGTTTCCAGGTCGGTACCAACAGTGAATCGTTCTGGAGGAGTGGGTGGAGGCTGGACACCAAAAGATTTCTCGTCTGGCCTTATTACAGGTGGTTCAAAAACATCATCGGAGTTAAATTTGGGTAGCATGATCCCAACTCTGTCACCAAAATGTGTAATGCGCAGGACGACGAAGGAAATGGCCCGGTAATTTAACGTGCTGGAATAAGAGGGGAACACACACAGTCAGTCACACAGGGCACAACAGAGGGTTCGACGAGGGAACACGGATGCAGCGAAGGACACGGAGCGAAGGTAGGAGACGGTGTATTCAACACGAGAGCCACAGTTTCGTTGCAATGCATTTAAACACAGATTTCAGGAAAGAAACCAGTAGGTACACAAGTGGTTAACAGTTCACCAGTCGTTGTCTTCAAGTTTATTAATGTTGTGGTTTCTCGGGAAGAAATCTGAAAAACAGAGAGAGAAAGGAAAAGAGAGCGGACACTGGATAAGTTGATGCAGAGGCACTACACACAGTGTAGCTTTCAGGCAATAATGCATTCACGGACGTAAAATACAACATAACCGAACGACTTTGTTTTCAGTACTGCAGAAGACATGTATTATTATTTTGTAATATAACACAATTTTACTTTTGAAAACTTACGCTTGATTAACGTGAAATGAATGATGAAAATATCCTGTTCTACGCTCGTTGTTATTCCTCTAAATCACTCCACTGTTTTCTCGGTTAAGAGACCAAATTTCGGTTGAACCAATTGACGAGCAATCGAAGTAAGCCGTCACTAGCTTTTCTATCAAGGGTACTTACTCATAATATGGACAAGTTAGCAGAAGCAAGTTGGCGGACAATTTGCTAGTATGTCGCCTTCAGGCAACAGTAGTTACTAAGGCAGTGGTGTATAATAGTTCAGACCTTCTGAACTTGCACACCGTCAGTAAATTATTGTTGAACGCGTGTTTGCTTGGTATGCAACCTGTTAAGTTGCACAAGTTTGGCAAACGTGGTTCCAAACAAGCAATGCTCCCTTCTGTCTCATTTCGATATGGAGAGCTCAGCTCTTAATTTTCCTGACTTATAGTTCATACCAAACAGATTTTTAACGCCGTTTCGGTAGACTGACAGAGGGCTCCGGCCAGACCGTGTATTCATGCAAGCTGTGCCAACTGTCCGGTACCTACAACTACATACTGGCATGTGGACTAGGATCATACTACAAAATTTGCTGACACGTTCAAACATATGAAACTCCCTAACTACATGCATCTTTTTCACTGCACATATAGTGCCCAGACTGTTTACGCTAAGCACGCCAGAACCCAACGTCTTGTCATTCATTGGCAACTTTATTCCTCATGAATACCTTTACAATTTCCGCAGCCTGTGCAACTTTCGGCCTACTGCCGATTACAAACATAGCAACGCGTTTGCTGCGAAACATAATTGCATGTAAATGTTGATCAGGCCTGGTTAGGTGTGTCTCGACAAATTCGAGAATATAATATTTGTTTATTTATTTAAGTGACCCTCTACTGTGGATCAGGGCATAGCCTCTGATATGGACGCTGGCTTGCTTGCTTCCTCCACTGATGAAGTTACGTACCTTAGAACCAGTAATATCCACGAAGCCACAATTAACCTGGAGCAAAGCAGCCAACTTGCGGATACTGAAAGAAATTTCTTAGTTATGACTACGTGCTCCGTTGCTGATAACACACGACCTGTCCTACCGGAAGGTACATAGGTTAACAAAATTCTGTCGAAGTTTTATATAGCCCTTTTAGCGCGGATATGGTAGGAAAATTGAACGACAATAGAAGCAAACACAGCATAATTCCCATTCCGAGACAAGACCCGCGGCACGTAGCTAACCTACCTTGTCTGAACCACAACACAGAGTTCAGCTGAACCGCCGGTTTCCAAGGCACCCACGTTACAAATAGCAAAGCGGAGGCCGCAAACATAAACTGGAACGCAAAAGGTTCCTTTACCTGGACATGGATAGAAGATTAGCTGTCGTGGTTATAAGTTACCGCTTGGATAAATTATTGCTTAGCTTTCAGAGGTACAATTTCCAGGAGTCCTGGACAATTGAGGTCACCTCGCCTAATAATTTCTCGTTCATATACTTCTTAACTGGAGCTCTTCGGTTAAAATTTAATGTTTCAGGTATTCAAGGACGTTTCTTATACCTTCTTTTATTTGCTTTAAAGAGTACTGAGCAGCAATCTTAACCTTAAACTGTAAAGCTTACGTAAACTCAACGCCTTGAACTGCAATGTCTAACTTTCCAATAAGATCAACTGCGACTCTTGCGAAGTAAGCGGCGATCAGTTGTAAACTGGATGGTTGCGCATCTCCCTCAAAAAGCATGATGAGCTACGACCCAAATTCCTTCATCCTCTGGTGTCCCATTTAAAAGGCCAGTTTCAAGTATATCTTCATTCATTTTCTCCACCTTCCGTTCCTTTCTTCTTCCCTAAAACCGCAGCTATTGGTCGGCCACGACAGTTCATAAGCCGTTGATCTCATGTTGTAATATTTATGACCAACACTTATTTTTTGAAATCGGTTTTGCTAGATATTTTACTGAGCGCAATGGCGAGCCCCTCTGCATTGACGGATTATATGCCTAAACCATAACATCACCACCATTTCCTTATCATTATCTTCATCTGAATTACCACCACTTAGATGTTTTGTTCTGCGGCTCGGCGTCATGGGACCAAACGTGGTATATTCTTAGCTTGCGCTACTTTCCGCAACCGCGGTTCGTGTAGGAGCACAGGCGTGCTGGCAGGCCGTGAAACTCATCACTCAGCTGTTCTTAGCAGAGCACGAATGAACCCACCGGTATTATTCAACGCAATTCTACACATTTAATCCTACATTTATTTGGCTGCATGGGCAATATTTCTCAATGCGGCCCTAACCATATCTTCATCCCTCCATTAGTCATCCATCTACCCCTTATTACGGTTGCATTCATACAAACCTTGGCGCTGCGCCTATAGTTGCTTCTAACAACTCTACAGGTTTGGCTAGTAGGGAAACCCCGCTAGCCCTTAGTCTCGTAGGGTTTGTTAACATCGCGGTGGCTTCCGTTACTGGAAGTGTACATGTCCTAACCTGAGACACTACAAAGAATGGACAAAACTAGGTTGTTACGGAATGGCTGAGCCGAAAGTACTACTACGTGCACCGTCAGTTGCGTCACCGCCACCTAAACCAGACACCATTCACTGACAGTTATAGTCTCTTGGCTGCATATTTCTTAGCTATCTTCTGAGTTGAACCTTCGCCAACCACTATTGTAAACCCTGGTAGACGGGCGGCGTGGGGAACCAGATCCATTTTTGATCGCTATTCATGCCACACTAACCTTTACTGTTTCAAATTCGTTGACACTGGCACGAAAGCTAGCCGTGTTCCAGAGAACTCTGGCATGCAGGCCAGCTGGAAATCCGACATATTCAGAACACTTCTTGTCTTGGTCATCCGTACAAAGGTTATCTTTTAACTGGTTCCATTGCCCACCCCACGTCATGCGAGGTGGTAAGTGGACAACCAGATACCATTTCCTGCATACTTTGCTGTTCTTGTGTTACACTATTATTCATTTACTCTGTCTGGGGAACTAGAATAGCTCTAACCAGAACATTCACCGACGTGATGGCTTGTGTATAAATCAAGCCGTATTTTACAACTATGTTACATATGCTCGACCTACAGAATTTTAGAGAAAGCTCATAAAAGGTACACAATTGCACAGTAGCGCGTCTCAGCAAATGGGGCACAATTAGGCTTCACGGCTGGCAAAACCTAACCCTTGAAACCAAAGTGCTTGGGGCCCTACTCATGCACGCTCTAGCGACGTACACGCATACAAGCAATTTGTCACTGTTCCGATGCTCAGTTCTTTCTTTTGAGGACAGACCTATGTAGCTTGCTGGAAGCAGGGGTCCGTGTATGGAGCTGCATAGAAGGAGCTAAAATTGATAAACCTTGCTAATTTGTCCATTAAATGGTTGTGGTTTACAGGCACCTTCGTGTCAAATTTAATCTGAGCAGTCCTGGCTCATCTATGTAGACCAGACTCACGTAGTTTCAAGACACCAAGTACAACCGCTTAACGTTAAATAATTTTGGGGGTGGGGGTTACTTATAGAGTGGTTCCTTCCACCAACTGGCCTCTGAAAACGACACACTGAGGCCATTTGACCATGGCCTAATTACAAAAAGTCATGTACGTTCGTGCAGGCAAAACATTCTAGAGTGGCTAAAGAGCGTTTCCGTGTGTATGTTTTATGTATTCGTCCATGTTTTATGACGTAGCTTGAAAAATGTGGTTTGGGACCACTGCGCTGCACATCGTAAATTCTGCTGCTTTAGAGCTATATTGCAACTTTCTACATATGCAGCACTATTAAGCTTTTATAGCAATGAGCCACGCTTTGTATAATTTTATCATTTCTTCCGTACTTGTTTGAAAGTAATACGGAATTTTTAGCAAGATTACTGCCTGCCGTATTGGCAGTTGCTCCAGTATTTGTGAAGTACTGCGACTATGTTGGTAATTTTTTTCTTAGCGTTACAGCAATCAAGCAGCGTTCTGCCTAGCCTCTCCAGGTATTACGTTTACTAGGTTTGTGTTGATGCTTTTGCTTCAGAACGGGTTTAAAGTTTTGCCAGCGATAAAAGCAAGTTGAGTTTAGCGCTTCAGGTTCTTCGTTAATCTGATATGGTTGTTATATTTTGCGCTTATGATTTCCAGCTAACAACACCAAATTACGGCCTGCTTTCAGATATATTTTAAAAGTATTTTTATTGAAAATCAATACAAAGCTCACTTTTAGACATTTATGATGTCATCGCTTTTCTTTTCATACGGCTCCACGGTTTATCAGGACTCATACCCTACCGAAAATGCCTAATGATGCTGGAACCAATATCTTCGAGTGGTGGTTCCTACAGCGTTGGCGTATGGGGATTAGAAGATGCACAACCGGGCACTTGTGTAATGAAACGCAACCAAAATATTGTGAACCATAATGTGCAACTGGAGAATGCAGCAACTATATCACAAAAGGCGTAGAGCCTTGTTGCGCATCGTTCCAAGTTTCCCACAACTACTTCTTCTGGAATTGATCAATTCTTTAACATCTGAGTGGTCCAAACTTTAGCGAGTCTGTTATCTACCTACGTGCTAAACACGTTGCTTAACTGGACATGGTTGAAACCCAGTGCATCCATAGGAGAAAGCGTCATAAATTGAGAGTGGAAAGTGGAGAGCGAACGACTGCGCTTAACAGCTCAAGCGAGCTGCCGCATGCCAGAGCAAGAGTAACTTTCAACAAATTTCAGTATCACACAACGTAACTATCAACATTTTTACATTTGCAGTGACAAGCTGTTTCAACACAGAATCAACTGTGAGGTCGAACAGTTATCACAAACTTATACCCTTCATTGTAACTCACTCGGCTGCTCATTCCAAGTGTTAAGACTCAAGTTGATCACCATCGGTCGGCGCGGATTTGCTTATACATATATCATCATGTTTTGTCAGCCCGCCTCTTGCAACGCTGAGAATATATATTTGCTTATTTATTTAAGCAACTCTATCATTACTCCTAATGCGCACTTGATTGCTGTACATCGTGACTTGACTGCTCAAGGGCACTGTTTCTAGCCAGGCCTAGAAATATCCCTTTTATTTATTTATTTATCTGCTTTCGCACGGCAAATTTTCCTGCCCGATGCAATGCCACTTTCGATTGAACCACTCCTGAATCATTGCCAACATTCATTAAGGCCAGAAAAAGTGGGTCTGGCCATTCACCTTTACTAGATAATTGCTTTTTGATCACCACCTACATGGAGCTTCGACCATTTATGTGGTCGTGGATGCAAAGGTTTACATCATTTAACCAACTAACCCCGACAGGCCATCCGCATACTTGTTCGGGACGAGTTGCTGCCCTGCAGGATCTGAATAATTGGATTCGGTCTTCGTCAGCGCTTTCACATGCTATTACCTTGGATACTCCCCGGAGACGTTCTTGGTTCTACAGGCGATCAACTCAACCCATGCAAATAGTATTCAGTTAATAACCTAACTATCGAACGGGTCTGGTTATTCGGTCAGGACAGGACAGGACCGGAAACAAAACAAGCACTCGCGCAACATGCATTAACAAAGGGAGAACTGTGTACAACTAGACTGCGAAAACAGAGCAGAGAATCACGCAACAAGAAGCCTAGCCAATTACAATTTGCTATTCAATTGATCAGCAGCATTGTTCCAGGAAGTGGGCTGCGTTTGCTTAAAAGCTTTCTCCTTATAATTAAAAATTTACAAACATCCGGTTAACAGCGCTGCGACGTGGTGGATAGGACTCGACACTAAAAAATCACATCACATGGTTTCACAACGGCAGGTCAACAAGCGTCTCATTACACCATTCTTGAAAAGTTCTTTACACTGACACTTCTACATCTGCATATAATGCCAGCACTTTCCTTTGTACGATTTCATCGTTGATATAGGCGTTGCGTACACACAAACCCAGGATATAGTGCCACCTTAGCGGATCTTGCTCTTCAGTTATCTCTAATGGACCATACTGGAATTTGGATCTTAGTTGTAGTAGCCCTGTTGCCTATGTCAAACCGATTATATGTTTACCGACGTATCCCTATCTCACGCCAAACCACTGTTCTTTTTATATTTTTGCCACCTTTACAGTTTCACTCATGAAGTTCTAAATAATTGGCTACTGACACTGTTACCATTGCCATAAAATGTCTGTACAGTTGCACCTACCTGTTCAGACCTCCATAGACTTTCTTAGGATAGCCGAGGATAAATAGATAAACCTTTTATTCCCTACAACGAGCGGCGCGCCTTTACGAGCACGAGCACATTGGGATCAAGGGTGTACAAACATCCGTTTGTTTATTTATACTTACTCATTGCCAAGAGATAGTGCAGACAGGACCGAATGCAGTGGCTATTTTTGACTTGGAAGCCGTCATCGATTTTCGACCTAGTAATCTGTAGCAATGCCTATCCGTGAGTGGTTTTCAAGCTAACCACTTTTGTATTATGCTGTCCTCCTACCGTGATTACCGAAGCCGTCTATTAAATAAATAAATAAATAAACTTTTATTCTCGACAAGGCGAGGCACACCTGTACAGGCATGATCATGCTTAGCTAACATAGTGTGATCAAAAATGTACAAAAAGTACATGTTGGCACAACAGTGTATGTAAATGTATGAGTGTATATACGTATGTAATTTTGTATGAATGTAGCTTGTGTCTTTGAATATGCCGGAGCATTTTTGACTGTCTGTTATCCTCAAGAATGTGGGCATAAGCGATTAATGTCTGCGAGTTGGATAGCACTTTCCGGATATCCAGCGTGTATGGGTGTATAAACGTATGTAATTTGTATGAATGTAGCTTCTTGAACGTTTTGACGACTCGATTACAAAGGATAGTTGTGGGTTGGATAGCACTTCCGGATAGCTACGGGCCAGTGACTTTATTTTGTGGCGAGTCACATCCGCCACGTCGCAGTGTTGTTAAACAGACATTTGTGGCTTTTTATAGGGAGAACGCTTGCCAGGCGAAAACCCACCACGTCCTGGAACACTGCCGCCGAACTATTTGCTGGAACCGGTTAAACCCGAACCACCCAGCTGGCACCACGAGGAGGTTGTTCGGCTAGCCAGCCATTGGTCTACGAGAAACTGCACTTTGTGTTCCCAATAAGTTGGGTGTGTAGGAATCGTCCTATGTTCACTTAGGTTCAATTTCGTGATCGAAAGTATCATGAACCACTCTGTCCTCTCAGACTCAACCGGAGTAGATGTTCTGCCAACTGCCGGAGTGGCATACTTTGACTATGAAGACGACAGCTTTCCTTATGTCTGAAGTAATGGCCATACAAACAATACTAAGCAGACTGCCACATAGCACTACATTCTTTGGCAGGTGCTTTGCACATCGAAAGTGCAAAATACGGTTGCACAATTGGAACGACACATACCCGAACAACCACTGGAAGTGGTGAAGCTGTTCATTTACCTATGTAGCTGTGTCACCACAAGTGGGCACATTGTTGCGGCTGATACTTCGCGTAACAGCAAGGCTCGTGTGACTTTCCGGAGCCTGCAGCACCCATTGCGACGGCGGGATACTAGCATATCGAAGGAAGGTATAGGATATAATGATGCGGTAAGGCTAGTCGTACATTATGAATCAGAGAACTGTTAAGTTTGCCGTGAAGACAATAAACGCTTGTCCGCGATTAACCCCCGTTGCCCGAGGAGTGTTGCCTACAGCTGGTGGGAACACCAGGTAAGCAATGCGGAAGTGGACCTTTTGGTTTTTGCCTATGTGCCTTCAGGCGATTCACTCAATTTGTTACTGACTTTCAAGGGCTTATTTTGGCTGAACCATGTCAGTCGTACGCCCGTTGTCCGGCTTCCTAGGCCCTCATTACGCACCGTGGTTGCACCCGACTGCGTGAAACTGCGAGGTGGCTAGTCGAGGAAGCGGTTTGGTAGCTCAAATCATTTGACTGAGAGGCATAGCCAAATTAGTGTCACTCGTGTACTCGAATGGAGTTTCGGGATGGTCCACGCTTATAATTTGAGACCCCATCAGCAACGGTGCAGTCGTACAGTCAGGGAAATACCTACAGTCGCTTGCTTGTCATTAGAAACTATGTTTTGTTCCATTGTGCATAATTTACTACACTTCCTTCTTAGTACCAACGTTTTTGCATTCTGTTTGCCTGCAACCCAACAACCTTACCGTTTTCGCGCATTCATATTCTTGCGATGCCAGTCGTGGCAACTAGACCAACCGTACCTCGTTATCTACGGCAGCTTTTCAACTGAACTGGACTGAGCAACATAAAGAAACAAATAAAGTTTGTCTTCGCGACAAGACACATGTTTACTAGGATGAGCGTTTTGACCTAAAAATGCGAGAGCTAGCAAGCGCAATAGTTTGATTTGTTCCATAAGAGTGTATGTTTGTGAAGGGGGTAAGTAAGCACGTAATTGTGTGCATGTAGCTGTGGAGTTGCTGCTTTTACTTTTGTTGCTCTTTTCTTGAATGTTTCATATCGTCAGTAGTATGCGAGTAGACGCTTGGTGTCCATGGGTTGGCAAGGCTTATCCGGATATCGACGGGAATGTGACTTTATTTTGTGGAGTGTAACGACCGCCAAGTCACAACGTTGTTAAGCAGACATTTGTGGTCTTTTATGGGAAGAACGCTTGTTAGGTGAAAAACCCACCAAATCCTGGAACACTGCCGTCGAACTATTTATTGGAACGGAGTAAACCCTAAACACCCAGCTAACACCAGGTGGAGGTTGTTTGGCTAACCAGGCTTTCACGTGCATTTAAGTTTTTGCTGAACTGAAAAGGTAATGAACAGTGTGACAGTGACAGTGACCTGCTATGGTACTACAGAGTAGGTTCGCAACTAGAAGAGTAACTGATTGACCTATATTCACTTTACTTTAAAGTAAAGTGGATGCGGTTCCAGTGTAAATGCCTGGCTGTCGATAGCTTGCCGTTTTGGGGTGAGAAACGATGGTTTCTCTCTAACCAGGCTTCTGGTGACAAACTGTCACTGGATGGACAACCCGTGGCGGTTTGACATGTCAGCGAAGCTGGTTGGGAACAGGAGTTCATCATCAAAGTTGCAAGCCAACGTTCCTTAGCTGCACACATTTCCAGCAGCATGTACGTTACGTTGCGATTGGTTTAGGCGGAGGAAGGAACGTGCTTACCCACCACTAACGACCATCTGTGCTACGGCGGGCTGAGGATTGGAGTGATCTAGATAAGTGGCGCGTTCACGAGCTACCCCGTATTTTTGGTGTACCATCGCATGTTGGCTTCAGTAGAAGACATCCAGTTGGCTGTTGGAATAATGCAAGCGCTTTGCGCCAGAAACGCCTTGCCAGGTTGACTTCGGTGAAGTTTAAGCAACCAACGTACCTTCAACACCTAGAGCGAGGGGCCTATTGTCAAAGCAAACGAATAGTAGATAACTGGTGGCTCCTGTTAAACATGCATCGAGAGCCAAGGCACTTCATTATTACCACCAAACAAAGCTAGCATCGGGTTTGTAAAATAAGTATTTATATGTTTATCCCTGACAACGCAAGGCGCGCCTTCTTGACCTGAGCAGAGTAACGTGGTTGGCGGCATCCAGTTTCAGATTTGCTTGTCACAGTGGCCAGCCACTGGACGCCTGCACCTACAGAGGGATCATGGATAACTGCGCTTCGCCACCCACAGTTCCGTCCACCCCCCCATATCCAGTGTAAAACCGAAGGAATAAGAGAAGGTGGTATGTGGATTTGATCAACGTTACAGCAACGGAGCCGGCTCACACTGCTTCCTTTGCAAACACAAGCACGCTGTATTTGAGAATAAAGCGCATACAAGGCGGTAGCTGGACTATAGTCCGCTTCAATCTGTGTGCATGTAATCACTGCTTGATCCTGACACAGCCATTAGGCCGTGCACTTTGTCCCCTCCAGCAACGACCAACTGTCTTTTGGGGCCCATATGAGCGAGGTAGTGGCTAATAGACAGGTAAGCACCTAGTAATCGTGCACATCAAGTGCAGTCACTCCGGGGATATCGAGCAATAACCAATCACTTGAAAAGACAAGATGACAAATTAAATGGAATAATGCATGCAGGTACGGTGACATTACATTTCACTAAATCGTTGTATAAAATATATTGCTTACGAATGAAGCCGCGATAAGCTAAAGCGGTCTGAAAATATACTTTATGGAAGTGCCGCATACGTGAAAACATTAACTAATTTAACTACAAGTAGCTTCCGCGACTTTTGCTAGTTAATAGAAGATGTTTCAGGTGAACATGAATATGAGAAAGAGAAGCATTAAGCCTAAATTTTAAATCCCTACCTGAAATAAAGTGACTTAGAATGCACCGGTTCTGTCTGCCTTGTCTGCAGGACTAGTTTTTGCTTCAGTGGTTGTCCCGAATTGCCCCGCTCATGGCTCACTAGGCCTACCCGACTCATGCCCTCGCGACTGCCTGTGCTACAGCTCCATGCGCTCAAAGTCAATTGAGTACAAACCCTCGGCGTTTGCAGCCTCCGTAGGTGCCATTTCTTCTTCGCATGTATAAGGTCTTTCTGCCGTACTTCGGCAACTGCCTTCGTGATCAGGTCGATCCATGCACGACGATTAACCGATTTTGAGTCCCTCGACTTGCAATCAAGGTTAGAACGTGTGAGCCTCGTTATGAGCAAGTCCCGGTAAAGCAATGGGGTTTCCCCGCTTGGCACTTCCCAGTACTCAGCTGACGATATGATATTTGGTTCGGTATCCGCGGCGAATTCATACAGCTCACATGATCGAGCTACCTAATGCGTCTCAGCGAGAGTAGGCAGTCCACTGCACACATCACTTTGACGCAACGCTTACGTGTCCGCAACTCTGACGTCCATCAGATACGCAGAATCCGTCGCAAACACTGTGGATGGAACCGCTCGAGAGATTGCACGTCCAGCCGGTAGGTCGTCCACGTTTCAGTGCCGTACAGATGAACGGACAGCATTATGAATATGTACACCATCAGCTTCGTGCCAATGGTAAACTGTGGTCGTTTCGCACTCGGTACACTAGCTGCTCGAACGCCACCGTTGCCTCCGAAACGCAAATACGCAGCTCACTGTGTAGCTGCCGGTCAGTCAATATCACACGCCCAAGGTAGCAGAAGCGTGAGGTGGATTCCAATACTTCAGCACGAATGCTGATTTTCGGCAATAATGAAGATTGCACCTCCGATGAAGGCTGAAAAAGAGAGACTATTTTGATTGTGTTGGTGCTGAGCCTGTATTTGGTTGCTGTTAATGCCAGAGCACTAGTTCTGTGCTGCACCTTATCCGCGCTGTGTTCAACAACACAATTCGTTTACAAACAGCAACAGAACTAAATAGATAAATAGTTTATTCTCGAATTTGTCGAGACACACCTAACCAGGCCTGATCAACATTTACATGCAATTATGTTTCGCAGCAAACGCGTTGCTATGTTTGTAATCGGCAGTAGGCCGAAAGTTGCACAGGCTGCGGAAATTGTAAATGTATTCATGAGGAATAAAGTCACCAATGAATGACGAGACGTTGGGTTCTAGCGTGCTTAGTGTAAGCAGTCTGGGCACTATATGTGTATTGAAAACGATACATGGAGATAGGGAGTATCTTATGCTTGAATGTGTCAGAAAAATATTGATTTATGATTCTAGTCGACTTGCCAGTATGCAGTCGTGGGCGGTAACTCTATTCAGCGACGAGTCACGTCCGCCACGTCGCAGTGTTGTTAAACGGCTAGTTTGGCTATTTATATGGAGAAAGTTTGTCATGCAAAAACCTACCACGTCCTGGAACACTGTCAGAAATCCGCTTGTACACTAAGGTGCAACTGGCAGAGCAGCTTGCCGACTGCTTTCATCCTTGGTTATCCGCAGTCAATTTACTTTCAATTTCCTCTGTTAGTTGAGCGGGTATCGTTGGTCAGGGCCTCCATAATGGCTGAGGCCAATCAAGGATGGGAAAGTCACGAAGAATCGTCTTTGTGCTCGTCCAGGTAAACAAAACTTCAGTTGCTTGTGTCTGGATTTTTCAGGTTTATGTATAAATAAATAAATAAATAGTATATTCTCGGTAAAACGAGACACACCTGTAAAGGCGTGATCATATAGGCATACAAGCATAGCTTCTGTGGAAGGTTAAAACATTTCGGTTTAATGAAAGTTATAAAAGAAAAGAGGTTGTCCGTATGAGTGAGCATACTGTCAGGTAATAGTCAGACCCAGGGACTTTATGGCGTTGTGGCGCGCAAAAATCCGTCAAAACACAAGTTGGGGGTACTTTCGCTAGGTAGTGGTCCGTGAGCACAGGAGCCTAAACAAGGCTTTTTGCAACCAATAACCATTACGAGATAGAGATTATCTGTGCTCCAACAAAGCATTGTTCATAGCAGAATTAGTTGCACAGGTTTGATGTAGAAGGCTGAGGACTGCGTCAGTGCGAAATGCATAGCCGTGACTTTATTTTGTGGCGAGTCACATCCGCCACGTTGCAGTGTTGTTAAGCGGACATTTGAGGCTTTTTATAGGGAGAACGCTTGCCAGGCGAAAAGCCACCACGTCCTGGAACACTGTCGTAGCTTTCGTTGAACAGTAGTGCAAGTCGGTTATGCATCGTATAGACCGATTTTGCATTCTATTATTCGCAGTCGGTTGACAGCCAAAATTCTTCGTTGGTTGGCAGAATGGCTTAGTTCTGATACGCCAGCAGTCGTTGAAGCTGGTCAATGATGCAAGATTCGAAGAGTCGAATGGTAATGATGCAGGTGAGTAAACACATTGTTAATAGAGGCCGGCTCTTCTATTATATTCTTGCTCGGCTCGCAAACCATGCCCAGCTATCCTCGCTGGACTTGTCATGGGGTCGGTGAGTGAAGTTGTTTCTTGTGGCTGAATATGTCCTTAATAGGTAAAAACGCCATTCCCCGCAAATTGGATTTGGGATTCCCGCAAATGTAAGTAAGTGTAACTGTTTCCGTAGCCAAGTGAAAATTCCATGGAAGACCATCGGAATAGCCACGTATACGTGCGCAACGCTGTCCGTGAAATGACATCAGAATAGCTCCAGGTGACTGGCGAATAGGAATGTTTGAGGCAGTGAAGGTAATCACGCCAGAGTTGTTTTTCTTCGATTGTGGAACGGGGGATCCATGTACACATTTTCTTCCAGGTGAGTAAATTGTCCTCTGAGTACGAGGCAAGCTAAACCCATTTGTTGAGACCCCATGAAGGTAGCGCCTCCGGAATGGCGGAATGAGCTCCATTTGGACCAGTGTGTGGGTTTTTCATTTCCTGGAGAAAGGATCAAGCGTTTTGAGGATGGGTCGGCCAGTCCAAGTGGATAAACCTTCTTGTTTTGGCGGATGTACCTGTGGGAATCTCGTTAAAAACGGGCAACGGACAAGAGGTGGCCAAACAGAGACAGCAATGAATCAAGAAGCAATAACACAGACTGGTGGCCCTCACCGGTGCCTATGATACCTTCAAACTTATGTAATTTTGTTTAGTATACATAATTGGCAAGCGCGTTCCATACATTACGTCGCTGGTGTGACTCAGACTACAGCTACTACGTGGGAAGAAGATTCTGCGCGCGCAGGGTCAAAAGACCGATATACCAAAGCGTTTTAACAAAAGTTAAGCGAATGATGCGATGGTTTTAGAGAAACAAGTAAACCGATGATGATGGCAGAAGCCAGAATGCGAGAGGCATCTTAGGTGAAACTGAGGACAGCTAGGTTGAGACCGAATGCGGGAGCAAGACAGGTAGAGCAACGTTCCAAGAGGAAAAGGAATTTCAAGGAATCGGCTAGGAGCGAATGAATGCTGACGGCAATACGAGGAGTAGTTTGTAAGAGTAATTACACTAAAGCGTTCATGATTCTACAGTCCAAAAGCCTTCAGAATCTAGGAAAATGGTCACAGGGGGCCAAAACTGCCGTGCATTGGGTGTCGTTATGACACGCACGGCCTCAATAGTATACCAGTGCGAGCATACGGTAAAGAGCATAGGAATAGGAAGAGTGGTAAGTTGAGCACACTAATGGAAGTACTAGTCAAGCAACAATTAGCAATGGTCCGAGTGCCGCCAATACTCAGGAACGAGCTCAGAGCGAATGAGATCATGCGCAAGAGGATAAGTTGGATAGGCGCAATGAGTGTAAGCTGCGGGAATACATATTGGAGCGCAGTAAGGGAAAAGGCCAAGGATAATAGGAAATAAAAACAGGCGGAAAGTTACAGACGGGTCAGGTGAGAGAGGATAACGGCAGGACAGTAAAGCCGGACGTCCGAGCTAAAAAGAAATGAAAACAGAAAGCGAGAGAAGAAAAGGTTAGGGTCGGGGTGAGAAGGGTTTATTGGTAAGGAGTGGAAAAGCCCACGAGGCTCTCCGAGTAGTGTAAACAAGACCAATAGGTCAGCCGAACCAATGGAAGTGATGTCTCAGAAGTCCAAATGAATTTAGTGATTACAAGTGTGAAGACATCGTGTCTAGTTATCATTAATGGACAGGGGCTGGGGTAGTGAGTGCAGTTGTATCCATTTGTTGTACAGCTATGTGCTTTGTGGGTCCTTGTGGGTTACTATGTCCTGTCGCGGGCGAAAATCTTTCTCGGTCCAATCCCAGATCCCCAAAATGTTCCTGACCTGGGCGAAAAGGGAAGGTGAGAGGCACCCAAGGCCACCAATCAAGGACGTGGAAATAAGCATTGTTAAGGTCCTAGGTTATGACATTTAGTGGTGACAAACTGATGTACAATGTGCAACAATGATTGTGCTGTAAGCGTCTTTTAAATGTTCTACGAAAGCAATGGCCGTATAGGTTGGTTGCTACTACCTACATGGAATGCAGTTTTGCGCCATTAAGCAAAAAATGCAGTATCGGTTTGCTAGGATGCAACTATTGCGTGCGAAGCCAGAAAGCAAAATATGAAGACCAGCGGCGTTTGAATGATGGAGTAACAGCTGGTAGCCAGCATACTTTGATAGGGAGCGCAGGCTAAGTAAGTGAAGCTACAAATGTCTTGCGACGAATGAGAATCAAGGATCAATTGGTGGTAAATCAACGGAAAGATAGGTCTCAAACGCTGGGTAAAAATGTTTGTGGCATCGACACAGAATGGCGACACGAGGGTACTAAGATTATAGTGCTATGGCCGACTGAGATGGGAAAAGCCTGTGAGACAGCTTGCCTCCTACATTAGTAAGTGTCGAAACTTTTCTGCAAAAACGGACCCACAACACCCACAAAGTATTGGTTAAGAAGCGGAGGTACTTACTAGATGAGAAAGGATTGGTAGATAGAATTGAAGTAATATAGATATTAAAGGAACGCGAACATGCGGAACAAATGTATACGTAGCGGATCGCAGAGAAACGAGTTATTCTAGGGTGCCAAGAAAATGGTACTAAGGTATGCTGATCTATGAAAAGCCAGTGAGTTTGTCGGACGCATGTAGTAGTAAGTGTCGCAAAAATAGCAGCAAGTGAATTATTACTAAAAACCTAGAAATGAGAAGCTAACGGACGTCTGTGCGCTGTGCAGGTGAGGGGAGTGTTGAAATAAAAAGCTAAGAAAGGTTAATTGACGGACGGGCAGCGAATAGCCGGAATGCTAGCGTACAGTAAGGGTGCTGGGGATATCAGAACATAAGGCCTAACCGCAGCAGTGCTAAGATAATAGTACCGAGCTGGATAGAGTCACGGCATGCTAACCAGGGAGATGGAGGCTTGCAGGTAAAAGTCTAAGACATTACCGCGCGTAAGGGCTAAATGACATTTAGAAATGTGACGCAAAACAGCGGCTTGCGCTGAATACATGGATATGCTTGCACGACAGAAGAACGCTAAGAGAGGTTTCATGATGGAAGGACAGTTAGCGGGAGAACCACAGGCATACAATGAGGTTGCTAAATAGTTCAGAGTATTAGAGGATAAGACGCGTCGACGCGCAAATACTCAAATCACGTGGCGGTGCTAATGGAATATAACTAAGAAAGCCTGAGCAGGGATAAGCCAGTGAGAGAGCCGAACTACAGGTATTTAAGTGTTGCAGACGAGTAGATGACAGCTGAATATCCAGCAAGGAGCAGCTGTGCGCTGACCTGAGGAGATATGGAAGGTTGCCAGCAGAGAGATAAAAAGGTTGAATGAAGAAAGGACAGCAGACAGGAAGAATGCAAGCATGCATTAAGTTTACGGTGAAAATCACATCATATTAGGCTGAAGCACGGCGGTGTTTAGGTACACAATTCATGCTAGGGTCTTGGGATAGCACTGCTTTGGGTAGAGCTAAGGAAAGCTACTGCGAGAGCTGGACGCTTGCAGGTGAAAAAGTCGAAGACGGTACAACAAGTAAGAGACATGAGAACGTCTAGAACAGAGAGGCTAAGCTGCGGCTGCGCGCTGACTTGATGAGTTAGAAAAGAGTGCTAGGAGAAAGCTAAAAGGTTTATATGAAGGAAGAACATCAGACAAGCAGAAAGCTTGCATGCCTTAAGTTTACTGAGGACGTCGCAGCATATGAGTCGAGGGTGCGCAGACACCGGGTCCTGGTAGGGTGCTAAGATAGCAGTGCTAAGGTAGACTGAGCCGGAAAATGCCAGTGAAGTATCTGGACTCCTACATGGGCAGGTAGCACAGACTTTGCAAGGAGAAAAAGACAAATGGACGTTTAGCAAAGAGAGGCTAAGGTGCAACTGTGCGCAGACCAAATAAGTTATGTATGCTGCCCAGAAGAGAGCTGAGAAAGGTTACGTGAAGACAGGACAGCGTACGGATGAAGCGCAAGCATACAATGCGGCTGTTGGATGGTTCAGAGCATGAGAGGATAAGGCGCAGCCACGCGCAGGTAATGAAATCATGCTGTGGTGTTACTGGAATATAACTAAAGAAGCCTGATCCGGAAGAAGATAGTGAGGGAGCCGAACTACAATAATTAGGTGTCGTAGATGAGATAGTGACTGCCAAGCATCTGGAAAAGCAGGCCTGTGACAAGAAAAGCTGATGAGAGAGCTGGGCTTCAGTATAAGTAGGTGTCATAAACGTACCGCGTAATAGATAACTGAACGTTTAGAAAGAAGTGGCTGTGCGCGGACTACTTGAGTTAACTCTACTCCACGGGTGGGGGCCAAGAAAGGTTTCAAGATAAAGGGGCAGAGAACGGGAGAAGCGCAGGCATGTTATATTATTACTAAATAGTGCAGAGCATAGAGGCCAAGACAGAGCGACGCGCAGAAGATCAACTTATGCTAGGGCGCTAACGGAATATTGCTAAGGTAGCTGGAGCTGCGAGAAGCTTCTGAGAGAGCTGAACTACAATTAATTGGTGTTACAGACAAGTAAGTGACAGCTGAGCACCTATCAAGTAGCGGCTGTACGCTGACATGCGATAAGGAAGGGCTCCAGAAGACAGTTAAGCAAGGTTGAATGAAGAAAGGAAAGCAGACAGGAAGAAGGCAAGCATACAGTAAGTAGACTGAGGGGGTCGCGTCACCCGAAGAGAGCCAAAAAGATTAAATGAAGCATGGACAGAAACCAGGGAGAATGCATACGTAGGTAGACTGAGCTGGAAAAAGCAGACGAGAGAAGTGGACTACAATATAAGTAAGTGTCTTAGAATTTGCAGCGGGTAATGGTTAAATGAACGGCTATAAGGGGGGCTACGGAGTGACTGTGCGCAGACATCATAAGCTATGAATGCTTGCCAAAAGGGCGCTAAAATTTTTGGATGTATGTGCTACGAACAGGCGGAACCCAAGAGTACATTAAGGTTGGTAAATACGTCAGAGCATCAGAAACTAAGGCGCAGCGGCGCGGCTACTCAAATCCTTTTAGTTTGCTGAGGTAGACTGAGGCATAATAGCTAGTGAGAGCTGGTCTTCTACATGGGAAGATGTCACAAAGGTTGCAGAAAGTAATGAATACATATAGGTCCAGAAGGAGTGACTAAGTAGCCGCTGTGCGCGGACTTCCTGTGATAGGAATGATTGCCTGAAGAGAGCTAACAATGTTGGATGAAAGGACATCCAACAGGCAGAGTCCATGCATACACTAAGGTTGTTAAATACTGCACAAAGTTTAGCAGTTCCGCGAAATGGTAAAATGTCTAGTCAGGATAAGGAATATGACAGGAGTGTTGCTATGAGGTGCAGAAATATTACAGTATGGCCTCAGATGCCTGCTGGCAGTCATGAGGTGAGAGGCAGAAATCCGGGGAAGTATTGTAATGGCAGTTTAGGGCACGCATTATTTTCCTTGGAGTTGAGTGAGGTCCCATGGGGAAACGCTTATATGTGGTCTGGTTCCTTTTCCCACAGTTCGTCTTCAAGTCCGTTAATGCTTAAAAACTAGAAACATGACTGACTGTAAGGTACCTATTAGTTGCTGAACGGAATTGTAGTACATTATCAGATGCCCCCACAGTAGGCGGAAGGCTATTCCACACATATGCGTATCCGTAGAGATAGAAGTTTGCTCGCGTACTACTGTGGACTTTTGGCAGGATAATGGAGTGCGGTCTATTACAAAGAGGGTATGAACTGTTGTCCTATGATAAATAAATAAATGGTATATTCTGGATAAAACGAGACGCACCTGCAAAGGCGTGGTCAAATAGGAAGGAGGATATTGAGTTCGCAAGAGGATTATGTGTAAGCTTATACAGGAAGATGAGGTTAGTTTCGGCCTGCGCAGCCCCAAAGGCTCTAGTGCGAGTTCCTTGAACAGACCGCGATATTTGAGAGTAGAGTGGCCCAAGACTTTTGGTAAACGATCGTTGAAACTTTTCAATGGCTACTCGGTCGCATTTACTGGAGTTGGTAAACACAGTGGAACATTATTCTAGCGGTGGTCGTGCGCAGGTTTTGTATAGAGCAAGCCTAGATTCTTGCAGTGCCATGGATTTGAATATGTAGCTTATGAGGGAGGGTGCTTTTGCTGAGCAATGGCTCACTTGTTCAGCGAAGTTCAGAGAACTGGTGTAATGTACACCTAGGTCACGAACTGTGAGGCAATTAACAAACCGAGTGCCTTGAAGCGCTAGCACCTTAGGCAGAACGATGCGTCGGCATGAAAGGACGTTGTATTTCGCTGGTGAGAATGAAAGGTTCCGCGTGTTGCACCAAACATCTAGAGCCCCAAGGTTGCTTTGAATCTGGGAAAGGCCGGCTGGTATGTTTGATGAGTGAATGGAGAACACCATTTTGATGTCATCTGCAAACAGTTAGGACTTGCCATATGGTTTTATCTGGAAAACGTCATTGATATATAGAAAGAATAGCAGTGGGCCTAGTATGCTGCACTGATAACACCATCTTGACTGGTTTGGAAAGTGATGTAGACTCGTCCACCTTTACTGATTGCGTGCAAGATGAGCGATAAGGTTGGAAACAAAAGAGCAGGCGGTCTGAGATTCCGTAGGCTTCAAGCTTTGCTAATGATTCCACGTGTGGTACTCAGTCAAAAGCTTTTCGCATGTCAAGGAAGATTATGACCAGTGCTTGTTTAGCATCAGTCTGTGCAGTCACACTGTTAAGAAACTCAAATTGGCAAGTCTGACAAGATTTGGGAGGTGGAAATCCGTTTTGTTGTCTATTGATAAGGTCGTGACCAAGTAGAAAGTTCAGAAGTTTCCCCTAACAATTCGTTCCATCACTCTCGAGGCAATAGGCGTGTGGCTGATGGGGCGGTGGTTTTCTATGTTTTGACGGCTAAATTGTTTATGTTTTCAGATGACTACGGAATGCTTATACGTGTTTGGATACGCGCCGAACTTCATTGAGGGTGTAAACAAGTTAAGAAGCAGAACAGGAAGGTCCTGGCCGCCGAGTATCAGCAGTGCAGATGGGAGACCATCAGGGCCAGGGTGTAATGACTGCTTAAGTTATTTAAATGCTCGGATTATAGAACGTAGGCCGAAAGTAAGTATATCCAGCGGGTCGTGAGCAAGTTTAGGCACAGTAGTGGGCAAGATCAGGTTGGTGTCAGTGCCGCAATCGCAGAAGTGGCTGCTGAGAATCTCAGCTATTTGCTTCGGATCGCTAATTACGGACACATCGAAGAGTCGTAGAGAGGTGACGGATGTTGCTGTACCATTGTTTCTATATCTCCATGGCTAAGTAAGAGAATTAGTTTTATTGTTGCTGTTATAGACACCGCGCTCTTTAGCTAGCTTAATCATCACCCGGGAGCGCTGCCAGTTGTTCATGACTTTGTTCATGCGAACAAGGATATGGAAATCATGCGTCAGAGTGTTGGTGACGCATATTTCGGAGCTTCAACAGTACCCTGTTTAGGGGGAATGAACGCTTTATGGGTTTTGACCAGTGGCTGTTCATTAGCGGTGCGACCACGTCTAAACATCCGGTTATAAATAGATAAATAAATCTTTTATTCTCAACAACGTGAGGCACGCCTTTACAGGCATGACCATTTTGACATAACGATGCATGATCAAGAATGTGCAAAACTTTGATGTGTTTGCCATGGCAGTTTGTGTTTGTGTAGGGGGTATGTATGTATGTCATTGTGTGTGTATGTGTATGTAGCTGTGTATTTTGTGCTTGTAGTTGTGCTGCTCCAATCTTCAATGTTTGCTATTGTCATCAGTATGCGAGTAGGAGATTGGTGTCCATGGGTTGGAGAGAATTATCCGGACATCCACGGGGCTGTGACTTCATTTCGTGGCGAGCCACGACCGCCACGTCACAGTGTTGTTAAGCAGACATTTGTGGCTTTTTATAGGGAGAACGCTTGCCAGGCGCAACCCACCCCGTCCTGTAACACTGCCGCCGAACTATTTGCTGGAACGGGTTAAAACCGAACCACCCAGCTGGCACCACGAGGAGGTTGTTCGGCTAGCCAGCCGAGTTCAAGGATAGCCGTATCTACATCCTTGGACAAGGAAAAGGTATCCCAATTAGCTGCTCGGACAAGCATGGAAAAGTCATCCCAGTTAATGCTACTGAACATCTGCGATTCACCAGCTAGACTAGCTGAGCGATGGGGTTAGATAGAGAACGTAAATGATAGTTGAACTACCTTGTGGTCGCTTCCCGGGATGTTGTCTTTTACGCTGGTGACGGCATCCGAGATACCAAGCGTAAAAATTAAGTCGAGAGTGGTACAGACCCTCGTCGAAACGTGGACGGGTTGAATCCAGTTGTTCGTATAAATGGCTTCAGCGAAGCCTCTGTACCTGAGAGGTGCACTCTGGCCATTCCAAGAGATATTTGGCATGTTAAATTCACCACCCACAATCTTGCATAATGGGGACGTTGTGGAGACATCAGTGAAGTAGTTTACTAGTTCAGTAAGCTTGGTATTAGTGGCATGTGGGGGGTTGTATACGCAACGAATTAGGAGGTCAAGTGTACCCCTATTAGTCTGGATCCAGATTGAATCTTCAGCGTCTCCAATTTGTAACAACTCAAAGTCAGAGGTACCCAAGTCATTCCGTAAGTAAATAGGGCCTCTACCTCCGCGTTGGGTGATGCGTCTATTGCAGCACGTGGTGTACACGGGGATATTAAGATAATTGTCAGGGGTGCTTGAAGATGGCCAGATATCCGTGATCAAAACAATTTGTGGAGAGGAGAGAAGAACAAATGGACTGATGTAGTGCATTTTGTGGTTGGTGCAGCCTGCATTGATAAGGAGAAAATTGCAGGTTTGACTGCGTGCTTACTTAGAGAGGGGAAGTCGGGGTCGTTTGCAGTATCCCTGCTTGTCACAACGGTGGATTCAGTAAAGGGTGAAGCTGATGTTTCACGTGCAGGTAATATACATGTCGCCGTCGTTACCTCACCGCGATCTGGGGAGATGCACTGTGGTTTATGGCCAAATACATTACTGTGAGTCTACAGCCTGTCCGCCAACGAGTTGTTAGACGACTGCAAGATAGTTTTGGTAAGGTACCAGGTCTAACAGCTCATTCCTTTGAACGGAAAATTTTATACTGCCACTTAAGGAATTTGTTGTAGTAGAAGCAGTATCATTGTCGTAAGCGTGTGGGTCATGCAGCAGATTATTGTCAGCTCCTTGCAGGGTTGGTTTGGTGGCGGTAAGACGTAGGTGGGGATTAATGAGGTCACTAAGATGGATCGAGTGTGGATAGATGGAACATCGCAATGGGGAAAGACCGGATCGTGAACGCAATTTGACAGCCAAAGAGCATCGTTATGTGAGAGCGTTGAATGCGGGCTAACGTGGGCAACTTTCACTTTCGTGGGGGAGGAGGGGCGGCGAGGAGTTGAAGAAGATAGAGTTGCCTTTAGTAGGTGAACGCTTCGCACGTTGTGTTCGTGGGATTGCAAGGTGTGGTACTGCTGAAAATTTGCCATCGATGTGCCAAGGGAAAGTTTGTGGACTGCCGAGCTACCCGAAGGGTTGAAGCAAGCGGTATGGAGGGGGCCGTAATGACCATGGGAGATTTCGGAGATAAAGTAGAGCAGGTGCTAGCTCTTGGTGTGTTGGGCGCGGTGGACCTAACCATGTGGTGTCCCATAAAAAGGAAGCATGGTAAACGGGGCCGTGTTGGGTGCGGTTAAGTTATGCAGATTCACGAACTGTGGCAGTCCAGCTTTTTGGAAGTGGTTGTTTAGAGAAGGGCCTACAGCTTTGGTACTCCTTGTTTGATGGGGAGTACCGTAAGAACTCTGCCCAGGACCAGATGGTATCGAGCCTTGTGCGTTAGGCGATTGTTGGTAGGTCGGAGCGCGGGCTGCCAACTTGGGAGCTTAAAGTAGGTAACGGTTAGCTGGTGGCTGGCGTAGCTTAGCCGTGATCACAAACCCCATCGACGACTGATATCATGCGGAGGATGGTTGTAGGTTAACGTCTGCCTCGTCTGAGTCCAAGCGTTGGCGTGTACCAACCGGTACTCAGGTACTTTCTTGTTAACGTTTTGTGGTACTTGGTTACGTGGGTCCTGCGGATCTTTGCTGGGTTCGTTGTAGGTGTGGGTAGCAGATATCTTTGGCGTGCGTTACGGGGTATATGTGGATTTCCGCAAGATGCATCCACATTGTTACTTTCACTCCTGATTATGGGAGTAGCGGGCGAAGCGCTAGACAAGATTGCTGGTTCAGTGTCAGGATCGCACATATCAGAGTCACAATTCGATTTCACTCTGAATGTTTCACTTTCTGCCGTGGTTGCAGTATCTTGATCTGAGCCGGATTTAGATGTAGTCACTTTGGGGAAGACACCCTATCGTCGTTGTTTCGGTTGTTGTGGTTGTGCTGCATCTAAAGCACACATTGGCGTAAAACATGTGATGGACGATGCCACTTCTGTTTCAGGTCGGGCTTTTATGTTGGAGGTGGATGTAGCGGTGCGTACCATCGAGATTTGTAGGGGTCATATCCTCTCTGATCTGTATGGTAGGGAAGCCAGCCTGTTGTTCGAGGAGAAAGTTGGGGGTCATGAAGCGTGTTGCAAACGCAGGACCTACAAATTTATGATAGGACCTGTTCCGCCCAAAATCTTTCTTAAGCGCTTAGCTGTGCAGCAACCTAGCGGCAATTTGCAGACGTTTAGAAGTTTACGTAGCAAATTTTCAAGTGGGAACCGGTCTGGGACATTGAATAATATGGCATTATCAGCGCGACGCAAGCGCTGCCAAGCTTCTTGGATAATTACTTTCAGCAGCGTGCCAGCATGGTTTAGGTCTGATATGTTTTGAGGTTTTTGTATGCCCGACAGGTGTACTAGGGGCATCACCTTCGTTAATGTCTCATTGATGTTCATTATGTCGCGTTTTAGCAAATTCACTTGATTTTAGGTGCGTAAATTTTTAGCATCGCTTTGAGTAGAGGGTCGTTAAGCATGATGTTGCATTCTTGGGAAGGATTGATAGCAAATATAACAGGTGTTAATGTAGAATTTAGTACCACTTTATCACCAATCACTGCGCTGAAAATACTGACCACCACGATGGGATCAATTTGGTCCATGAGTTGGACATCGCGCACGTTGACTTTAGCAATAGAGAATTTAGTCTGTTTCACTCGTCGTTTATTATGCCTCATATCTGCAAGACGTTTAGCTACCATTATACAGACAAATGGAGCACGATATCTCAAAGCTTCAAAAGCTGACTTGGACAGCAAGTCCAAAGAAAACCCAAGGTACGGTTACAAGATGACGGTGGGATTTAATTAAATATCACAGCCGGTATGATAAGGTTAATGGGAGCGATTTAGCAACACTAAATAGCCAACTAAAAATATTCAACTTATTCGAATTTACCGCTGTCTCACAGACTAGTGCTCTCTCAGCGAAACGACGGATGTTTAGTAAACAAGCAACAATACGGCGCCCCACACAAACACCGAAAGCACAAGTGGCTTTAAAAGCACAAGACATCATTACACAAAGGTAAATATTAAAAGGGCAAACGATAAGACACGGGCTTGCTTTACACCAGTGCCAACTGCAAGGACATCCAACGTCTCTCCACTCAGCTGCACCCTCGCCCGCATACCAGTGTGCAGACTTTAACTTAAACTTACAAATTTACTGGGACAAACAACCTTATCAAAAACCAGCCACATTGCTTCGTGGTTCACCGTAATTAATGCCTTGGTGAAATCAACACAAAGCGCGTACAATGCCTGTTGTGGTTCTTTTCACATATCCTGCAACTGACTAGCCACAAACACGATATCTATAGTACTGCGACCCAAAAGGAATGCACACTGCTCTTCCGCTAGGTTAGGTTCCACAACCTGACTGACGAGGCGGTTGAGCAGGATTCGGGCAATCAAATTGCTAACACCACTCAGCAAGTTTATGCCAAATCTAGGGTACTGAAATAAACTGATACTCCCAGTGCGTCACTTAGCTCAGCGATCCTGGGTAGGGTAAAAGCGTCTTTCAGAGTAAATAAATAAACTTTTATTCTCGACGAGGAGAGGCACACCTTTGCAGGCATGATCACGTTTAGCTAACATAGTGTGAGCAAAAATGTACAAAAGGTACATGTTTGGCATAACAGTGTATGTAAGTGTATGGGTGTATATACGTGTGTAATTGTGTTCGAATGTAGCTTTTGTCTTTGAATATGCCGCAGCGTTTTTGACTGTTTGTTATCCTCAGGAATGTGAGCATAAGCGATTGACGTCTGTGGGTTGGATAGCACTTTCCGGATATCCAGCGTGTATGGGTTTATATACCTATGTAATTGTGTATGAATGTAGCGTGTGTCTTTAAATGTGCCGCAGCATTTTTGACTGTTTGTTATCCTCAGGAATGTGAGCATAAGCGATTGACGTCTGTGGGTTGGGTAGCACTTTACGGATATCCACGGGGCAGTGACTTTTGTTTGTGGCGAGTCACATGCACCACGTCGCAGTGTTGTAAAACCGACATGTGTAGATTTTTATAGGGAGAACGCTTGCCAAGCGGAAACCCACCACGTCCTGGAACACTGCCGACGAACTATTTGCTGGAACGGGTTAAACCCGAACCACCCAGCTGGCACCACGAGGAGGTTGTTCGGCTAGCCAGCCAGTGGGATAAAAGCGATTACAGTGTACCTATTTCACCTATGAATTCATTATATGTCGTCAAACCAGGTGGACAATCCACCTGGACGTTCTCATTCTGGTTCTTATCCCAATGCTGAACTTGACTTCATGGCACAATATTGTTAAACGTTGTTACTAATGTGACACTTTATTATCAACCTAGTTGATGGCACTGACATAATGTTTGTTGCGGTTGCTTGCAAACTACTGAGTATCCACTTCCTTGCCTTCAATTCATAATAAACACGAATGTGCCGGGTGTACGCCCGTAACGGTCCGTCGCCGCTGCGCAACCACCACCAGTCGCGCGCGGGCTGAAGATATTGCGAGGACGCACGCCGCTACGCGGATTCAAACCGCTGACTTTATGGTGGCAACCCATTTGCGCAACCCGCTCTGCCACCCGTCCACCTCCCAATTACATCATCAGAAGGAAGCTGTCAGCCAATCAACCGGTGGGACTAGGCAATGCTAACACCGGCGACCTGCTATCGGCACTACAGGTGGACAAGGCGTGGTATGCTCGTGAACCAACTGACAAAACATATCATGTGCCCCCTTGCTTGAGGGTGTGGTGACAATAGGCTTAGGATATTACTTCCAGAAGCCGTTAAGTATAACTCACAAACCACAGAATTGCTACGATTCGTGTAGAACTCTATATTATAAAAAATACCAAGCACGGTTGACAGGACATAACTTACCTTTCCCCACTTCTTGGGTTTCGTTGGGTTATAGGTTTCTGAGCTGGCTTTCTCTTCACAAGTTACCAATTTCCCGTTTATGTGCAGTCAATGACCACAGATCTAGAAATCTATTCCTACTTTTGTACAGTTTGTCTTTCATAGCAATATGCATCGCCACGTTGTCATAACATTGCCAACGGTTTTTGTTACTATAAGTCTATTTATGATCATAGAGTCCGAGGACTTAGGATTGCGAAACACGTTGTTCCAGTACAGGATTGTGTCAGACATCCGAACACGGCTCATCAAGTGTAGAATAACTGTCAATTTTGCCCGCACCCTGACTGTTGCACAGAGCCGTAACCTCGAGTTCTCTTGACTGGAATACTTAGTTGATTCTTCAACCAGTAGCCGTAGCAGGTCAGGTGTGAGAAGAATTTTTGAATATTCATGTGGTTTGCTCGGGATATTTGTTGCGGGGACACCACCACTGAAAGGGACTTAAACGTAGTGAATGATCTTGGCCTCTCTTTCGCGCCACACAAGTCTGCTCAAGTTGCCTTAAACGCGGAGAGACCATCAATTCTTTGACATCAACACTATCATCGGAGTCAGGATCTGAACCAGTTGGACCTAAAAAATAACGGGGAAGAAATAAATTAATTATAAAAGTAATGTATGTGATGCTGGATAAAAAAATAAAACATGATAAAATAGAAACTACACTCCAACACTCACAACCATGGGGAAGTATAATCCGGTTCTATAAAAAGTAAAAATGGAATTATCAAAAGTGATTTTTTAGCAAGCACAATAAGAGGAATGTAGAACATTCACCAGGATGAGTATATGCCTCTAGCATGTATTTATCATCAGAGTATTATAGCTCACTGTCCTCACGTCCGTCAGGCAATGGTCTGTTAATTAAATCTATATGTCTTGCTTTAGTGCCAGCGATACTTGCAGGCTTCATATATTTCCGTAGATCCCACTAGTTTTAATGTAGAGTGAAAATATTTCACTAGGTTTCGATAAGAAGGTGAACCTACGCCTAAACAAAATGGAGCCCATAAGTTTATGTCATATAGTAACGTCAACAGTCAGGCATTATAATGATACTAGAACCCGCAGCATACCCGTTATTGCGTATGTAATGCGCAGGACGATGAAGGAAATGGCCCGGTAATTTAACGTGCTGGAATAAGAGGGGAACACACACAGTCAATCACACAGGGCACAACAGAGGGTTCGACGAGGGAACACGGATGCAGCGAAGGACACGGGGCGTAGGTAGGAAACGGTGTATTCAACACGAGAGCCACAGTTTCGTTGCAATGCATTTAAACACAGAGTTCAGGAAAGAAACCAGTAGGTACACAAGTGGTTAACAGTTCATCAGTCGTTGTCTTCAAGTTTATTAATGTTGTGGTTTCTCGAGAAGGAATCTGAAAAACAGAGAGAGAAAGGAGAAGATGGCGACATTGGATAAGTTGATGCGGAGGCACTTCTGTACTCCCCCTTATTGTTAGGTGTTATCCTCAACACCTGCAGGTAACTGTTGTACTGGATCGGTTGTCTCAGCCCTTATCTCCACGTGCTCAACGGCCTCTGGTACGGTTCCTGCAAGGTTGCGAGTATGCTCCGGGCCAGTGTAACTCGGGGTAGCAGGTTTCAGTCGCTTGAAGTGGACCACAATAGAAGGACGGGAATCAAAGGCACTGTCCGTGAAGCGGCAGGTGCAGTCGTCATACACCTTATTAACAACGTATGGTCCAGCCCATTCCTTATGTAGCTTCCATGAATGGCCGGGTGATGGTACGGGTGAGTGTAAATAAACCAGTTGTCTGGGCTGCACGGGTGTACCCTCTACCTTACGGTCGCAATAGCCATTCTGGTGCCTCTGAGCATTATCCAAGCAGTTTTGTGCTAAGGGATGTGCGCGGTGTAACTAATTTCTCAATTTCGTGACGTAATCCGTGGCTAGCAACGGGTTAACCGCCAAACGATGTAACGTGAAGCCGAGAAGAAGCCGTATCGCGCTCCCAGTAAGCATGAAATGGGAGATTGGGGAGTCGAGGCGTGTACGGTGGAGCCGTAAGCTAGCAGGCAATGTGGAAGGGCGAGATCCCAGTCGTGCGCATGGTGTCCGTCGATAAGAGCCTTAAGCGGTGCTTTAAGAGATCTGTTAACGCGTTCCACTGTGCCGTTTCCCTGTGGATGATATGCAGTTGTACGTGTTTTACGAATGCCCAGCAATTGACACAACTCTGACACGACTATACTCTCGAAGTTCGAACCTCGATCCGAATGTATCTGCTCTGGGGTCCCCAACGTGCGATCCATTGTTCAAAAACAGTCCGCGCAACAGTAACCGCATCAGTACGTGCTAAAAGGGTGGCCTCACGCCACTTGGTAAAATGATCGACGAGGACCAAAATAAAGCGGGTTCCTCGAGTCGTCATAGGTAAGGGTCCCATGATGTCAACCGCTACCGTTTGATTTGGATACCGCGTCACAATTGGTTGTAGCGGTGCACAGTTGGGTCACCGGGGTGGTTTCGCACGAAGGCAGTCGTGACATCTATTGCAAACGTTTACAATATCTGCGTTGGCAAGGCCACCAGAACCGATGTTCGACGGCTTCTTCCATTTTCTTTTGCCCAGCGTGCCCCAGCTGTGCATGAAGCTGTTGCAACACGGAGTCCACTTTGGGCAGAGGAACCAGGATTCGCTTCGGGTAATTTGGCCCTTATTGATAGCAGAGAATTTCGTCATGGATAGTGAGGCGTGCCCAAACAGCCCACACACAATGGGCCCCAGCTCCATGCCGTCATCTCTGCTTTCGTTGGTTTAATTCCTTCAGTTATCAACCTTTCATAAATGAACTTAAGGTCCGGATCGTTCTTTTGAAGCTCGGAGCACTCAGTAGAGTCCGAACTAACCAAGGAAATCACGTCGATCTGATGTTGTGCACACGAGGGACAGCCCACTTGATGATGACCTCTTCGCCGAGAGAGCGCGTCGGCATTAGTGTATCGCTTACCAGGTCTGTGAACACATTCGTAGTCATACTCTTGTAACTGCTCCTGCCAGCGGGCAACCTGTCCCACTGGATCACGAAAGCTTTGCAACCACTTCAGAGAATGATGGTCTGTGCGGACGAGGAAATGTCGACCCAGCAGGAAGGGTCGAACATGTTTTGTATATACTGCCAAAGCCAGCATCTCCTTGCGCGCTGCACAATAATTGCGCTCGGGTTTACTCAAACATCTACTGCCGTACGCTATCACATCTATAGTCGACACAAATGCGAAAGCACCATCCTTTTTCTGCACTAGAACAACCGTGCCGCCCATGGTGAAGTGGAGGGCCGTATTAGCATGTTTTCTAGCATCTCATGTAAGAGCTTCTACAATTCAGTCTGCCAATGTAATGGCATGCATCTTGCGGGAATTTTAATCGGGATTGCATCACAGGTGTCGATACGGTGTTTCACGAGATTGGTTTGACCCAACTCGGTACTTCGCCAAGCGAATGCGTCTGCGTGGTTGCGCAACTCATCTTTGAGCCGCTTCAGTGTCTGCTCGCCGTGCCTCGGCCGAGTGGGCGAATAAAGGCGTCAATGTATTTCTCACTGTATGAGTTGTCCTCATAGGTTATAGTAGCTTCCAAAACACCACCTTCACAGGGTCTTAACAATACCGTACAGTTATCAGTGATTAGTTGGCAGCTGCCCAGATCCAATCGACACTTCAACTTGCGCAACAGATCCATCCCAACTATAACAGCAAACGGATTTTTTTCCGCAAAGATAAACTCCAGGGTGAAGCGCGGTTCCGCGACGTCAACTTGTGCGTTTAAGGATCCTCGAACGGACAACAATTCTCCATTAGCGGCAGTTAGTTGGCAGCGACAAGTCGCGCATACGCGCTCGGCCAGCTGGTTAGTCAAGTTAGATCTGATGGCGCTCTTACATGCGCTGTGTCGATGAGACCTATTGACGGAACACTTGCGATCTGTAATTCTATTGTAAATGCTGATTGTGTGGTCTACGCACAAACAATGGCTGATATAAAGTGTGAATGCAATCGGGGCCACTCACTTGGGCGTCTCTTATTATAGTTGGAAAATCCGCGGCTCGGTATTTGATGGCGGGGCCATAGAGAACTAGGTTGCGTGGTCGCCGTGAGCCTGAATATCTGTGTCGATTGTTAGGATGCCACGTAAACCGTTCCTTTGACGCACTCCTGCGGCGTCCGGTTCCCCTCAACGCAAAACGCCCGGAAGTCGGCGTAGCCATTGCGCTGTCGACCTGCTCCACTTGTTCACCAATCCATAAGGCTGCATCCAACTCCTCCGGGGGTGAAGAAGGAATTCACGTTTAATGGATGGTGTTTGGATTCCATTTAGCAGTTGTTCTAGTATTCGTTTATCATACTCGCTTGATAACTCGCGCTTGAATGCGCTGTCCGCCATCTTGTAAAGTTCGCGCACGTTCGTCCCAATGCTCTCTCCAGGCCACTGGTATCGGGAGTGGAATTCTCTGCGTAGGTGTGCAGGTAAAGCAGGAGGGTCCAGTAGGTGGCGCAAGGCAGAGAACGTCTCAGACGTGACTTCTTTTTCCAGAATTTTACTATCAGCAACGATATCAAAAGCATCCTCTGACAGCAGACCGGCGAGCCCGCCTGAATGTTGGTTGACTGGGAACTGACGGAGGTAAAGCTGAACTTGCTTCTCCCATCTGGAGCACGTCATCCCGGGAGTGTAACGTTCCGGAGGAAGGATTGCATGCATGCAGACTGACGAACTCGAGCCTGTTGACAATTGTTCCAAAGCACGGAACGAAACATCTAGTGAAGCGGAAAGTCTGGTGGTGGCGTCAACAACATCAGAATGGCCTTCGTCATCAGACTTGTCGTTCATTTTTGGCATGATCTTCATAAGACTAATGATGGTGGATTCCTGATGCTTGTGACTTGGCACGGTCGCTACTATTGTACCACCCAAGAGCGGAGGAACTCCAAGGGTTGAGAACGAAGTTCTAATACACAACACGTAGCCTCTACAAAAGGTAATATACATGAGGCAAACTGGAACAAAGGGTTACAGTTAACCAATGTCGTTGTGTTCTTGTTCTCCTCCGGTAACTGAGCAGGAAAGGCGCTCTGAAAGGCAAACGGGAGAGAATGCCGTTATTGCAACGATTCAACTTTGAACGTGCGCCAACAACAGTTTCGATTCTTCTCTACAAAGGTGCTTTCCGAAAATCAGGTATCAAGGTCACCGCTCGAGCTTTTCTTTATTTACATCCTTGGTTGAGAACAGGGGAGGGACCGCTTAACGATACGCGCGATTTTAACATCAAGGTGATGCCTGGAGGTACAGCTGCTCTAGTGATCTAGGACACTATGGTGAAAATGTGCAAAACAAATGTAGAATGTTATGTTGCAGCAGGTCTAGATACTCATAAAACATGTGTGATATAGTAGACTAACAAAATTGTTCGTAATTTTCGTAAAAGTAGTAATGGAATACAAAAGGGTGCATTCATTTCAGTTTGAAAATGAAAAAGCAATGCTTGTAATGGGAGGGAAGCGTTTTACGGTTTATTACTGCACGGTAACAAGAACTTATGGATGTCAACTGCATGTATGATTGTGCACTTCTGCGCTTGTCCTTATGTGTATATGCCATTAACAATGGCAATATAAATGGGAATCGAGATAGCTTGCTATATATTGCATTAAAGGGTGCATGCAATTACGGATGCACAAACCTATGGTTGTATTCGTATACACTGAAAGGCTGTATGTACAAGTGTAATGTTATATAAATGTATATATATATACATGTATAAAATATGAGTACAAAGGTAACAAATATGTTAATGCATTGACACATGTGTTAAAGGTGCACACATTTAAGTATATTTATTGAAATGTACATCTAAGTATATCTTGTAATATTCTAGTTGATAATGGATTGCAATGTACTCGAGAAAAACTAGCTACTGATTATACAGATGAACCCGTCCATGTGATTTTACAGGTAGAAATATAGTGATTAGCGTCATTGGAATACGCGTTTCATGGATACCTTTATCCAATTAACATAACACATGGTAGCTGAAATTTTTAGGTTACGTAAATGTATGACCGGTATGAAGTACATGCAATCACACTGTGATAAATGAGCTATTTAGAGAAGTTATGAACAGGGATGGGAATAATTTAATGCTTGTATAGCACACATTTACGCATGAGTACGTATTACTGAGTATTCCTGCGAAGGTGACGGTTGCATATTAAATAAATAAATATAACTTATTCTCGACTAGGCGAGGCACACCCTTACAGTCATGATCATTTTGGCAAAACAATTCGTGATCAAGAATTTACAACAATCCGATATGTTTGCCATAACAGTGCTTGTTTGTGCAGGGGAATGTAGGTATGTAATTGCGTGTGCGTTTATGTAGCTGTGTAATTTGCGCTTGTAACTATGCTGCTCTATTCCTGAATGTTTGCTTTCGTCGGCAATGTGCGAGTAGAAGATTGGTGTCCGTGGGTTGGAAAGGATTATCCAGATATCCAATGGGCTGTGACTATTTTGGAGCGAGCCACGACCGCCACGTCACAGTGTTGTTAAGCAGACATTTGTGGCTTTTTATGGAGAGAACGCTTGCCAGGGGAAAACCAACCACGTCTTGGAACACTGCCGCCGAACTATTAGTTGGAACTGGTCAAACCCGAACCACCCAGCTGACACCACGAGGAGGTTGTTCGGCCAGCCAGCCAGGTTGTTCGGCTAGCCAGGTTAATGTATCATTGTATCGCATTAATGTGCATACTTTACCGGGCCCATGGGTTGCGTTCGTTGCCGTTATGCATGGAAAGAGAATATAAGTACGGTAACCTTAGCATCATCATCAACTTTGAAACTGTGACGCATTGGATGTTTTCACCATGGGAAATTCCAGCTGCGTAGTAAGGGTGTCCATGCCCCGATAGGGTGAAGTTATTATTAACTGGATTGATACGTGTCATAGGGCTGCACGAGCGTCCTTGAACGGTTGTCAGTTATTACAAATACGTCCCATTAAATGTGTGGTAATAGTACCAATCGGGAAACCATATGCATACACGAAACAATGTGTTTTATACAAAACAAATCAACGGTACTCGACGCAGTGCACATGTAGTTATTAATGGTAGAGATTCCAGGTCATGAATGT
>OX104064.1:55172929-55196828 GCA_944474145.2 Dicrocoelium dendriticum | reverse complement strand
CGCATTGCTTGCAAAACTCCTTAAATGCTGCTGAAGTAAACTGTGAGCCATTGTCAGTGACCATTGTCTCAGGACAGCCGAATCTGCTAAAGGCTTGGCGCAGTTTCGATATGGTGGCATTGGTGGTGGTGTTATCCATGAGAAATACTTCTGGCCACTTGCTGTATGAGTCGACTATAATGAGGAAACTTCTCCCGTTGATCGGTCCTGCAAAGTCGACATGAATGCGGCACCACGGCTTAGTAGCTATTGGCCATGAACAGAGTTCTGCTTTCGGTGGTGCTTTCAAGACATCGGCACACTTTTGGCAGCGTCTGGCTATTTCTTCCAACTGTTTGTCCATTAAGGGCCAGTATACATAACTGCGGGCAAGCGCCTTCATCCGGTTGATTCCAGGATGCCCGGCGTGGAACTGTCGAAGAATGCGCTCCTGAAGTGCCTTGGGGATGACCACTCTTTCCGAAAATAGTATGCAATCGTTTACAATAGCGAGTGAGTGTCTCCTCTGAAAATACTGTTGCAACTCGGCGGATGGACAGGAACGTGGCCAACTTGTTTTGTGGAACTGAGTAACCTTCTTGAGTATTGGGTCCCGAAGTGTTTCGGTCCGCACAGCTTCTGCGGTAACTGGTAGACAGTGCAGTGCATCAGTTACCAGAAAGTTGACGTCTGGTTCAATCTCCACCGAGGCAATGATTGTGTCTTCATGTTCTTGCTGACGGGTATCAATTAGGCGTGACAGTGCATCTGCTTGGCCAATGGAAACTGTCGACTGATATTGGATCTCGAAATCATACCCCATTAAGGTAAGAGCCCAACGTTGTAGCCTGTTGGCTGTGTAGGCCGGGATGCCCTTTTTCGAACCAAAGATAGCGAGCAAGGGTTTGTGATCTGTCAGAAGCTTGAAGCGGCGGCCGTATAGCATTTTGTGGAATTTCTTAACCGCGTACACTATGGCCAATGCTTCTTTCTCAATCTGACTGTAGTTCTTCTCGGCCTAGTAAGGGTTCTGGCGGCATGGGCGATTGCTTTTTGAGATCCATCGGTGTACGTGCGCGCAATTACTGCACCAATCCCTTGGCTTGATGCATCTGTGGATAGGGCGATCTCTTTGTTGGGTTCGAAATGGGTCAAAAGCAAGTTTGAAGACAACGGTGACTTGACGCGTTCGAAGGCATTCTGACATTCTGCTGTCCAGTTCCAAGGTTGTCCTTTGGATAGTAGCTTGTTTAACGGGGCACGCAAGCGGTGCATCTCAGGCAAAAATGCGCTGTAGTGGCTGATGAGCCCACAAAAGGAACGCAGAGACTGTAGATCTGTGGGGGGAGGCATTATTCTAATGGCTTCGATGTTTTCCGGATCTGGTCGACGTCCATCCCTTTCGAGGATAAACCCGAGGTATTTGATGAGCGGCGTGAAAAATGTGCATTTATCCTCACGGATCCGGAAACCGTACGACTGTATGCAACCAAGCACTTCATCTAAGTGGTTGAAGAGTTCTTCCGGTGTTCGACCCATCACTATGATGTCGTCCAGATATGCAGCGGTTCCAGAAACTCCCGCTAGCATGGTATCCATCAACTGTTGAAAGATGGCTGGCGCCGTTTTCACACCAAATGGCAAGCGGTTGTATTGGAATAGCCCACGATGAGTGTTGATCTTTAACAACTCCCTCGAGACTTCGTCAACATCCACTTGCAGGTAAGCATCGGATAGATCAAGCTTTGCAAAGTACTTACCACCATTCAGCTTTGCAAAGATATCCTCCGGTACAGGTAAGGGATACTGATGGTCATCCAGCGCGGCGTTGAGGCCAGTTGAAAAATCAGCGCAAACGCGTACCTTGCCATTTGCTTTCTTCACTGCGACAATAGGTGCGGCCTATGATGAGTAGTTGACGGCTGTGATGACTTCCGGCATGTTAAGTCGATCGAGCTCTTGCTCAACGGTTGACATGGCTGCATATGGTACCGGTCTTTTGGCTTTGAACACTGGTTTAGCACCTGGTCGCAAGTTCAGTGTTGCCTTGAATTTCGTACAGTGGCCCAAGCCATCCTGAAAGACAGAAGCAAATTTTCGCTTCAGGGTACGTGTCATGTCTTCGACGGACTTTGCAGATGGGTCTGGACTTGCTCGAACTCGGTTGCAGATCTGATTCAAGGGAACATCGAGGAGGTTCAACTTTTCAATCCAGTCGAGGCCAAGAAGATTCAAATTCGGCCGGTCCGAAATGTAGCATGTTCCCGACTTCTCCACACCTTGGAAAGCAATCTTGCAATTGAGTTCGCCGACTAAGTGTAACACACCGCCGGATGCATTATGTGCAACTTTCTGGGAGTCGACCATCTTCGGCCTCTTTAGGTGATTCCATGTGCGCCTGGAAATGATTGGGATGTCTGAGGCCGTGTCAAATTGCAGTTCCGTTGGGATACCATTGATTAATACAGTGATGAATCGTCGTCTCGGTTTATACTCGCTTCGGAACGCGGCGACCATGGAGAGAGATTCAGCGCCGCTCCTTCTAGAATTAACCCTTCGGTGAGACTTCTGCACTTTCTTCGACCGGACTTGACTGCAGCATTCCTCCTTATGCCCACGCTTATGGCACGTCCGACAAATATGATGTTTGAAGGGACAAAAGCGAGCGAAATGCCATTCGCCGCATGACCAGCATGCTGTGGGCGGTTTCTTCGTAGGCCTCTTGAAGGATTTGCTTGCGTTGGCGGTCATGGTCTTTTTCACGAGTTGCACGGTATCTGGTGATGCTAGACCATTGCGTTCGACCATGGCAGTGTCGTGTTTTAGAGTGAGAAGCCGCTTGCATTCGCTTACGAGAGCCTTCAGTGTCAGATCAGGGTCCTGCTCTAGCTTAGCTAAAAGCCGCGTTCGGATTTCAGCATCACTGGGCGATTGTAGAGCACTGACGAAAATGAGACACTTAAACTGATCGTCCGTTAAAGAGCGTAGTTTGAATCGTTCACACTCACGGTTAATCATGTCTGCTAAGGCCCCAAAATCGTCAGATTCCTGTTTGACTATTTTCAGGCATTGATAGCGAATACTAAACAAAGGACACCGACTCACCAAAAATTTCTTTCAACTGCGACACTGCTTCGTCAAATGTCAGATCCTTCGGCTGTTTGGGCAAAATGTGGTCTATGAACCTTGAATGTTCACTTATTCCGAGCTTGCGGAGTAGCAATCGCACTTTCCAGGAGTCGTCCTGACGACTGAAGTCCGTCTGGAACATGTCTTCCCAGCGCTTGAACCACGCTTCGAAAGTGCTTCCAGAATCCGCATCATAATGGAATTCAGTGATGGCGTTCGTGAGAAGATCAACAGAACTCGCCTGCGTGTCCCGCGTCGCTGCTCCAGTTGTCTGCAAACTCAAGCATTTTGTCAGATTTTCAATCATTTTCATTTGCGCCTCCATTTGAGCTTGCTGTTGAAAAAGCAGCTTTTGAAATTGTTCGGCAGAAAAATTCATCACATTTCCACTTTTCTCCGTCGCCATTTGTTATAATCTCACTAGACGCAACTCCAAAAATAACAATTCACTGCTCCGCAAAACTTCTAGCCCAACCGAAGGAAAAAAGCAGAACGCCAATGACCCTGACAAATAACGTATTAATCGCAGCCAACGAACACTGTACAACGACTGAGGACCCTGGCTGTATTTATAGGTCTCTGCTGACCTTCGACTTCTAGAATTGGAAGGTCAGCTGCCAAGGTTAGTGGTTCCCCATATCTTTTCCCGAGAGGTCAGGTGGATTTTGATCACGTGTAGAAGAAGAACATTCAGGAACATTCGAAATCGATGCGATAATCGTTAATAATCGATTAATCGCTAAAATAGGGAATTTCCAAGGCAATTCTTACTTTCTCCCGGACATAACCATTGAACGATTCCTTCGTCAGTTTCCTTTGAAAGCTTCGTCGAATCTGGCATCCGCAAAGTGCGCGTCCAGGAATCGTTTGAATTCCGACACCGAGTTCGCTTCTACTATCCGCGAGGGCAAACGGTTCCACATGTTCATCACTCGCCGCTCAAGACACTAGGAATGAGCTACCCACTTGAGGTCAGGGACTACCACTTTGTACTGGTGACCTCGTGTGCTGCTTGACGCAAGGACATGGAGCAGTGGCCTCAGCATCGGATAAGCACCCAGATGCAATAACCGATGGGTCATGATGAGGTCCACTCGCACGCGGCGGTAGGCTAGAGTATACAGACCCAATTGTCTGCATCTTTCTTCATACGGCACACCCTGAAGACCGGGAATGAGCCGTGTGGCTATGTGTTTTACTCTTTCGAGCTTGTGTATCTCGCCTTTCGTCAACGGACAGTAGGCGGGTGAGCCGTATTCTAGCACCGGTCGTACAATGGATGTGAAGAGACGAGTGGCAATCTCTTTCGACCAGGTGCAGAAGCTACGTTTCAGCGCCCACAGCGAACGCAATGCTGTGCGATACATATTGTCCGTGTTGTCCAGAGACATCATGTCGTAACGTTGTATAACGCCAAGGTTTCTGACGCAATGCGTCGGGTGTAGAACTTGGCCGTCGAGAGTGAATCAGAATCAGAATCAATTTATTAGGAGAATAAGATAGGAATCTATGTGATCTCCATCATAAGTAAAGCAAAAATGACCCATGCCGAATATGGGTCTGTGTGAATGCACATCAATAGTCATTTAGTAATAAGCAAACAAAATACCGATATATAAGCACAAAGAAAGCACTACGTGTCTTGGTCTTTTAGGGTTGCTAGTGTAGCCGTGACATAACCACGCGACGAAAGGAGGTCAAACATGGCGTCTGCATCGAAACACAAGTCTGAAAAATGTTTGTCAATGCTTCGTTTGAAACACTGCACTGAATCAGAAAGAACAACGGAACTGGGCAACCAGTTCCAGAAATGTATCACACGTCGCGCGAAACAGTGAATATGAGTGACATTGTCCATACGTGGAACTTCCAGCTTGTAAGAATGCCCTCGGGTAATAGGTGCATCCACAATACAGAACATATGTCGCAGGTGAGGAAAATGTCTCAAGTGAAGGATTCTAAACGTTGTAATGAGGTCAATTCGTAATCTCCTGTATACTAGTGTGTGGAGACGTAACTTGTGGCACCTCTGATGGTAAGATAAGCCTCGGAGCGTGGGGATCAGGCGGGTGACTAGGTGCTGGACTTTTTCCAGTTTTCTCATCTCACCTTTTGTACTTGGATAATAGGCCGGTGCCCCGTACTCTAAAAGCGGGCGCACCATGGAGACGTATAGCCTGACAGCAATTTCCTCCGACCAAACGTGGAAGGTCCGCTTTAATGACCAAAACATGCGAAGGCTGGAACAGTAGACCTTGTGCGTATTGTCTGACGATTTTAAGTCCCATCGGGATAGTACTCCTAGATCTCTAACCGTCGCAGCCGAGCACAGTAGACGTCCACCGACACTGTAAGTTCTGTCCCGACAGCACTTGCCAATGCGGAGCAATTCGGACTTTTCAGCATTCAGTGGAAGGCAGTTTGTTGATGCCCATGAGGAGATTGTATCGAGATCACTTTGCAGTATATCTTCATCGACGGGGGTCGATATTTCCCTCCAAACTTTCAAATCATCTGCGAACAGCGCGCAAGTAGATGTCAAACGTCCTGGTAAGTCGTTGATATGAAACAGAAAAAGCGTTGGGCCAAGTACTGTGCCCTGTGGCACACCACTAGAGGCAGTACACCATTTCGTTCGGTAGTCATTGACCTGGACGCACCACTGCCGCTTGTCCAGAAAAGACTGAATCCATTTCAGCAGTTTTCCACCCACGCCATAACTGTTGAGTTTAGATAGCAAGATAAAGTGATTCACTCTATCAAATGCTTTGCTAAAGTCAATCAGCAAGGCATCAACGCTCCTACCCTCATTAACTGCTTCAATCCAACTGTGTCGGGAAGTCAGAAGATTCGTGGTACAAGACCGTCCTCTTAGGAAACCATGTTGAACTGATGTAAGCACACCGTGTGATTCTGCGAACTCAAGCAGCGCCTTCTTGACCACTTTCTCCAGCAATTTGGCCAGCACTGGTGTCAGGCAAATCGGTCTATAGTTCTCTACTCTGCTTCTGTTTCCTCCTTTCGGGAAGGGCCGTACGATCGCTTGCTTCCATTCACGTGGGACGTTCCCTTGTGTCAAAGAGGCCTCGAACAATTCCGTCACTGCAGGTGCGATAACAGGTGCCAGCCTTTTGAGAAGTAGTGGATGCAAGCCATCAGGTCCTGGCGGTTTGGAGCAGTCTAGATTAGCAAGCAATCCCCTTACTTGGTCCTCTGAACAGGATACTGTATCCAGTTTGGCGTCGACTTGGGTACACTGAAATGCTGGAGAAGCTGAGTCGAACACTGCCTCGAAATGTGAAGCAAGTGCGATAGCTCGGTCCTTGTCGGCGGTCAACAGTGCACCAAGCGAATTTTCCAAAGCAGGCAACTCATCAGTTGGCTTAAGCTTGCGCTTGATGTATGCAAAAACCTTTTTGGGTGCCTCCTTCGCATCTGCTGATAAGCGTGTTTCATAAGCCGCACGCTTCTGTAGTTTCACTGAATTGCAACAGTTTCTTTGTGTTTTGTAAGCTGTGTAATCTTCAGCGCTATGAGTTTGTTTGAACCTCTTCCACAATTTTGCACGTCGCCTCGACAAGACAACATATTCGCTGTCCATCCATGGCGGCCTCTTCCAACATTTTATTGGAGTTAAAGGAGCAAACTGGTCTAGCAACTGAACAAGGTTTTGCTTCAGCACCTCCCAACACACTTCAACACCGTCATTCAAAGGTAATGACCAGTCCATGTGTTCCGCAGTACTCATCAACCGATCCCAGTTTGCTTTCCAAATGTTACGACGGGGTATTCGTAATGATACAACAGATGGCAAACGTAGGACGGCTGAAATTGTGGAGTGATCGCTGGACCCAATGGGTTCAAATACTTTAGCGGATTCGACATGTTGCTCATCGTTCGTGAAAAGGAGATCAAGACAGCTTTCAGGTTGCCCTGGAAGCTGCCTTGTTGGTTGCAGGATATGTTGCACAGCGTGCATCTCCGCCATTGTATCGATAAAAGCGCATTCGAGATTGCTACTGCCAGGTAGAGCTTTATAATGCGGCCAATCAACGTGTGGAAAGTTAAAATCACCAAGCAACAGAAAATTTCGGCAGTTCAAGCGCTGCTGCACTACGTCGATCCAATCACGGGAAGTGTTTGAAGGACTCCGATAAATGGCTCCCACTCTCAGTTCATTCGGTCCAACAGTAACTCTGCACCAAAGTTGTTCGCATAGGCCGTCGGCACTATAATGTGTAGATATGAGTCCGCCTCTCATGCTGGACTTTATATATAACAATACACCGCCATGAGCGCCCTTGGGTCGTTCGCACCGAAATGTCGTGTATCCATCGATGTGAATTTCAGGATCAGTAATATCACCGTGGAGCCATGTTTCAGTCAGACAAAATAAATCTGGGCAATGTTGTTCTACCCAGAGATGTACCTCATCAAATTTATTGGTGAGGCTGCGAACGTTCGTAAGCGCCACAGTGAGACCGGCAACTAGCTTGGGGCGCGCGCCATTAGCAACACCGGCTTGTTTATCAGCTGGCGCTTCTGCACTACTCGAAAATTTACGATATGTATGTTGCTCTCACCTTGTTGAGTTCGCCGTTTAAGTTCAATGGTAGCAGTTTGAAGGCGATTTCGTTCTTCCAAAGTGAGGTCGGCACGCACGTGGATTTTCAGGCCGTTTAGACGCCAAAGTCGGGACAGAAGACGCGCTGGGGTGACGTCATTTTCAAAAACAATTCGCAACGGACGAGGCGTGTTTGCCGTTCGTTTTCCCACGCGTAATACTCGTTTTATATGAATACCTAGCTCATCGGGGTCCAGGAGTTTATCAACCAAATTTTGTAAGAACGCGACATCATGCTCATAACGAATTCGCGGGTCGGAGCTCTCTGACTCCGGGGCATGAAAGATCATCAGACAATGGTTACGAGGATGGATCAGACCAGTTTCGGACAATACGGACGGCCGCGTAACGGCGCTCGGAGTCAAAACTGGAGGTCTCTTTCCCGCAACAATCCAAGGTGACTCGTTTCTGGTTCCATGATCGGCGACTGTAGTAGGAGGTGGCTCATCAGAGATCCGTAGTGCTTGCTCCGGTTTACCAGTTGATAAAATCCCGCTGCATGGAGGAACTGTGGGCAACGTATTCAGGTTGTCGGGGGGACAGGTGCGACACAGGTCTTCTACTTGGTTGGTCGTATTCTTTGGATGGTCACCGAGGGATATCGCGCTGCACTTCCTGGCTCTTCTAGCAGTAGGAACGGATGAGCATCTCTCAAGATTCTGAAGCGGCGGTCGTCTTGCCAGTGCAGCTGCATCAATGCAATACCGACAGACCCATAACAGGCCTTTGTGTTCAGCGTAGATCTTAAAAAGCGATTCCGTAAGTTGCGAACAACGCTTGTGACCACAGGCCCAGGACTTACAAGCGATACACTGAATGCCCTGAGTAACCAGTTTTGAGCAGTGTAAACAGAGTGAGTTGGGCATGACGAAATCCGAAGCAATAGCTAACCCAGATATACGATCCCTCACGATAAATTGAAAGCAAATGTTCACGACCGTCGAGTCGGTGTTCGAACTCTTTTACTGTTGGTGCCAATACCACGTTCTCGGGCAGTGCATTCCAGGAATCCACCACTCGGCGTGATAAACGAAAGTCCGCCCGGACTCCATCCGATCGACGTTTGTGTAGCTTCATCGAGTGACCTCGGAGCGATGGAAGCCGAGCCGGTTGGAAAAGCCCAGATAAATCGGGTCCGACTTTACCGGCAAGTATACGATAGGTCAAGACTAGGTCGCCTCGATGTTGACGATAATGCATTGAGAACATTCCATCATCATCATTACACGTTAGCTGGAGGTGGAAAACACCTCAGTTTTTGTGCCGCAATACAAAAGACAAGAAAAGAAAAAAACAAACATTGGCACGCCGGCTGAGTTCCCAATAACGGATGGACCGTTCCGGAAAGCTAACAGCTGGCTGCCGTAAAAGAGAGTCGTATTATGCCTAACAACTGAGATCGTGATTGGAGGAGGATGCTAAACAGGAGGGGATGGACAAAGGAACTCACAACACAAACGCCATTTGTGCCGACTCCAAGCCATATCAGCAAATGTGTCTAACCAAACGTGTTCACCGTCCTTAGGACCCCAGCCAGGCAGTCAGGATGCACCAACCGACGCCAAATTAGAAGTGAGGTTTTTCATTTCTCTCGACCAAATCACTTCGCCTCCCCTCCTCCTCTTCCAACCGCACCCACAACGCGCAAACAATGCACGTCGCGGGAGTCGGTGTGCTGGCATGCGCAATACGTGGCCCAGCCATTGGAGCCTGGTGCGTGATATAATGGTGCTGAGCGGTTCACTCACTCTTCCTGCACCAAATACGCGACGTCGAACACGCTCATTGCTCACGCGGTGCTCCCATCAGACGTGAGCTAAGCTGCGAAGTCAGCGATGATCGAATGTGACGAGCCTCTTCATGTCTGTCGACCTGATGGGCCAGGTTTCACAGCCATATAGGAGAGTTGAACGGACGGCTGCGTTGTAAACTCTGCCCTTGCGGGCGAGAGTAATGTCGCGTCTGCGTCACAGGTGGCGGAGATTGGCAAAAACACCTCGAGCTTTTGCTATACGGTTCGTAACCTCATCTTCAATCCCACGGATGCTAATATAGCTGCAAAAGCACTTGAATTCCTGAACGACTTCTAGGTTATCACCACCAAGCGTTAGCGCATGGTTGGGTTCCCGTCAATCTTGGATAAGTACTTTGCATTTTGATGGAGCAAAGCATAGCCCAAAACGATTGACAGCCAGTACTAATCGGTCCAGTGCTGTTTGGCATGTTTGGGAGCTGTCACAGATTAGTGCAATATCGTCCGCATACTCCAAGTCAAGAAATCGCTCACCAGGAAGTAGCTCCACACCTTCTAGGTCATGTCCAGCAAACGCTGTTTCCATGACTTCATCAATAGAGAAGTCGAAGAGGAAAGGTGACAGCGGGCAACCTTGTCTCACACCGCTGGTGATACTGAAGGGTGGCGAGAGTTTGCCATAAACCCTCACCCTACCCGAACTATGCGCGTACAGCGCTTTGATAATGTTTACATATTTATCGCGCACACCTTTCCTCAGCAGACAGTCCCAAAGGGCACATCGACCGACTGAGTAGAAGGCACCTTTTATGTGGGTCGCCAATAAACATGGCGGTGCTCCAACACTTGACGCAATGTGAAGATGTGGTCGATGCAGCCCCGACCTCGACGAAATCCGGCTTGCTCTTCATGAATCTGGCTTTCACGAGTGCCAGTCAGTCTGTGGAGAATGACAGAGGCAATCAATTTAGAGGCAATCGAAATCAGACTGATCCCTCTATGACTGCCGCATTCCAAACGGGAGTTTCCCTTGAAAATTGGGACAATGACGGAGCCATTCAAGTCTGTCGGGACTGTCTCTTGCTCCCAAAGTTCTACTAGCAACTCGTGTAGATCATCTACTAGAGCAGGTCCCCCGAATTTGAAGAGGGCTGGGGGAATTCTATCTGCCCCTGCGGCCTTATGCAATTTCAACAGCCCGATCTCATGTTCGACTTCTGTGCGTGAGGGCGGATCCGAGGAGACGACCCAAGGAGAAGGGCGCTCAATGCCCGAAGAAGAAAGCAATAACTCATGTTGGTTAAATTGCCTTGCAAAGTGTTCAGCCCAACGCTCCAAGCGCTTTGACAAGCTGTGGATAGGCTGCCCACTCTCGTCGCGTATGGTCTCGCTAACACCAGGTCTCCTGCTGCCTGTATCCCGTAGCAGACGGAATAACTTACGATGATTACCAACGGCAGCGGCTGTTTCCATCTCAGAGGCACGATGAGACCACCAGGTTTCGCGGTCCTTCTTTAGGCTTGCACGTAGTTTTGCCCTGAGATTTTTGCGAGCCTCATTGTATTCGCTTCCAGCCGGAATACGTCGGCGAGCATCCATAAGTTCCAGAGACTGTGTAGAGACCCAATGTCCGGTTTGGCAATTTGCTTTGCCATATGAAGACATGCTTGCTAACAGCAACGCTTGACGAATATGCGACCAGTGATCTTCAACGGTGTTTAGTGGGCGCTCACTCAGCCCAGATGTCAGTGCATTTTGGTACACATTCAGAACATCTGGTTTCGCCAGCTGGCTGGTATCAATCCGTTCACATCGATGTTGCGGACGTCCACGGAAACGCACCAGGAGGTCGGCACAGACAAGTGCGTGGTCAGAGTCCACGCTCGTGCTCCAAATCGAGCGACAGTTTTGGACACAGCCTCTCCAGCGGTAACTGATCGCGATATGATCGATTTGCGTCCATGGTTGGCCCGAGGCTGGTGGCCGCCAAGTCACGCTTCTGCGGGTGCTGTGTGGAAAGTTAGTGCTTGCGAGAAAGAGGCGAGCATCTTCACACAGCTGTAGCAATCGCTCACCATTGCCATTACGGGAGCCTACACCATGTTGGCCGCCCAGATGAAGCTCATCAGAGGACAATTTTCCACGCTCTCCACTGATATCCTGTCCAGACTAAGCAAGGTGGACAAGCCTGGATGTAGTATTCCAAGTGTGGCCTAACAAATGCTGAGAATAACCTAACAAACATAGCGCCCGTGATGGTCCCGAATGCCCTGCACATAGCTTACCTCCAGTTCTCACTGGATTGAAGTTCTGAAGACAACGTGACCTCTAGGTCCACCAATTGGGTAACATGGTGTAGTTAATTACCGCTAAGCAAATAACGCGTTTGGGGGTTATTTGGCCCTAGTCGTAAGATGGAACACTGCATAATTTATGGGCAAGTGCCACAGAGCAGCCCAGTCCCTAAGTTTATCGAGGGCCCGTTGTAGAGTCTGCGGTCCATCGAAGTCAGACACTATGTGCCAAAACTTTAGGTCATCTGCAAACATGAGAGATGGTACCTCCAGCAGTTCGGGCAGCCCATTGACATACAAAGAAAATAACAACGGGCCAAGCACCGAACCCTGAGAGATCCCACTGAGGACTGACTGACGGAAAGACAGACTAGACCCCACACGAACACACATCTCTCTCCCTTCCAGAAAAGTGGTGATCCATTTTAGTTCGTGCGAGAATGTGATACAGTGTCCAACGCCTTGGAGAAGTCAATAAACACTACATCTACTGCATGACCCCGATCCAAAGCATCCGCCCAACATTCGCGTGCAACTAGCAAGTTAGTCATACAGGAATGACCCTTGCGAAAGACGTGTTGCGGTGGACTGAGCAGACAAAGCTCCCGCAGGTGATCTTCAAGCACATCTCTGACCAACTTCTCCAACACCTTGGCCCGTACGCTTGTCAAGCTTACCGGTCTATAATTGGCAAGGAGATGCTTGTCGCCACTTTAAAAATCGGACAGACGATAGCATCCTTCCAGTCCTTGGAAAAGGAGCAGCTGCAAAGCGACAACTGAAACAAACGAGTCACTGTGCCACATAGCTCGCTTGCGAATTCGTACAAAAGCTTAGGGCGAATATCATCCATCCCAGCGGATTTAGCCCCTGAAGAAGATGAAGAACCTTTGCCTCCGAAATTGTGACGTGTGTTAAACTGGAGTCCTGGGGTCTCTCATTGCTAGGTCAACATGCAGCAATTGCTCATCCAGAACAAAACTCCCGGCATACTGCGCACTGCGTAGACAGGCCTTTTCGTGATTAGTGGTGACAGTGGCGCCGTCGCTGCCTAATAACACTGGGATAGATGAGCAAACATTACTACGCCTTTTGACGTAGATGAAGAATCTTTTGGAATTCGCGGAGGTTGAGTTAGCCAACTCCATCTCATAGCTAAGTCTAGTAGTTCGTAAATGACTCTTGCAGTCATTCCGAGCTTCACGATAACGCCGTAAAGTACATTCTGAGAGAACTGTCCGGCAGATCCGCCAGCATCTTTCCCGTCTATTCATTAGCTGGTGTGTGACTGAGTCCAGCCATAGTGGCTTCGCTTTGGTACTCTTCTTTACCGAAAGAGGGATGTGGGGATGGGATATGTTAAAGAGGAAAGACGTAAACGTATCCCAAGCCGTCTGTGTATCATCATCCGGCAAGATGATGCATGGGAAACTTGGCTCTTAAAGACGGAAAGTCGGCGTGCCAAATGTTCGGAGTCCGGACCCTGCGTGAATCGTAGTCTCTAATGAGAGCACAAGTGAATGACAAACACGTATGGTCACTGGCTCCCAAAGGGGACCGTACTCAAGGTCACTCACAAAGTCAACCGAGTTTGCGAAAACTAGGTCCACCAGAGAAGGAGCATGACCCACCATGTACCTGGTGAGTCAATTGGTGTAATTGGTGTGTCAAGTCAACAAGCGCAGCGGCCAACCTGTTGTCGCTGCCTCATAAAATAGGTCATGCTAATTTACTTCAGGGACGTTGAAGTCCTCCATTAACCAGCATCTGTTCGCAGGGTGAATGCGGATGAAGTCAAAGAAACTCCTAGAAGCGCCATCAGGGCTCCTATACAGCAGCACAATTTTAACTTGCGTTGATTCGGTACAGACTTCAACTGCAAGAGCTGCAACAGTTTTATCAGCTGAGTTAAAGGTGTTTTTGATATGTTTACACCACATCGGATATACAAGGCGACTCCACCTCCGCGGCGATCAGATGGGCGGTCAGATCTCAGTATTGCGTAGCCCGGAACGTATAATTCACTGTCCATGACGTCAGAAGACAACCGGGTTTCAGTGAACGCGAGTACATCAGGATGGGAGTGGTTTATTAGGCCCCTACTTCACACATCTTGTTTCGCAGGCTACGCACATTACTAAGAACTATGTGAAAACGTTTGGTACGGAGAGCCCCGGGTCGTGTGCTACCAGAATGGGCGCTGGTAGGTCGGAAGTGGACCGTCGGCTCACCACCCGAAAACCCGCCAAACATAAACCTTTCTCGCCAGCTTCGCGACGCGCTTTAAGGTTTTTGATGGTTTCCTTAAGCTTTATCCTATCTGCCAAAGGTAGATCCGGCTGTATACTCACTCCGGAACCCTTTAGTTTAAAGGCTAAGCGCGAAAGCGATTGGCGCTCCTCCGGTGTAGATAGTATCACGCGTAATAGACGGGGTCTACATTTAGTACTATCACCCGATATGTTTCCAAGCCTGGTAAGTTTTCTAACAGTAACCCCAGGAAACCCGGGTGAAAGTAGTTTAGAAACGCAAAGTTTGAATCAATGAAGGTCGTCAAGCATGCGATTTTTCGAAAGAGCCTCAGAGGACTCCGCGATATTCCTAAACATAACGCTGCTGTCCGTAAATGCATCACTACGACGAGGGGTGTTTACGGCACGCGTCACCGTAGCAGTGGCCGGAGCTGTCTTTCCTAAGCGATTTTTCACATTCGGTTTCTAGTTCAGCCAATTGCGTACTATTATATATTATATTTCCAAATGTTTTACTACTTTACAATTAAGCATGGTACTGCACATGGTTCAGCTTTTTGGAATCCCCGACCTCATTATAAATACATTCCGCAATAAGTAACCCTAGCAAAACGATTACATTTAGCGAACACATGTAGTGTGGCACGGAAACTGTCGTGGCGCGCTGCTTGACTTTGAACTGGTGTTTACGCTGCGCTTTTATTTGCCTTGCAGGAACTTGGTTGTGTGCTTTAACGGAAGAAGTGCAAGAAGAAGAAGATTGACTGTAACGTTTATCTTCCTTTTTTATAACATTATTTCCTCTATTGTAGTTTGCTACGTGTTGCTTAATAAATCTCCAGTTCCAATCTCCGGAGTTCTCCCAAGCTTGTATACTACACACAGAACAGGTGTTCTGATGAGCTACTGCTCGTAATCAAAATCCCACCATTGGCGGCCACGACGGTCCCCTGAGAGGCAACTAAGCGTAAGTTGAACAGTCCACAGTCAAGGTCACGACAGCAGGCAAGGCCCCGGTTCCGCAGGGAGTTAAAACAACATAACGCTTCGCGTTACATTGCTCCTCCTACTAACAAGCGCTATCCTCAGCGCATGCGAGTCGCTTCGGCTTGTTGAAGTGTACAACCGCTGAGGAACCAGGAACGCCGGGCCTCACGATTCAATGAGTTATATCTGACAACTCTTCTTCCACAACCGACGGTCCCTCCCAGTTTTGACAGAGCTTCGCAGGGACGCCGGTTGGTGTTACGTTTGCTTTGTGTCAGGCTGTATCACCAAGCTTGAACGGACTCCCGAAAGCCTTCCGGTCAAAGTATGCCTTCTGGTGACGCTGCAAGGTTTGCAGGTGCACTTGTGCCATTTGGTGTGCTCGCAGCAGACTTGATTGCAACCGAAGTACATGCTCCGATGCGATTAGAGTTTCATCGGTAGCAGAGTATACGAAGGCAGACGCAGCTTACGACCCGTCATCATGTGGTGTCTGACCGGTCGATGATTGGACCGACGCTTGATAAGCCAGTAAGCATTTTGGTAGAGCAACGTTCCATTCCCGGGGTGTCTCGGTAATCAGGAACGCCTGTAATAGCGTCTTCAGCGTACGGTTCGTGGGTTCAAATAGTCGGTTTCCCTCCGGATGGTAAGCGGTCGTACGCGTCCCCCGGAAGCCAAAAGTGTGACACATCTTGCTCACGAGTGTGCTCTCGAAGTTGGCTCCGCGGTCTGAGTGTAACTGGTAAGGTGATCCCCACCTTGCTACCCAAGTGCTGAAGAAAGTCACTGCTACACTCCAGGCGTCTATAGGTTGAAGAGGGACTGGTTCACACCATTTGGTAAAGTAGTCAAGCATAATAAGTATGTGACTATAGCCCCTAACAGTCCCTGGCATTGGGCACACTATGTCGATGCCCACGATCTCGTTTGGAAAGCCGGCAGTCATTGGTTGCCGTGGACCGCGAAGAGTGGTCGTCGGGTTTTTGCTCCTTACGCAATCAGCGCACGACTGGCAATAGATAGCGATATCACACCGTAAATGGGGCCACCAAAACTTACGTCGAATCGCAGCCTCCATTTTAGTCTGTCATACATGTCCTAACTCTTCGTGGATTCTTCAAATCACGTTCTGCGTTGCAGACTTTGGTACGACAATCCTTCGTAAATAGGCCGGCCCGTTCTGGAATTACATGATACCGTCAATCATATGTAAATGCAGCCATAGTGACCATAGACATTTGGTTTCCCAACTGGTACCCGTCAGCTGGATATGTTGGTCGGTATCCAACCCGCACGAGGCGATCATACAAGAGGCTCAGTTCCTGGTCCGTCGACTGCAACTGCATCCATTTCTCCGTCTCCGGGGTGTCGAGGATAACGGCAGTCACGCAAGTAGTTATGCGTGATGGGCATGGTCCATGACCCTTGACGGGCCCTCGTGATAAAGCGTCGGCACTCCCATGTTTTGTGCGTGGATGTTGCTGACACTTAAAGTCGTATTCTTGCAATTGTTCCTGCCAACGGGCGATTTGTCCCTCGGGGTTCCAGAAGTTTTGAAGCCAGAACAATGCTTGGTGAGCAGTACATACAATAAAGTTGCGGCCGAGCAGATAGTGTCTAAATTGTTTAATGAAAAACACCAGCGCCAGCAGTTCTTTTCTTGTTGTGCATGAGTTGCGCACTTTTCGCGAAAGACCTACTGGCATAGGCAATAACCGCTTCCTTGCCTTTCACCATGTGTTGTGAAAGTACAACTCCGATGCCGGTGCCGCTGACAACTGTGTCCAGACCGAAGGCGCCTGCGAATGGACGCGTATCAGGGATGATAAAATTGGTACTCCACAGAGCAGCCCAAAGTGTTGCAAATGCTTCTTGCTGCGCACTTCCAAAACGAACGGTTAATCGGCTTTCAGAAGTTCGTTCAACGGACTAGCGATGTTGGCAAAATGTCGAACGAAGCGCCGATAGTAAGTGGCAATGCCCAGAAAGCTACGCACTTCGTCAGCGCTTTTCGGAATCGGCCACGAGCGGACTCACTCGACTTTCGTCAGGTCGTCAGGCACTTGGAGAGTCAGTTCAAGGAAATTTGCACCGAATGTTCCTAATGCTGAATTGCAAGAAAGATCGGCCCAGCAAACTTCCGGGAGGTTTAAATCCCCTAGAACCAAACACTTATTCGCAGACTGAGTGCGAATAAAGTCAAGTATCCCCCTGGAAGAACTTCCAGGACTTCTGTATATCGCTACAACTGTAAACTGGGTAGTGGAAGTGCACAAAACAACCGATAGGGCTTCAACAGTCTGATCCGACGACTGGAATGTGCAAGTCCTCAGCACATCTAAGTTACAGCTCACATACAGTGCAACGCCTCCGCCTTGGAGACCAACGCAGCAATCAGTTCTAAGCAGCGCGTAGCCAGGTAAATATACCTCACCGTCCGTGATATCCGGAGACAACCACGTTTCAGTGAAAGCAAGTATGTCGGACGAGATTTGTCCACAAGTAGATCCAACGCGTGCACCTTGTTCCTTAGGCTACGCAAGTCACAATGTACTACCTCAAGGAAGTCTGCACGACCATCCCTGGGTCGTGAGCCATCAGGATAGGTTCTGATAGGGCGGAAAATAACTTCCGGCTGACCACCTGAAAACCCACCAGACGGAGGCCTTGCTCACCAGCCGCCCGTCTAGTTTGGAGGTCTTTGATAGCCTCCTTTAACTTCAGTCTATCTGCCAGTGTTAGATCCGGCTGAACGCTGACACCACTACCCTTAAGTTCGAACGCAAACCGCAGTAATGGTTTGCGTTCCTCCGGGGTAGAAAGGACTACGCGAAGTAGTCGGGGTCGGGGATTTGGCGTAGCGATAGGGACGTTCCCCAATCTGGTCAGCTTTCTGACAGTGACACCAGGGAAGGCAGGTGGAAGCAGCTTGCTGACACACAGTTTCAGCCACTTGATGTCATCCAAGATGAGTTCCCTCGGGAGAGCGGCCGCAGATACAGTAACGTTACGGAATATAACACTACTATTCGTGAAAGAGTTGGCACGACGGGGAGTGTTTACCCCACGTGCCTTGGAGTCAACACCTACACCAGCTGTTTTCATCACTGGCGGTGGGACTGTCCCTGTCTTCACAAACGACGCCGAAGCAACGGTTGCGTAGGTTTACCGCTCTATTGCAGGCGTCTTACTAGTTCCTGGGTCTTCAAGCCCCTTCAAAGTTTTACGAGCAGATCTAGTCCGCTTCTTCTTTTGGCTCACTGGAGCAGGGGCCGTTGACTTTGTAGCGCACTGAGCAGTTGCCAGCACTTCGTCAGAATGTGCTGGTTCACTGGCGGCCGAGACGGTCAGCATCTTCGGAAAGTTCTGAGTACAATCGTCAGACGACTTTACGACTGTCAAAGACGGCATCTTTTTCGATGCCGTGGCAATATAGAAGTGTGCATAGCAATCGTTAGAGTGTGAAAGGGAAGCGGTAAGGTGCATGATAATTTGACTGCTGCTAATTCTTTTAGGTATAAATGCTACAACCGCAAGGCCGGATTTTTCGTGTCGCTGAAAGGCTGAAATCCTTGTTTGAGAACAGCAGTTTAATAACACTGCACATAAAATTTGGCCTTTTTCAGTCTTCTTGGGATCCGAAAGGACTTGGAAATGCCGACTTACCTGACTATTTGGTCATGGCCTACCTGTCGTGTTTCATCGTTCGAGCTCACCTTCGACGAACTGTTTGTTTGTTTTCTGGGATTTAAAGGGATTCAGAAGGACTAACCTATTCGCAAGCTCTTTTTCCCTACGGCTTACGGCTTGCTACTCCTTACATACGCTGAATACTTTTTCATCTACAATAAAACGCTTGTGTGGACACTGTCCTGCTTGAAAAGGTGCATCATATCGGTTGCCCCCGGTGAGTTCAAATAGGTGCCTACGTTTCTCTTGCAGTATTACCCGACTTTGCTCTCGACTGTCTGCATGTAGCCCTTCGCAAATCGGTCCTCATCTTTTCGTTGTTCTTACCTTTTCTTCATTACTGTCCAGATGGTTAGAAGTTGTGGGTGTGTCTCTGGGCCTTAAAACAGCTGATTCAGTTTACCTATACCTGTACCTGTAACCTACTTGTAGGGTAGTATGCAATGCGATCTTTGCTGTAGGTGGTTCCATGAGGCATGCATCTGTTTGCCTACTGGTCAGTATGCTCTCTTGGCAAGCTATGAGAGGTTCCTTTATAGCTGTGAAGATTGTTTTAAGCTTAAAACTCAGCGATGTGTAACCACGAATGATTGCTTCGCCTCGCTAATTTCCAGACTGACAAATATGGAAAGAGTATTCTCTTTACTGTTGCCAACTTTGGATGGGAAAGTTGATGGTTTAGTTGATCGCCTGACACCTTCTTTTGTTCTCGGCCAGGTGAAATTTGCGGATAGTAGCACGCAAACGGATTCCGTCGAACTAACCCCTATCCAGCAACCGATTGTGCGCTAGTTGGCGCTAGACAGTTGGAAGAAGTACGCGATGCCACAGATAGTGGCGAAATATTACAGACCTTGCCAGCAACACGCAAGGGGAGCGAGAAAAGGTAAGCTGTTAACTCTCAAATTGCGGTAGTATCGGAGTTTACAGAGGATCAGGTAAGCACGTCTGTTGCAGGGCCTTCCGTACTGAGTCCTTCGGCGTCTCCTCTCAAAGCCACTTCCAATGCAGTTACTGCATCCGAGCAACTAGCCACCCAGTCGCAGGCTTCTGTGGCGCGTGGAGTAGGCACCCACGCCGCAGTGACACTTACACTGATAGTAGGGTCATTTTTAGGGGGTGACACGGAGTCCAAGGCAGCTCTTCCAGAGGAGCGAATGCCAGCTGACCTACAACGGTTTAAGCTTCGCGTTTCCAAACTGCTACCGCCCGGGTTTCCTGGCGTAACTGTGCGGAAACTCATTAGGCTTGGGTCTGTACCGCTTGATGTGTCGGATGTGTAACCCCGTTTACTGAGAGTCGTTCTTCCAACATCGGACGAGCGTAATACGCTTCTGCGTTTCGCTTTTAAACTCAAAGTTTCTGGGGTCAGTATTCAACATGACCCCCCAAGGACTGATAGGCTGTAATTGAAGGCCGCCATAAAGGACCTCAAAGCCGAGACAACTATAACACCTTGTTTGGAAGAGAGCTGAGGCGGTTTCCTGACTCTTTTTCGCTTTAATCGAAGGGACCCATTAACCGGCAAATCGGCGTCGATCAGGGTAGCTTTAGACGCGACGTCCGATGCAGCCACATTTTTGTGGTCCGTAGCCATCTGGACCGGTGACATAATGATTGGTGTCACAAGCTGATCTCCAGTGTAAGCGATTAAATCTGCGTTGCTGGAGGCCCGAAGCGTCGTTATGAGTATATCCATCTTAAGGCGAAGATCCGAGAGCATCCAGAACGAACGCTGTACATTTCGCAGCCGGGTCTCAAGAGCTTCGTCTCGTACGAAAGGCAGCGCGGCGTCGCCGGCAGCTGCAGCAATAGGCAAAATTGAATAGCAACATTTCGCTGGAGGCCAGCGCTGCATACTGCTCGGTATTTATGTCACTTAAGTCTGGGTAGAATGGGAGCAGGCAGGGAGAAAGAAGCTGGTCAGTGGGACTAGGTCACCACAGAGAAATTGAAGACGAAAGAAAAGCAGAGCGCGATAATAAATGTTAGGGTCAGGATGAGAAGTTTTAGTAACGAAAGAGTGGGAAAAACCAACGCGGCTCTCTAGGTACTGTAATCGGGTAGTTGAGTCAGCCGAACCAAGATAGGTGACGGATGAGAAGTCTGAATGAATCCGGAGAGCAGGAGGCCGATCGGGTAAGACTAGATTAGTCGGCGCGTTTGGATAAGCGCATATAGTAAAGGTGGGAAAAGTGCTAACAGAAGATGGTGGGCAAGTCTAGCCGGCTCTAGGGGTGAGGGAAAGCTAGCGTCGAGCCTGCATACCCTATGACGCTTGAGTTACAGAGGTAAAGGAGCAATCTTAGAGCAACAGGCTGGTCAGGCAAGACAAGATCACGGCAGGGCATTAAAATCAGCCGTTCGATTGTTAAAGAGATGAATACCCAGAGGGCGCTAAGCAAGAAAAGGTGGGGTTCGAGATAAGGATGTTTTATGGGTAACGTGTGGAAAAGCCACGAAGCTTTTCAAGAAATGTAAACAGAATCATTAGGTTAGCCGAACCAAGAAAGGTAACGTGAAAAAGCTATAACAGTTTAAAGGTGAACAAGTTAAGCAGGTTCTAGAAGTATGGGAAACAGTGTTGAGCCTGTAGAGCGAATATCGCTTAATTATTGCTTGCATGGAAATAGTCAGAAGGAAATGGACTGGTCAAGTAGGACGAGACCCATAGCAGTGTAGTGAAAACTGGCCCTCCGATAGAAGGAAGATTGAAAATATAGATCGCGATAAGAAAAGGTTAGGAATGGGATGAGAAAAGTTTGTTAATAAAGATTGGAGGAGCTGAAGAGGCTTTCCAGGTGATGTGAACAAAACGTTCAGTTAGCCGAACCAAGGTTTGTAACATCGAATAACTGAGTAAAATCGGATAACAAGTGGCCGATCTGGCGAGACAGGATTAGTCAGCGAATAGGAACAGCGCGTATAATGAAGACAGAAAGAAGGCTGTAACAATAGTGGGTCAACGAGTCTAGCAGCCTCTCTGGGTAGGAGAACAAGAGCGTTGAGTCTGCGTAGCGTATGCCGCTTAAGCATGGGTAGCATAGGAGCAGTCAGAAAGAAAGTGGCTAGTCCATGGGACTAGATAACCTCATGGCAGTGAGATCTGGCACTTCAGTTGAAGAAGAATTGAAAACACAGCGCGATAAAAATAAGTTAGGGTCAGGAGGAGAAAAGTAGATTGACGTAAGGTGAGAAAAGCCCAAGAAACTCTCCAGGCAGTGTGAATGTGATTTCCATTACTTCGTAAACAGGGAATTAGCGGAGAGGAGTTGACAACAAACATCCCTGTCTCACTACCCTTCATGTCCGGTAAGTGTGTCCGCTGTTAATAAGTAGCTTTTAGAACTGCCGTGTATCCATGCTGCCTATACGGGGAATCCGCCACTGCTGTTTAGCCTCCACGTCACCTTTGCCGCGACCATCAAGTCCGTTGCACGTCCGGTAAATGTGTATCCCCTTTTAATAAGTGGCTTTTAGAACACCCCTCCGTCTGCACTGTCTATATTGGTGATCCGTCACTGCTGTCCCGCATCCACGTCACCTTTGCCGCTGCTAGCTTGTCCGTTGTACGTCCGGTATGTTAGCAGTTAATATGTGGTTTTTAGAACTGCTGTGTATCTATGCTGCCTATATAGGTTAGCCGGCGCTGCTTTTTGCCCTACCCATATCTTTTGCTTCGTCTCCACTCCGTTGCAACTCCGGAAAGTGCATTGGCCATTCACTATCTCCTTTTAGGATACCTGTGTAACCCTGACATATCCGTCATTAATGCTATTCCTCCACGAATCATTTCCTGCAACGTAGATACTCCGTTGCACCTCCAGTAAGTTTATTGGCCGCTAATAATTGGTTTTTCAACTCCTGTGTATCCGTGCTGCCTGGATCATTGGATCATTGGATGATAGAGAGCAGAAGGAAGATCCTTTGTCAGCTCCTTCACTTCCCGATCATTGCGGAGATGGCGTGGGTCATTGCGGTAGAAGGTTCCGCAGAGGACCACTGGAGCTGCCTTAGAGGCAGCGGAATCCCAGCGCGCTCAGGTGCGAATCTAACAGTTGTTTGAAACGTTCCTCTGTCTCAGCATCAACAACAGGATCCGGCAACCGGTTCCAATCATTCACCACGCGAGTTGATAAGGCCAAATTGAGCCGCACACGGAGATTCCTCGGTTTGAACAATTTCATGCGGTGGCCTCGTGTTGAACTCTCAGTGTTAAATTGAAAGAAGCCCTGTGACTCGCAACCCAGTTCTCCTCTGAGAATACGTCGGGTGAAAATCAAATCTCCTCGGTGACGGCGGTAACCTAGGGAGAACAAGTTCAGTCGTTGAAGTCGATGTGGATACGACAGGTCGCGCAACTCAGGGACGGATTTGGATCCACGCCGTTGAACCTTCTCTATCATTTCACATTCGGATTTGGTGAGAGGGTAGACAGCAGGTAGTCCGTATTCGAGAATCGGGCGTACATGCGAGCCAAACAGGAGTCGGAAAAGTACCGGAATGACTGCATGACTGATCCGCCACTACTGGTCAACATCTAAGTCACGGTTGCCTCCGCTACTTACTTCCTTTCACCCACGGTAAGTGTATTATGTGTCCTAATGCGGTTCTTACAACTCCAGTCTATCTGTGGTTCCTAAATGGGTGATGCTCAACTACTGGTCTGCCATCACATCACACTCCGTTGCACATCCCGTAAGGGTATGGGCTATTATTAGGTGGATTTTAGAACGCCTCTCTCCGTGATGCTTACTTGAGTGATGCGCCACTACCAATTTCCTTGCATGTAACATGTGCTGCCGCGTATATACTCCGTTGCACCTCTGGTAAGTGCATTGCTTGCTCACTTTTCGCTTGCAGAACCCCTGTCTATCCGTGATGAGTGATCCGCCTCTACTACTTTTCCTACATGTAACATGTGCTGCCGCCTATGTACTCCGTTGCACCTCTGGTAAGTGATTGCCTGTTTACTTTTCGCTTTCAGAACCCTGTCTATCCGTGGCGCCTACTTCAGTGATCAGCCAGTATTGATCCGGCTCCACTTCACGAGTGCCACCGCAGCAATACTTGTAGCGCACGTAAATTTACTTATCTTTCATTGTACATTCCTTTCCTATTACAACCAACTCCTGTACATTAACCTTGTATACTTGTTTTGATTGAAAAATAACACACTTTTTGAACC